>OX365946.1:63086733-63479233 GCA_947247005.1 Spisula solida | reverse complement strand
TAGTGTACACGGGGATAAAAGTAGATGATGATATAAAGATCATGTCCTATGGTCGTCACTTTACGTATTTGAAATATTGCTTGTCTTTAAAAAAATAAAAATACATTAAATTGAATCGATTTGGATGTAGTTACATGGTCGAGTCCTTTTACAAGTCACGGCCAAAGTCACCATATGCATCATAGCGTCTATCTATTCCTCTTCACGTTTCTCTGCTTAGATTAACATTTTACATAATTAATTATTTATTTTGTTCTCTCGAAGCCGAAAACTTTGAACCAATTAGGCAGGGATAAAATTGAACGACCACGCACTACGACTGTCTCAGTCGAATGCAAAAAGCATGGGCGTATAAAACCTTTATATGCACTAAACTGTGACATTGATGACCAACGTAAATTGTGAAGAAAAAGACCTAACCATATTCATGAACACCCCTTTTACAGTTAAAAAACTGTTCTCGTATTTCTTGATCATCCCTCGCACAAACAGAGGATGAGACAGTGAAAGCACTCCTAATATATAAATAACGTTATGTGCTGAAGGCAACAGTCGCGTGAATGTTGTACATCTGACGACTGTACAAGTTGAGAAACTGTGTGTCTGTATTGTCTAGGCATATACAACACACACCCCACTATATACATCGTATACACAGTTTTATTGTCTAATTTAGTGACAATATGTCATAAAAGAGAATTAATCCTCTGACATTGACAATAGCGATTGAACGTACATGTATATAAAATCAACACATTCTGTGTTACTATTGAATTTACGAGCGCTTAATTAAAGTATTTCTAAAGGAAGAGAAATGTATATACCCAAGTTCCATTATATAACATTTGAGTACGTGTACATTGTAGTAAAATAATACGGGAATAGACTAGTATAACTTGAAATTACAATGAAACATTACATCGCCAAAAGACAGGATTCTTAGTGAAACATACAGCCATATACAGTGTTTTTTTCCGACTTTTTAGGCTGTCTGACAGCTAAACCTAGGTATTTCAGCCGTTTACTGTTGTAACTGGGTCATTCAGCTTTTTGATTGCTGAAACTAGTTCATTCAGCTTTTCGACAACTCAGAACTGGGCTGATCATTTACTTGTTCAGTTGGGCATTGTCCCTTGTAAGTTTCTTGTTTTCTGCGCTCGGCTTTTCAAGTTAAGTGGTGCTTTGCCTGTTTGACTTAATATTATCGTTTTGTATGTATGGTGTGCGTTTTTCTTTTCAAGATTTAAGACTTTTTAAGATGATGCATAGTGATAAAATAACTCGGTGGCATGAACCATGCAGCATCTTGCTATCTGTATATCAAACACGTTCATTTACAAATAGAAAGGTTTATCATTTAGTTAGGGAAATGTGGCGTAGTGACCATGGTACTGTTTTATCCAAGCACTTACGAAATTCTTATACTTACGTTTAAATTCAAATTCTTATTTTTTTAAACCTACATATTGGTGACATATATTGTTTGTAGGAGTTGGTTAACTGAAGCATAACTCATATTGAACAACATTTTACACAAAAATTTCATATGCTAAATAATTATAAAGAATTTAGATTTTAACATAAGTTTAAGAATTTCGTAAGTGCTTTGATATAACAGTACCCATGTTTCCAATGCATTATCGAGTTCTTCAAATTTGAAACAATTGTAGGAAGCATTTCTACGCCTACGATCGGTGCTATGAATTGGCAGCTATGCGTTTAGTAGATTCCTAGTTTGTGACGTTCATTGTGGCTGTTGTCTGGATTAACCGTACTGGTACGGATTCAGACGGATTTTAGACAATCACAGTTGTTGTTGTAATTTAATCAAATTCTAACACAGGCTTCTGAATCTGATAATGAGGAAATCCGATACATCGTTTTCAATCTAGTCATAATTCGCTGGCTTAGAATTAGAATGGCGTAAGAACAAAATCAATATTTTGAGAACACAAGAAAAACTGTTTGCAAACTACTCTTTACTTATGGAAAACTTCAGTTTGGTCGACATGACCACTTCCGATTTTCAGGAAAATAGACTCATAAGATGCGCCTTGGAATGCATATTTCAAATATGCATGAGTCTTATAAGTGCTTATGACCTTCTTATTCTAAACCAGTGAATTATTATAATATCAAATACTTATAAAAATAGAAAAAATGAAACAAAAGAATTTACGTCTAAACATTGTACGGGTAGGCCTATAGTTTCATAGTATTAAATTTTGGGTTGGCAGAAACATTAGGCTATTTTTATTATCGTAATTATTATTATTAATGCATATATATCTTTATCTAATTGCCCAACCTGATATTAAAACAAGAATCTACATCGTGAATAAAAAATAAAAAAGTTACACAAAGAAAAAAGTTACAAAACGAATCGTTCTCGGAAGTCAGTAAACGTCTAGTTTGGGGTTCTGATACTTTGGCGTCCTGATATAATGGTAGTAGACAAAACCAGTACCATACACTGAATACTCGTACAGAACAACCTCTATAGAGCAGCTCTCTGTAGAGCAACAACCTCTGTGTAACATACAGTACAACCTCTATAGAGCAGCCCTTTGTAGAGCAACAACATCTGTGTAACATAGAGTACAACCTCTATAGAGCAGCCCTCTGTAGAGCAACAACCTCTGTGTGACATACAGTACAACCTCTATAGAGCAGCCCTCTGTAGAGCAACAACCTCTGTGTAACATACAGTACAACCTCTATAGAGCAGCCCTCTGTAGAGCAGCAACCTCTGTGTAACATACAGTACAACCTCTATAGAGCAGCCCCCTGTAGAGCAACAACATCTGTGTAACATACAGTACAACCTCTATAGAGCAGCCCTCTGTAGAGCAACAACCTCTGTGTAACATACAGTACAACCTCTATAGAGCAGCCCCCTGTAGAGCAACAACCTCTGTGTAACATACAGTACAACCTCTATAGAGCAGCCCTTTGTAGAGCAACAACCTCTGTGTAACATACAGTACAACCTCTATAGAGCAGCCCTTTGTAGAGCAACAACATCTGTGTAACATACAGTACAACCTCTATAGAGCAGCCCTCTGTAGAGCAACAACCTCTGTGTGACATACAGTACAACCTCTATAGAGCAGCCCTCTGTAGAGCAACAACATCTGTGTAACATACAGTACAACCTCTATAGAGCAGCCCCCTGTAGAGCAACAACATATGTGTAACAATACATTCAAAATTTCCTTAAGTCACTTTTTACTATAAATTTAACCTCTGTAGAGCAATAACCTCTGAACAAAGACCAATATTTGCAGCTCCCAAAGGGTGTTGTTCTACAGAGGTTATACTTAATGTGACAAATACATGGTAATTACAGTATAACATGAACATGTATATCCGGATCATTTCAGTATGTACGGTCCGTGATAGGTACACTACTTGTTAATGATAGTTTCGTGGAAAGTTTAATTGAGATTTCATCATTCATGAATGATTGTTCAACACGTACGTTATATCATGATTATACAGCAAATGCATGTATGGCTATTTAACACATACGTTGAATAAATTATTGCGTTTTGTATCCGCCATGATACACTTAAGTTAACATGAAATTATAAAGCTTGTAATCCACATTAGATGTATCAAAGACCTAAATATACATTAATTATATTTAGGTCTTTGGATATACTGTCAAACCTCACATAAAGAACCACCTGCCGAACAAAAATACCACTTCAAAGTTTACAAGCCAAGCTTTCATGGCCATTTTCAATGTTTTAATTTCTCTTCATCCAACCGCAATATCAAGGCAAACGCAATAATGAGACAACTTTCGAAGGGTCCCATTGTCGCAGTATGTTCCATCTGATACAACTAACACTACTGTCACCAGGTAGATTCGAGTTCCATTCCAGTAGTTTTCATACCAATCTATTCAAGGGCGATTTTGAAACAAGTTCTTACATCTTAGATTAATCACTCTCGACACCTCACACCTGATGGTATACATTGCCATGACGGTATGAGAAAAGATAAACGAGACTGTCTCTTAATGTTGAGCGTCTAGCCAGGAAATTGCTGGTATATTGTACCATGTTCTTCGTATACTGTATGACGCGGAATGGAGGCGAACCTTGGACCTTGTACCTCCCTAACTCGAAACAGGTTAATAAGGCGGGTCGAACATATAACCAAATGTTGCTGCTCAGATCAGACTGTTTAGTATTGGTGTATACAGTGGTAAAACGAGTTAAATGATATTTCCTGCTTAATTCAAGGGACAAATTAAGACAGGTTTGGTTGAACAATGTACACTTAAGTTGTATAATATAATCATGCGTAATAAAACATAATTGTCAAACTGCATGAATGACTGTACGGAGTGAAATCAGTTAAAACAACGCAAAACATTACCGTAAAAAGGTATAGGTTTAAAATTGTTGACATGCACATGTAGATGCGTTGTTACAGTGACAGGTATTTGTTTACAAGCCAAATTAATTACAGTTGGACAGCGAACCCCGCCTCGCCCATGTGTGTAAAACATATACTATATACATAACGTCAATGATATTTGTGGGTGCAAATAGTCGACAAAACCGTAAGTGTGTGGGATCGTAAATTCCGTACATTTTAAATTAAAGTAGAAAAAACTATAGACTATGAATTAATCCTATGGCTATTATTTGGTGGACAAGTAATTTACGAAAGTTCTTGCCAGACGACAATAAATGATATTGCAGTACAATGCAACCTCTGTAGGGCAACACCTATTGGGAGCTCCAAATATTGGCCGTTGTTTAGAGGTTGTTGCTCTACAGAGGTTGCATTGTACTGCAATATCATTTATTGTAAATGCCTAAATTTGTAGTAAATATAGGCTTATGGACATCTTGAAGATGTTGTTATAGAAAGGTTGTTGCTCTACAGAGGGCCGCTCTGTGGAGGTTATACTGTATATAACAGTCATACATTTAATGATAAAAGCAAACCTCAGCTATGATATATGGTAGATTAGCTTCGATGCACTGTCTACCGCTGGACATGCCGGACTGATGCTCTACGCCTATTGTACTGAGTCATGTAATGATAGCCTAATATCCGTGTAGGAAGCAAGACAAATGCTTATTACTGATATCCATTATGAAATAACTGCTGATAGCGGTTAAATGTATAAATGAGGAATTGTAGGAGTATGAATTTAAGTACACGAAGTGACAATGTTCTACACGTATTCATAATTATAAATACATAATATAGAACAAATGCTTTTGTTCATTTTACACCGGTATTAACTGGTATTGCACACTCATATAATTTATTTCATACACGTGATCTAAACTAAAGACATTCAAGTATATCGTAACACCTTTGCGACGACGGCCACAAAAATGCAACATGCACTTCCGTATTATTAGAATTATTAGCTTTTTATAATGTTTTATTATTTCAGTCTAATTGAGACTACATGTAGATAGTTATAACAACCGACTCTTGACCGACCGGTTTTAGAACTATATCCGCTACCGAGCCAAAAAATGCCTTTCTGCTGTAATTTGGCAGGTATATGAGTGCCTCCACCAGTATTTGACTAAGGTCACCAGACTAGACGACAAGCGCACTAACCATTGAGCTACGGAGGCACAATAACCTACCCTTATATGTTTAACACCAAACAACGCTCGGAACTACACAAGTTCAATTTGTAACGAGTATGGTATCATCACACCTTTTTCCCCAATACATATGATGTGTGTTTTATTTAATTTAAATAATGTATATATTTTATTAAAATGAAATAAACGATGTCCCGTCATGGCCTCTGTACAATTCTCTGTTTCTCTACTTTACTTCCTGTTGCAATAGCAATTATCACTGACAGTTTTAAGACACGAACAATCAGCATAATCTACACGACACTTATTGCACTTTGCACATAGCAGGGGAGAGATTGCTATCATAGAACATGATGATCTCACTAGGTTTTATACCATCTACTGAGCCAACATCATTATAGAATATTGCCAGCAGTGAATACCCACCATACCTGCAATACTAAATTTATTATAAAAGAATCGCAAGAACGAATTATAGATGTTTTGTCTGCCAGTTTGTTTAATAGATTAGCCAAGAAAAAATGAGTTTATTTCTACTACAACTTTCTATCTGGAATTGTTAGTAGTATTCAAATACCTCAGATTGTTAAGGTAGATGGAGTACTAGGGAACAGATAGTTAAGGTAGATGGAGTACTAGGGAACAGATGTTTAAGGCAGATAGAGTACTACGGTGAAAATTTCTCCTACTGTGAAATCAGTTAGCTTGCCAAGTATGTTCAAGGTCGCAATTGTATATCACTATATGGAACCTGCATCAACACTAGTAAATTCAAGCAAAATATTTTATTTTATAAAATGGTCAAACGTAGCAACATGTTTTCATCATACAGTTTCAAAATTAATTAAACATGCATGTTACAATTTAGCTGTTACTCATTTGCTATTGCCGAACTGTTGCAAGAATGCATTTGTATATCGATTCTTAATTATTTTACTACGGTTTTCAATTAATCATTAACGGATGATATATTTATGTTGGTATGTGTTGCCAACGCATTGATAATCCAACAAATTATTATAAAATGTACAAAGCTCTGTCATCGTTTAAGATCATTTGCCATTATCTTGAAAATATATAACTGTAGTTTGATGAGATTTCATTCACAAAGTCGTTAACATTAAATATTTGACTGACATTGTTGTCGTTCTTTATTGGTTTGTCTGTAAAGTTCAGCATCAGCACGGATAATTTGTCCTGATCCTGACCTTCATGCATGAATATATTACAAGGTGCTTGCGTTGCATATATATATTTCCGCGAGCAAATCCTGCTATATCGGTCCTTTATATTTGTGTTGGTATTACATCTCGAGGGTCTTTGTGTTACTTCCCGCTAATGAATACACACAACCGGGATTATGAATATAGGCAATATATCAGCTGTTAAATTATGCTAATAGAAGGTCGAAGATCGCGTCCAATTCTCTGGACTATATCGCAATCCACGCATCAATAAGACGCCATATGAAACCATTGTTTTGTACTTGGATCATTACCTGGATTAGGTTTATCACGTATGATTGTCATGGATTTGTCATGGATATATATATCTGGTAACATGTGTTGGAGACAGACTGTGACTTTGGTAGCACGGAGCTAGTTGTTATATTATGAATATTTATATTACCGTTGTGACAGCCCTCGGTATAAACATACAAAAGTCCTAGCTCTATGGCTGAAAAAACCCACCGAGAAGCGGAATACAACAAAACCTCGGGATCACCTTCGGAGCGGGAGGTCAAATGTTATGACCCTGCTAGGGTTTGTTCGAATGGTTTGGTCGGTTGGTGAGCCACCAGCTAGTTAAATAATGACTACCGAATGCCTTTATGCCTTGTGCCTGTTATTAGAGATGTTGTGAAAGAAACGTGGACGAGAGCCCGTACGTGTAGTTGCCCGTACATGTACACGTACAGGTTGCAATTTAAACTTGCTTGCACAACAAAACGTACATATGCGTGTATTTCTTCATGAATCGATTATGAGTGTTTATATTGTTTATAACTCACTGACGATAAAATCCGGGTTTACGTGCATACCCATATCCGTGTGATATAGTACACTATTTATTTTCACCTGTCAAACGTCCGGTGCTTGTGGAAACCTGCACATACTTTGACGACGAAATGCTCATTTATTACTAGTATACACAAGTAGACTTACACGTTACATGTTCAGTTTTTCACCATCTCTATTAAAAGATAAACAACGGGTTGTCTCATAAGCTAAATAGGCTGATCACATATAATAGGGTTGACACTATAATAAACACATACGTTGCCTTTTATATAAACACATTGGCAATGTATCAAAGTAATCAGGCCACCACCTCAAAACTAAAAAGGTTGATTTTCTGTAGAACCAACGGTGGTCAAATTATTGTGGCTTCACTGTACATTTTTGTATGTTTGATATTTTGAAACAATGCATAAAGTGTTTATTTGTGATATAGAATCAACCATCGTTTTATTCACAACTATACCAGACATCAAATGTTGATCTTGTCTATCAGGGCATAAAACATTCTAACGCCCTTCCATGCAGTGTATCTATTCATTGTTGATGCTACTTTGGGCAATGCAACTGTAATACAAACAATTGCACCGTTCACAAAACTACTGGATTTAATATCTGTAATTTTATACTGATTGTTTTAACAAATGTATTTTGTACATAAGCAGAAGTATGTTATACTACTACATAATTAGAGAAAACATCTTAAGAGGGACACGCTCTATAGAGGTTGAACACCGCTTTGCCTTGTAGTCGAAACTGTGTCATTTTTTCCAAGTTCATTGCTCAACTTTCGGCATTCTTTGAGGTGTATTGTTTGGTAGATTATAACACAATATACCTCACCACCTGCATACACGAATTACCTTATTTCTGCAATAAGGTCAGAGTTCTTTTTAATTTTTGTTACTCGGACATTTTTGAGATAAAAGATTAAAACTCCCAAAATGTAGCTACAACGTTGTTGAAGCTGGACTGAAGTCAATGGCGGTCCATTATTGAAAGCAAATAAATGTTAGTTCTAACAGCAATTTATCTTAAAACTAATACAGTGCACGATGTATCTGTATCATTGATGAAGAACTTTTTAAAAATCTACAGAAATTTATTTACATTTTATTTAAAAATAAATTTCTGTCAGTTATTTTATCAATGATACCAGTGGTCAATGAGAACACAATTAAACAAACACAATACCAACTTATCATTAGTAAAAAATGAAATACATAATTAAACAAGGTGTGTAGTATCATTACATCAAAACATTTGACATTTTAAAGTAGATTTATATGCAATTTTAGATTTCATTTTTTTTTTGAAAATGACAAAAAGAGGACAGGAGGGTCCGAAAAACGAAAAATCAAAGAACTCTGGCCTAAATGTAGTAGCAGTATTGTGAGCATGTTTACAAATAACGTACGTACGTATGCTGGGAAAACAAAGATATGCTTACATTGTGTTGCATTGTTTCTTGTTTTGTTTCTCAGAATTGTCTTAAAGCGCCGTAAAACATGAAACCAAACATCAAGTGTCTCTGGTGTTTTTGTCTCTTTGTAAACAAGAACACACAAAACAATAGTGCAAAGATAAACATTTCATAAGAATTGCTTTCTCAGGTATACGGTACATACCAGTCCGCATATTTCCACGACTGATCCTGAACTATGGTGTTGACACGCTGCATTTCCACGGTTTGTTATACTTACAGGTTTTTACGTGTGCATTTAGTTATCGATGTTTTCACATACCCGTCTTGTAATGATTTCTCCGCCGTTGACTTTGTGTCACTTGTAAAGGAATAGTTGAAGTTGATTTGTGGAAAACCACATTCATGAGCTAATGTTCCAAGTAGGGAAATCAGTATAAGCACGTTTAGGAATTAACGTAACCCATCTTTGAGAATGAGTGCATGATTAAGTAAACTGTCTGTATACCCATGGGCTTATCATAATTTGAGAACAAACTGTCTGAAAATACTCTTTACGTATGGAAAAAAACAGTTTTTTCATCTTCAGTTGGTCAATATGACCTGTTCTGGTCCCGTTAGGGCCATCGCTGCATAGCTATAAGAGGTCGATAATACGATGATGAAAAGTCGAAACCACGATGATGAAAAGTCGAAAATACGATAGTGAAAAGTCGAAACAACGATGATGAAAAGTCGAAAGTACGAAACAACGAAAGTACGATGGTGAAAAGTCGAAACAACGATGGTGAAAAGTCGAAACAACGATGGTGAAAACACGAAACAACGAAAGTACGATAGTGAAAAGTCGATATTATTTCGTGTTTTCACCATCGTTGTTTCGACTTTTCACCATCTAACTTTCGTTGTTTCGTACTTTCGACTTTTCATCATCGTTGTTTCGACTTTTCACCATCGTACTTTCGTTTTTTCGTACTTTCGACTTTTCATCATCGTTGTTTCGACTTTTCACTATCGTATTTTCGACTTTTCATCATCGTGGTTTCGACTTTTCATCATCGTGGTTTCGACTTTTCATCATCGTAGTTTCGACTTTTCACTATCGTAGTATCGCCTTCCTGTTAAGCATGCGCACGTTGACCAAATAAATGGTCAAATGATGTCTTAAGGCCGGGCATGGCTGAACTAAGTGGTAGTGACTAAAACTGACTATCCCATGGAGGCTAGGATGACTGGACTATGTGATAGTTACTTCATATTCATATAGTATGTGATGTCGGTCTAGGTGATAAAGAATATCCCTTGTGACCCAGTAATACTGTACGTTTGGGTGTTGAGTATTAATTAGAGCAAAGTACGGTTTGATGTTGTCAAAATGAGTACTCCGTATAGCATATGGTGTCTGTACTCATGTAAACCCTATTTTTTGTTCTGGTGCACACCTCAAAAGACTGGAAATAGTCGCATTGGTGTTGTTGTATATTAAAAATGGTCAAGTGATGGCGAGTTCCTAACTAGCATGGGATTGCTGTACATTGAGGGCGAGTACCCAACGAAGAGCTGAAGTATCATTTTCCATAAAAGCACGGCGCTATAATTATGCAGTATAAAACTGCAAGTCTACCCATTAGAGTGATTGATTATAAAATCGGACAATAATTGTCATTGAAGGTAACCGATTCCATGTTAAGGGAAATACTTCTGACTATAGGCTTCGGAAAAATATAGTGTCCACAATTCACTAGGAGGGAGTGGTTTATTGGCGGTCAATAAGCTATCGTTTGATCATTTATTTGGTCAACGTGCGCATGCCTAACAGGAAGACGATACTACGATAGTGAAAAGTCGAAACTACGATGATGAAAAGTCGAAACCACGATGATGAAAAGTCGAAAATACGATAGTGAAAAGTCGAAACAACGATGATGAAAAGTCGAAAGTACGAAACAACGAAAGTACGATGGTGAAAAGTCGAAACAACGATGGTGAAAAGTCGAAACAACGATGGTGAAAACACGAAATAATATCGACTTTTCACTATCGTACTTTCGTTGTTTCGTGTTTTCACCATCGTTGTTTCGACTTTTCACCATCGTTGTTTCGACTTTTCACCATCGTACTTTCGTTGTTTCGTGTTTCGACTTACTTCTATGCAGCGATGGCCCTATCGGGACACCGTATGTAGCACTTATTACCTTCTCATTCTAAATCAGCGATGTATTGTTACAACATACGACAACAGGGTGTTAGATGCTGTACATGTCCGATTACAGGACATGTTTCAACGACAAATTGATGAACGCAGATCAGCTGAAAAATGAAGTAGATACCTAGAATTCATATCATGAAACAAGTTTGTCAGGTTTATATAGTTTGTTTCAATGTATGTTTCCCCTGTTACTAACCAGTACGTATGCCTATGTAATAGATAGTGAGTTTTGTAAGTTATAACCCTGGCAACGGGGAGAATCAAATTGATCACCTCCATATTAACGTTGCGTCCATGTTGCGTTTTTTACTTCCGCAAAGTTTCTGAACCAAAGTCGCTGTTTCGTATTTGTTTTGTAATATTTAATTTACAGCCGTCATAAATTTCTCTCGAATCAATATAACCACATCAGCTGTTCAATTCTTGAATCATAAAACACATGTGTTACATATTAGTGTGTCGCTTTATGTCGATCGAACATTATTTATATCACCTTTATCCATGTAGGCCTACTTAGAATAAGATTTGTCACCTACTTAGAATAAGATTTGTCACTACTTAAGCTATTTTATAATCTTTAGCCAATATTTTTTGGTAGAGAATAAATAATGTTTTATATTTTTTAAGTAGGACAATCAATCAAATGTTACCGTATAGTATCAACTAATATCATTTTCCAACATATTTTAATAAAACATTGCGTAGCCCCTTTTTGACTGATGTGCATGCACTCCCTAGGGGGGGTTAGAACTCCCTAAGTGAACAAATGTAATGAAACACTTGAAATAAACTGAATGAGATACTTTGAAATTAATATAACATGGTCATAAGGATGGAAAGGATAGTATCAACCCTTGGAAACAGATCATCACTCTGGCTTTTTAGGACGTCAGACAGCTAAAACTAGGTATTTCAGCCGTTTTACTGTTAGAACTAGGTCATTCAGCTTGGGTATTCAGCTTTTTGATTGCTGAAAAAAGATCTATTGAAGTTTTTGAAAACTGGGACTTTGGCAGACTATTTTCCCGATCGGTTGTGTGTTGGGCATTGTGTCTTCTATGTTTTTATGTTTCCTGTGCTCGTCTGGTTACATTAAGCGCTGCCTTCCCTGTCCGACTAAATTTTATCTTTTTGTTATACCGAATAATCGTAATTGTGTACGGTACAATCTTTCATATCTACATGCGTAAAAGCTCGTGGATTGTATCAAATTTACTATAACACTTTGAACAAATGTAAAACACAAAGTATAAATACAAACTCTCAATCTTTGCTGAACATATATCTTGCCAGACAAAACGTACTTACAATCGAATCAACAAATTTATAAACAATTAGTTTAATAAACAAATCGCTGTTTAGATTTCTCAAATCCACATTCAAAGGCGAACTCAAATCACTGGATTTGAAATTTAAACCTGGGAATCTGTTATTTGCTAAGTTAGTACATTGCGATCGCATTAATTATGAACATTGCTTGACATTTACGAGCTGAGCAACATAATAATATATAACAGACGGTTGATTGTGTGACATTGACAATGCCTGGATGCTCTCAAATGATCAAGAAGGGCATTAGCACTGCCGAAGGCCCGATTCTACTATCCAAGTGAGGAATCGAGCGTTCTCCTAGCAACGCTAACTATCATCGTGAAAGTTCGGTCATGGTCGTGGTTAATTAATCAGGGTGATTAGGACATTGACCGAATTTATGTTCCGTCGAAATTTACCTGGAGTATATCCTTTATTAACAAATACTTGTTAGTGGCAAAAACAATAGCACACGTGTGCAATTATTCAAAATCCGTTGCGGGAGATCACTTTATAGATTCGATGTTAATCTAATTACAAGTATTGTTTTCATTACCTTGCATGAGATTAGCACTGTGTGTTAGTTGTGGGAGTGAATAGACATATATTCACTCGTATAACCTCTTTAGAGCAATTTTCTTTGGGAGCTACAAATATTGGAATATATTTAAGAGGTTGTCGCTCTACAGAAGTTAAATTTATAGTAAATAGTGACTAAGCGAAATTTGGAAGGTGTTGTTACACAGAGGTTGTTGCTCTATAGGGGGCCACTCTAGAGAGGTTGTACTGTACAGGGTGTCCCAAAAAACGGGGACCTACCTTAACCCCTTATAACTTATTTAATCTTTGATTAATTTTACTGTTCTTTTGTGAGGGTCTGTGAAAGTGATCTCTTCTTCTAAAACAGCTACTTATTAATATGTTTTGCTTTAAAACAGGAAGTGACGTCATCATTTTACCTATGGTGTCATTTCTTGTTTTTTTGCTGACTTACGTGGAAAATGTCATCATTTGATTAAATATTGTTGTCTGGGCGTTTATTGTGAGAAAACAATGTTTTAAAGTCACAGCGGTGATAAAAATCTTGTGAAAATCGTAGAACTTTGCAATGAAATAATGAAGCCCGGAGAAAGTGGTGGGATTACTAAATAAAAGGGAACCATGCAACCTTCAAAATTTTCATTAACAATCTCCAAAGAAGCAAACTATAAATCTAATTTATTATTATTAAGAACAATCAACAAGAAAGCTAAGTAAGATGCAAAATGTAATTAGGTGAACTTTTCTCCGAATCAACAGTTTATAGATATATATCCGAGTCATTTAGTGGGTCAGAATTTATAAAAAAGTGGAAACTACTTATTACAGCAAATCAGCAGCAAAAACAGGATACTTTGCCGGAAAGTACTGAAATTTGACCTCATAAATAGGGGCAAATGGCCTAGATATAGCTCCGACATGTGCCCTTTAGTGAATCTGTTTGCCAAACATGATGAACATTAGTGTATGTAGAAATATTATCCTTAACTATGGGACACCCGAGATGTCATTTGGGGTCAGCACGTAAATCTATCTCTATGAACACGCTGACATTCCTTGTTCACTGTATGCAAATACACTGAAACACGTGATTGAAAACAAGGGAGATAACTCAGACTAATCAATCACAATTATGATGCTTGTATTTTGAACTGTGTTTATCCCTAAATGTTTTGTCATATTGTCAATGTGTTATTGATAAAAGAGACAATGTTACAAATGTTTAACCTAGGTCCCCGATATTTTGGGACACCCTGTATAGCACAATCACTTGTAATTCGCAATGTTGGACACTGTCTTCCTTTTAATAGCTAAGACTAGGCCATTCAGCTTTTGCATTGCTGAAATTAAGGCATTCAGCCTTTTTATTGCTGAAACTAGGTCATTCAGCCTTTTGATTGCTGAAACTGGGGCATTCAATTTTTATAGCTGAAACTAGGTCATTATCAGCTTTTTGACAAGAGCTAGGACGTAGGCTTTCGATGCTATGACAGCTGAAACTTGGGATTTTTGCAGTTTAGTTCATTTTCTCGTTTAGTTATGTGTTGGGCATTATGTCGTGCAATTGTAATATATGATGTTTTTATGTCTTCTGTGCTCGGCGGGTTAAGTTGAGTACTGCCTTTCCTGTTCGATTTTCTATTATCTTGTTTTGAAGAAGACAAGATGTAAGTTGTTTATGTCTGGTGTCATTTGTACGTTACACATGATCATGAATATAAATACAGTATCTCATTGACACACCAATTACTGTCACCATCCAATTCCGACAGCTGACCACTTCATATGTATACAAAACTATAATGCAACCAAAGTTGCGATAAATGTTCTAATCCATGTATGCTTTGTCATGTTTAATTGCTTGTGAAAAGTTCATTATAACATAACATGTCATGTCATTTCATTTCATGTTACGATATGTTATGTTTTGTTTTGTTATGTTATAATGAACATAACATTTTTCGCATAATACGTAACATATACATATATACCCAGAACAAATATAATGGTACATGTAATGAAAAGAATGAAAATCAATGTACAAATAAAGTTACACAATATGTCCTCCCTAGCACGATGAAGCTATCCGGGTCGATTCCGGATATTTGTTCATTTGTTGTAGTCACGTTGACAGTAAAACTGACACAAACACTGTAAAGTGGTACCATGTACCATGATAGTAACACTGACACAATCACTGTAAAGTGGTACCAAGTACCATGATAGTAACAATGACACAATCACTGTAAAGCGGTGCTAAGTACCATGATAGTAACAATGGCACATGCACTGTAAAGCGGTGCCAAGTACCATGATAGTAACAATGACACAATCACTGTAAAGCGGTGCCAAGTACCATGATAGTAACAATGACACAATCACTGTAAAGCGGTGCCAAGTACCATGATAGTAACAATGACACAAACACTGTAAAGCGGTGCCAAGTACCATGATAGTAACAATGACACATGCACTGTAAAGCGGTACCAAGTACCATGATAGTAACAATGACACATGCACTGTAAAGTGGTACCAAGTACCATGATAGTAACAATGACACATGCACTGTAAAGTGGTACCAAGTACCATGATAGTAACAATGACACATGCACTGTAAAGTGGTACCAAGTACCATGATAGTAACACTGACACAAACACTGTAAATCGGTGCTAAGTACCATGCTAGTAACAATGACACATGCACTGTAAAGCGGTGCCAAGTAACATGATAGTAACAATGACACAAGCACTGTAAAGCGGTGCCAAGTACCATGATAGTAACAATGACACATGCACTGTAAAGCGGTGCCAAGTACCATGATAGTAACAATGACACAATCACTGTAAAGCGGTGCCAAGTACCATGATAGTAACAATGACACAATCACTGTAAAGCGGTGCCAAGTACCATGATAGTAACACTGACACATGCACTGTAAAGCGGTGCCAAGTACCATGATAGTAACAATGACACATGCACTGTAAAGCGGTGCCAAGTACCATGATAGTAACAATGACACAAGCACTGTAAAGCGGTGCCAAGTACCATGATAGTAACAATGACACATGCACTGTAAAGCGGTGCCAAGTACCATGATAGTAACACTGACACAAACACTGTAAAGCGGTGCCAAGTACCATGATAGTAACAATGACACATGCACTGTAAAGCGGTGCCAAGTACCATGATAGTAACAATGACACATGCACTGTAAAGCGGTGCCAAGTATCATGATAGTAACAATGACACATGCACTGTAAAGCGGTGCCAAGTACCATTATAGTAACAATGACACATGCACTGTAAAGCGGTGCCAAGTACCATGATAGTAACAATGACACATGCACTGTAAAGCGGTGCCAAGTACCATGATAGTAACAATGACACATGCACTGTAAAGCGGTGCCAAGTACCATGATAGTAACAATGACACAAACACTGTAAAGCGGTGCCAAGTACCATGATAGTAACAATGACACAAACACTGTAAAGCGGTGCTAAGTACCATGATAGTAACAATGACACAAACACTGTAAAGCGGTGCTAAGTACCATGATAGTAACACTGACACATGCACTGTAAAGCGGTACCGAGTACCATGATAGTAACAATGGCACATGCACTGTAAAGCGGTGCCAAGTACCATGATAGTAACAATGACACAAACACTGTAAAGCGGTGCTAAGTACCATGATAGTAACAATGACACAAACACTGTAAAGCGGTGCTAAGTACCATGATAGTAACAATGACACATGTACTGTAAAGCGGTGCCAAGTACCATGATAGTAACAATGACACATGCACTGTAAAGCGGTACCAAGTACCATGATAGTAACAATGACACAAGCACTGTAAAGTGGTACCAAGTACACGTACCATGATAGTACACTTGATACAAGCAATGTAACGTTGTGTCAAGTACCATGCTAGGTAAATCAGTAAACGAGTTCGCTGAATGGATGCAGGGTATGTGTCTGTTTTCATATTTTCAAATTAATTAGAGTGATCTCATCCATATTTAAATCGTTCAAATGTCATTATTGCAGACCTTAGATTGTAATGTAGGGCAACACGTCGCATGCATCATTATTGTTAGGCACGCAAGGTTAGTATTTTTCCAGTCTGATTAGTTTGTTGAAATGTCAGTTTTGTAGAATAATTTTAACAGCATGCTAGTATATAATTTTAACTGATTACTGTAAAATCAATATTTTTCGAGGGAGTTGAATTGTCGTTGATTTCGTTGTTAAACTCGACCACGAACTCTGATCCCCACGATTAATCGACCTCTCAAAGTCAGACAGGGGTTCGTGTTCTGTAATCCCATGTATTTACGACCCCACGGGAAGGTCATTTCGGGATAGGTTATGGCCTAAATTCCCACATTCGGTTATTTCACTGTCGTTGATACTAGACTAATGGATACCACGTGGCCAAGGTTGTACACAGGTTTTTGTGTCCGCTGGCCCCTTTTATAGAGGGATTTGAACGTAGGTTTTCCAAAACCCAATTACTGGTTATACCACCCATTGCGGTACTAGTCCCTGTGGAGTTACTTTTACATTTAACGCCAACAAGTTTTAATTTTCTATAGAAGGAATATAAGGCTAGACAAGGGGTTGGGATCAATGAATAAATAGGCCCAATATTATGCCTACTTAGCTAAAAAAGAGAAATAATTCACGAAGGGTCACTGTCACATCGTGATTTCCGGTGACCTTTTGTCGCGATGTATACACTTTGCCAACATTTACTTTCAATCGGGTGTGTAGCATTCGGATGTATCGAGTTTATATCAGTGCTACAATGTCAATAATGTCTCGGGGACAGAATATACGATCCATGTGAATTCAAGAAGGCCCCTCGAAAAACATGAAACCATACACTGAATTCATAAAATATTATATACGCTCGTATCGCTTAAATCGTGTTAAAATGGTATACCGTAGTCAGGGCTCCGTAGTTCAGTTAATTCGGTGAGCAATGCATTCGGGGGTAGTTTTTGCTCTATCTTTACTCGGGTAGTTTTCACCTGTTTGATAAGAAATAACAACAAGCAGGAAGGAATGGTAAATCACTGACATGGATGGTTACTCGTGAGTTAATGTAGGAGGTCTACATACATTCAACCCTCCTAATTACCCTAGGCAGATCAAGATTCTCATAATGTCAGTATGAAGCATGTTCTTTTAGATCTACGCCGGCATTACCATGAATATATCCCAATTACATCTGTATCATCAGGATTTGTAATTATCCAAGATAAACGAGTAATTAATAGTTTAACATAACAACGTCTTTTAATGGAATCTTTGGGAAAATTGTCATACGTGACTGTATAGAAGTATTCGTAACAAAATGCCTTCCACAATTTAGTATTAAATGATGTTTTATTACTTAAGATTATATAAACAGTTTCTGTTACTGGGTTGACCTTTGGGCTACGTCCATTTGATTTGCTCTGTCACACTATCTTTTGGCTATTTTCTTTATTTACTGTATCACAATTTAATAACACAAACACTTAAACTGGACATTTATTTTTTTGTTTTCTGCTTAGTGTAGCTATGCTAAGTATATAGTTGTCAGGAAGCATTTAAGAGCCCGAATCGCATCAGGGGTGGCCAAATAGTAAAATATAGGGTGTTACTATAGGCGAGTCATTTAAGCTCAGAAATAGGGCCAACCTCAAACTAATTGCAACACAAAGATTTTTTACAGTTTTATCATCTACAAACTATTATACACTCTAAAAAAAAGTCCTAAGTAAAATTTTTGCCGGAAAGTTGGAAAAAAATCCACATATTTAAGGCCACTTTTGACACAAGTTTAGTATGTTCTTTTATTCATAGTACGAGGGACATTTTAAGTTCTGATAATGCCTCTGTAAGTAGTTAAATATTCACTAAATGTATATAAAAGTGCATATTTTCTGAAAGATACAACCTTCCTCTAGCGAAAACAAAAAATGATATTATCATCGGAGAATTAAATATTCACCTGTATGACATTATACATGAAGGGTTCATTACCTATTGAATTGTCGACAAAGTAAGTCATATTATCGCATGGAAGGGGTAACATAAATGTTAATCATTTCTATAATTTCAATCCGATTTGTTTAGAAATTACACATATGGTGTATTATATACCTGTGTATCTAATGGTAAATGATTATTCTTGTTCAGTTAGTATAAATGACTGAAGATGTACACGAATTAGGCCGTGTCCAAAATACTCCCGAATATATTTCTGTTAGCAAACCCGTGTCCGCTCTGTTACTTTGTCGCTTTTAACTGGATCTTAAAATTGCTCGGTACACATGTTTACCACGTCAGGACGTAGTGTCATATGCAATACCATGTTCCTAGCTCAAAGGTCAAGGTCACACTTAGAGGTCAAAGGTTATATAGTCATGCACGCCGTGTCGCTATGTGACTTGATCGTTTCTTACTGGATTTTAAAATTGCCTGGTACAAATGTTTACCTCATCAAGACGGTTTGTCATGCACAAGACATAGGCCCTAGCTCAAAGGTCAAGCTAGGTCACACTTAGAGGTCAAAGGTTTTATAGTCATGCAAGTGGCATCCACTCTGTATCTTTGTCGTTTCTTACTGGATTTTTAAATTGCTTGGTACAAATGTTCACCACATCAAGACGGTGTGCCATGCACAAGACCTAGGTCCCAAGCTCAAAGGTCAAGGCCATACTTAGAGGTCAAAGTTATATAGTTTTTGAAAACCTTCTTTTAAGAAACTAATGTTCCGATTTCAAACTAATTTGCCACACATGGTTGTTTGATGACCCTCTAAACTAAATACATAAACACCGCTATGATTCGTATTACAACATGGCCACCAGGGGGCGTGGCACATTTCCTCTATAGATAATCACATATTAAAAGGCTTGAACATCATTTTTTTGAAAACCACTGCTCTAAGCTAGAATTATTTTGGCACAAATGGTCATTGGGTAACCCTCTTCCAAAAATCTAAAAACAACTTTGATTAGATGTTTCAAAAACATGAATATTAGAGAGTGGAGCACATTTTCCTATATGGATGTCCTAACATTGACAACTTACTCAGTCTTTTTCTGAAGAACCAGCAGTTTGATTTCAAAATAAATTCGCTCAAATTTTACTTGGGTGACTCTCTATCAAATCCCTTAAAACAATTAAGGTTCGTCGAAAGACATTGTCACCAGGAAATAAAATCCACTTTTTCGTAGTGGTTGTAATAAAAACATTGGACATTTTCCTCGCCGAAACTGAACATCTGATAGAAAACAAATGTTATTGAAGTGTTCCTTGGTTGAATCGTTAACAATTAAAACGCATTAAAAGTAAAATACGCATACAAGTCAAGACATATACCCTCCAAAAGAAACAAGTATCGCGAAAACATGTGACAATTCAATATTATGATCATATTTCGAAATGCCAATGGAATTTTTCTCAGGGACTTTTTGTTCACGGTTTACATTAGTTAAATGCACAATATAAAAATATAAAAATTAGTGTTGCAATTAGTTTGAGGTTAAAAGTTAAAATGACTCGCCTACAACTAATGTATGGGTTGTTAAAAATTCAGTTTGACAAAAAGGCTTTAGGAAGGTGGCGTTATCATCAGTGGATCGCTGCACGTCCCACGTTGACAATGCAACGCAAAGCCTGTCTCGAAATTGCCAATGAAAATGCAAATCGGGAAATGGCCCTCAGTCGAAATTCTTTGTTCCGCGATAAAAACAGGTTCGGTTATTATGCATGTATGATTTAAATGTTTATACAGCTATTTAGATTATTTTGACAGCTGAATACTTTTCTCCAAATTTCTCCATTATAATTTATGTAAGCAAATGACTTAACTTCTATACGATGTCTCCTATTTATGTTTATAAACTTTGTATAACCTTTTTCTGATTAATTATCATAATATATGATGTGCACTTGACCGGAAGTTTATTTTATGTCATGTATGCATTACTTCTGTAATATTTGTGCATTGTATGTATGTATTATATGTTCATGGGCAATATTGCCTTGCAATAAACTCTATTATATTCTATTCTATTCTATTCTATGAACGATGTGTAAGCATGTGGAAACCCCAGGGAAGCTGAATGTACTATTATTGCATGGTACGGGTTTAAATAGGATTTGTTACGTTTTTGGGAAGTGTGTGCTTTGGTGGGCGTTCTGAACTGTATCGGTTAGGAAGAAGGTGTTTAAGGAATTTACGGTACTGGTAAAACACCCTACGACTTGTTATTACCCTTTTTGTCTGTACTCATGCTCGTTGGTATGTAGATTAAAACTAGCACACACCCTTTTTGAGTGGTTTTTGACTTGCTTGTCCTTATCAGAATTGTTGTTACGGACTGACCTGCATGGTGTCAGGATCTGAATTCAGTAGAGCATATTTGGAAATTTGTCTACATGTGCATTACACAACCAAGAAAGTCAAGGAAAAAATTATTTGATTGGCTGACCCACGTAGTTGTGTAGGAGTAAAGAGTTATTCCCCAAAATCACTTAAGGACATTGATTGAGAACGGAGCAAATCGGTGTAGACATTACAGTTACAATGTAGAGAGGCGTATACATTACTAGTGTAGTGCATTCTAGTGTTTATGGAATAATCAACGAAAACAAAAAACAGTGTTATTCACACAAAAATGGGTTTTATGAATATGCGTTACTTTTTTCATGAATGTTGATGTTTGATTGTGAGTTAACATTCACATACTTATTCTTACTATTTATTTTGCTGATCTTTTTTCATTCATGGCAAAGATAACTCCAAAATTGATGGTGTCCCTTTAATTTTTTTTAGCAGTGTACATCTACTAGTACTGTTTATGAAAAAGGATAGGTTTAACAATATTTACAAATATGTCTAGCACTCTTTGTCAGGTATGATTAAACGGACAAAGACCTTAGATAATGCTATATTATTACTAATGTTATCTTTATGGTACTTTCATAGTCTAAGTTACGACGTAAAACAATAGAGCTATCTCACTATCCAAACATATCATACGCGGAACATGCAAATTATATTGATACGTATAAGTTGGTCAAATTTCAGTGTTTACTCTATAATGATAATATCGTTAATATGAAGTAGTTCAAGGGGTAGTAATGTTGTATCACTTCAGATTGGTCCGTCATGTTTCGTGGTGGTAGTACTTGATTCGTCGCTGGTTATACATGTATAGTCAAAATATCGAGTCTCCTCGTTTTCATCTCCCTAGTGGACTGATTTTTGTTTTTAAAAGAAGTCGTATTTTTTTCTTATTTTTAGAGAAATGTATTGAAGTTTTCTATTATATTTTAGACAATGACAGATCTTGGTCTTCTTTCAGGAAAAAAACACTCTGTCAAAAAAAATTAAATCCTGTGCCAAAAAGATCGTATTTCCCCGGATAGTATGACAAAATTCTAGACCAATTAGTGCAAAATGTAGTTTAAGCAAAATCCGTTCTACAACGGTCCTCATTTGAACTGCATACAGCAGATCGCCTCTGAACAGCAATCCTGTTATGAACAACTAGCACTCATCAGCAATCCTAATTTGAAGATCATAGAATTAAATTCTAAAGTCTACAGAGACCGTGTTTTGAATAGGTCATTCAGCTGAAACGGCCGAGCAAGAAAACAGAAATAACACAGACCTCAATCATACAGCACAGGGTTAGCCCAACAAACAACTGAACGAGAAAATGAAACTAAACCGCTGAAAGTCCAAGTATCCGCTGACAATAATCTATAAGATCTAGTTTGATATATACATCAAGTCCTCATAGTGGGAGGTATGTACATGACCCGAGACATTCCAGAATTCCTCACCCCCGTGCAAACATATCTCATCAAAACAAGTTTTGTTATGACATTATTACGTGAAATATAGGAAACCTACTGACATTGATGTCTAAATCATGAGTGAAGATAAGGCTACATTTATATAATGTATTATAAATCTGCAAAAACAAATATTCTGGGTTTAAGGTTTCAAGAAGAATTATTGCATCATATATAAACTGTGTCGGTGAAAGGTTGGGGGATAAATCGTTCAGTATTGAGTACTAGAAGACATGTCGTGTAGATAGGCCTACATCTTGAAGCATGGATACATGTCAGATGTATGTCATGATGCAGGCTTATCAGCAAGAGGTATCAATGTCGGGGTAACCATGATATCAGCCAAACTAATCATAGTGTACATACTATAGTGTGCCCAGGATAATGTGATATTTGCTAACATGAATCGGTTTGGTCAACTGTTGCAAAATTGGTTTTACAAATGACTAAAATAAACAGATAAGGTCAGTATTGTACCAAAACATCACTGATAAATCGTGCACATCTGATTAATTCACCTTAAGTTTGTGGAATATTCCATATTTTCCCGCCTTTCTCATTATCCTTGGCGCACTACATGTAGTACTATTAATGTTCTACGATATGTGACATTTTGATAAAACAAAGTAATTGTCATGATCAAAGTATCTTAATATGTTAAAGAAGCTCTGTCGTTGAATGAGAAAGTTCTATAAAGATCGTCCTTACATTGAATTAGCATGGGGGTTTGCGCACGAAATTTCACGACATCACGCTGAACCGACCGATTTGATTTTTTGTTGAACAGAACAGGACATTTTAGATATAATAACAAACCAGTTGATAGTGACACAATCAATCACGTAGTACGTCATGTTGGTAAACATTGATATTCGCAGATATGTTGAATGTCTGGAGTCCACTGCGATAATATTGTTTATATTTATTCGGAATAAACGCACGTTCTCATTTATATACGACGACAGATGCACCTTACCAGTTTTCCAGGACTGTATCCTGACCAGTACTAACTTAACATTCCACAAGCAAACCAGCAACTTCTCTACATGTTGTAAAATCTACCATGTTGTCAATTGTTCCTGGAATGGAATGATCTGCGGCGACCTGTAGTCGAACCGATTACACATCCAACACACTTACCACTAGCTACAACGACCGTCGACTGCAATTCCAACAGCATGTATGATGCGTAAGATTCAATTTAATTGCAATGCAGAAAATGAGAAACACGAACCTACATCTGATTCTGGTTATCCACTCGTTATAATCTGTTAAAACAAACGAATTCTCAATCATTTTATTGCAAACTTATTGTTATTGTTTTAATGTTTATATTGATCGTGTTTGTAATCAGCACTAAAGTATTGTAACTGTTAATCAATACCTAGACTAACCGTATCAGTTACCATACTGTTGCATTCATCCACTAAATGAGAAACGCTTCGGTTTGTTATTAATTTACACCAAATGTGTTAAATCGGGCGAAAACATATTATGTAGAATGTTAGGAATGCATTAAACATTTCTTGGATCAATTTAACACTTTTGGAACATCAACTTGGAAAACATTTATAAAATGCCACAAATGCTTTTATTGACCGTAATTTGAATATTTATGGAAATAATTGCATCTATTACTGTGATCATGAGTTGCATTCGAACCATACATGCACTTTATTAACCATAAAATGAATATGAATCAAATGTCATTATTAATATTTTTCTCTTCTCTTCGAAATTACTTATGTTAATTTAATGATACGTGAGTTGTACAGAAAATGGCCAAACACAGATCCAAGGGGAAAGAGAACTATTCAGCATTAAGACCCTTCGGGAGCGCAAGGGAATACGTAAGCGTTTATGCCCGCCCAGTAACTCAATGGTTACAACACTTGGCTTTTACCTAGCAGTTCGATGTTTGATTCCAAGTCGCACAGATAGTATTATTTTATTGTCAAAGATCATAAAAATTATAAAGTATTTACGGTACTCTTTGTTATTGTGAAGTTGGTTACGACCCTTTATAAATACAAATACAAATTTTATTCAGTGCACTTGAAGGCCTTTGTCACTCGTTTACCCTTGTGAAGCAAGCATCAGCTATTAGGGGTAGACTCAGTTAGTATAACTTGATACTTATTTCTAAGTTTATTTAAACTTATTGATTGTGAAAGTAGTTGATTGTGCTCCGTGCACCTTTTTAAAAACCCCATTTAGCATGTTGACGAGTCATTTTATGTTTTACCATGATTCATTCATGCTGCATAATAAACTAAATGATTATGCGCCTTAACATAAAATTTTCGTAAAGATCGGTCACCGTAATGCGAGGTGATATCTGGATGTTGAAATATGCTAATATGCATATGACACAAAAACTAAGGTAATTATATGTAAATCAATTTAATCATTGGACTCACTCCAACTTAGCGTCGGTAGCACTCAAAGTTCATGGGGGCATACCTTTCACTAGTTCTAGAGTTCAGCAATGTGCCTTACTATAAAAAATGTGAGTAAAAAAACCTTATCTATTACTCTACAATCTGGTTATATTGTTAGTGAGAAGGATTGTTTTATGTTCGCATCAATTCAACGAATAGTTTTGCTTTTTTTCATTTCTACAATTTCCAATGGATCTTATCGTCATGATGATTTTTTCACATGTTTTTACGATAATATCTCAATCATTCCACTACTTATATTGTGTTCTAATGTCCAACTTAGGCAAGAGTTTTTTAATATTTGTTACTCTGATTTTCTTGAGCCAAAAGTCCGCAGGAGGAGGGAAAAAATAAAAACTCCAAAATCTTGCTACGGCACTGTGGGTGATGGAGTAGCGTGACTTTAAGTCAATGACGGTTCAATTTTAAGCAATCCACAACAGTAATAGTTTCCATGAAACAGCGAATTTATCATAATACTTATACAGTGAACATGTAACTGTATCATTGATAAAGATTTTGACATAAGAATCTTCAACAACTATTTACATGTTATATAAAAATGTTGTAATAGTTTTTTCAATAAAACAGTAACAGTACAGTCATGAATGAAAACAAAGACAAACAAATCGTATACCAGTACATTATAAATAGAATGATAAAATAATAAAACAAGCTGAATATATTACAATAAAACATTTGACAATTATATGCTATTTTGTTTTGTCATTTTGGTTTTTTTGAAAATGCCAAAAACAAAACAAAGGGTCCGAGTAACGAAATATAAAAGAACTCTGGCCATACCTACAACTACATCTGCTTATGCCATTCTTTACTTGGAAGACTAAAAATCATCGGATAACATATTTTTGGACTCCAGTCCGCCGTTTGTTTGTTTTATTCTGACATATATCTGTAGTCGGTTTTAATTAAACTGTTTATCTAGGTGTTCAACATTTGTTTACTTTACTGTGGCTGAGTACCGGGATAAAATACATGGAGCGAAGATACCAAAATATGTAAATATTTGATCAAATATACAACCGCAATTACATATCTCTCGTAATTAGGTACATGTACATACATTTGGCATGTATGTAGAATTCAGTTATCTTTGTACTATGATGTAAATATGTTTGCAGTACACAATTTATTTCAATATCTATGTACATTTGTATGAGCATTGTAAAGGATTATGATCACATCATCTTTATCAGCAGCAAATACAGCCTCAACGACATTAACAGCAATATATCAACTATAAGAATAACAACACTTGTAATAACAACAGCTACAGAAATGTCATCAAAAGGTACGACACTAAGAACAGCATCATCAATAACACCTTCACTAGAAACAACTACCGTACTACCACACACACCAGTGATCGCACAAAATTAACACTATTAAGTAAAGCAACAAGGTAATCTCAATGCCTATACATACTTTATTTTAAGACTACAGAGTACGTTAAAAACAAGTATAGAAGTCTATTCGGAAAGAGCTATGTTAATGCACAGGAACCTGATATTTTAAATATGGCACAAAACACTATCCAAGACCCCATTACTGACAAGCGCTCTTCTATTATGGGTGCTTGTCAGTAACAGGGTCTTGGGTAGTGTTTTAGGTCATATTTATATAGCAGATATACCTGTGGTTATTGTACCCGGAATTCTTGTAGCACAACAGTTCTCTCAAAGTCCAAGATCATTAACCAATCGGGCAGGGAAAACTGAATGACAAACATACAACAGCAAACTTTACATCTGTGTTTATATTTGCGCTATATTACGAATCCACTAGTAATACATTGTACCTGGCTCAGAACATTACCTGGCTCGCAAATCCAATCCGATCACCGCTGTACTGTTTGCCTAAACGTTTCGATGTCCAGATGCTTTGTGACTCGTGTATATGATGTTTTGTGTTTATATATGATATTTATTAGCGGATAAGCAAATATCAACTGTATTTTCAAGAGTGTATAACATATCCTGGAATATTATACTGGTGTTTATGGAGGCCATTATAGACTAGCAACCATATACACGCGTTGGTCAGTCACCGATGAAATATCATTACAATATAACCAGAAGTAAAATTAACTGATGCTGTTGTACTATGCAGTGAAATGAGAAAACTTAGGGGATGCACAAAAGTAGCATGAACTAACTACTGTAATTTTATAGCAAGGTTTAAAAGAAACTAAACTTAAGTATTGTTTGCCTAATTGCAGTGTTTTCCCGACACATGATTACTTTGATAGAATTGAGAAAAGATCCACGAGGTAAAGGCATTAATGATGGACATCGTCTATAGGTGCTATCAGCGCGGGTATTATCGGACAGTAATGTTCCTAGACAGTTGGGTATGATTTGAAATACTCAGCCAAAGAACACATGTTTTACAAACTAGTGCTAATATAAAATATATTGTGTTGACAATAACTAATATGCTCAACTACACACCAAGGCCGAAAGCCCGGTGGTGACTTCAAAGTTCACAGTTCATAGTTCACAGTTCATAGTTTACAGTTCATAGTTCATAGTTTACAATTCACAATTCACAGTTCACACTGAAGTATGAAGTATAAGCTATGAAGTGTGAAGTATTAACTATGAAGTGTGAACTATGTACGGATGATTACATATAATACATATACTATAAAGCAGTACTATCTATGAAGTGTGAAGTATGAACTGTGAAGTGTGAACTATGTACGGATGATTACATATAATATTATATACTATAAAGCAATACTATCCATGAAGTTTGAAGTTTGAAGTATGAACCGTGAACTGTGAAGTTTGAAGCATGAACTATGATATCACCACCGGGCTTTCGTAGTTTATAGTTCAGCGACGTTTCTGTGATCTTTAGTTGTCTGCAGTTATTCTTAATTTTGGTGACGAGTATATTGTCAAACTGAAATAATCAATCAAATGTCATCTTATTACATTCTTCTTCATTTTGGCGGTACCAGTTTTATACAGCCTTGGCAATTTATACACTTGTTGTGCATTTCGTTCTATGTTGTTTTAGTTGAGTACTGCCGTGATTGGGTAATTGTCTGTTAGTCGCAGGGAAGCATTTAATCATAACAAAACACATATACGCGTTTGATGCCTCCGATATGTCTGGAAATAATACTTAATGCCGATGTAGGAGAACTTAATATCCTTTCCGCTACCATAGCGTACTTATGCAGACTCGCCGAGATGGCCATTTCGGCCTTCCGTAGTTTTCGACCTAAATGCCCAAATTCGGGAATTTTGCTGTCATGGGTACACAGGCATCCCAGACTACATGATATTACAGGCCCAGGGTCGTGCACAGGTTTTTGGGCCCGCTAGACCCCTTTAAAGAGGGCTTTGAACGTAGATTTTACAAAACTGAAATTACTGGTCCTACCCGCCATTGCGGTACGATTCCCTGTGGAATTGCATTAACATTTAGCGCCAAAACGTTTTTATTTTTCTATAGCAGGAATATAAGGCTGGACAAAGGGGTCAGAAACAATGCCCTAAAGGGGCCTAAAAGTAGGTCTATCAAGCTAAAAAAAAAAAAAAAAAAGAAGTTTTTCGCGCAAGGGTCACCGTCACATCGTCATTTCCGGTGACCTTTAGTCGAAATATTGACATTGTTTTCTACTTTCGGTTTAGGGTAGGTGTGTAGCATCCGGATGTATCGAGTTTTTATCAGTGCTGCAAGTCAATAGTGTCTCAGGGACGGGGTATAGGGACCATATGAATTTCTCATAACCCCCCAAAAAATCGTGGTAGCGGAAAGGATATGTTGCGTTATACTCGTATAAGATGAACGTTTTCATTTGTCCATGGTACCGTTTTTAATTTTATGCCGTAGCCAAATTACGGTCTTTTACTGCGAATAATCACACGTGTCTTATAATTTGGAAGCGCTGAATGCAATCAGTTTACATCAAGATTTAGAATTACATGTTCGCTGTTCTCTGGTGCGATTAAAAAAATATCACCATCTTTCAACGATCAAAATTACCTTCCTTATCAAGTGCGGATAGGTTGTTTGCAAACATTTCAACAAGTTATTACATATTTTATTGTAGCGATGTTATCATACAAATCGTTACATAACGAGAGGTACTAAATTATCATCGCTGAGTTATTATCGTTAGAAATAAACCTTACATCACTCAGCAGTTCTCGTAAATCATAGTCAACCTCTGCAGTTATAATGTTTGCCGTCTCTTGTCCAACATGTTGTAGTGTTAACATTGTCCAATGCATTCGAATAGGAAGTGGTATTCGTCTTCAAGTTTGTTGCAAATGCGACATAAATGTTTGTAAATTGGTATGCTCAGTCTAGGCTGTTGTCATCTGCCTTTCTCAATGTTGAGTCTGTGTGATGACACTCTCAATCGGGTCAATGCAATTCTATATTTCATAATGTTAACCATGTCAAGATATTCTTTGTATGTTATCAGTGTAGAACGATGTTTTCTGCGAATGATATTCTCTTACCTACCACTCTCAATTTACGAAAGTTTAAATGCTGGCTTAACCAGATGAACTGTGAAACAGCAGCATTTTTAGCAAATTACGCTAATATTAATCACTCCCGGCGACGTATTCAAGACAGTATACATCGCAATGATAGTACGAGAAACGCATTGAACAACCTTTTGTAATAACTTACATCTTCTTTCCACACAACATATCTAAAACACATATAAAACATATCTATTTACTCATACAATGTCAGTAATAAACATAACTCGGTTCTTGTTAAACATATTACCGCCATATAACAAGAAACTGACACAACAAAGTCAGAACGTATCCGTATGACAGCCAATATTTTTATATCGACGAAAAAAGGTGCCAAATTTCGGTTCGTAACACTGACATGTGCTCCATAACTTTCTTGTTATGACATTACACTTTTATTACACGAGGATCATAAATCAACTGTAGAATTGGCATTTATGTTGATTTGTTTTGTGCCTAAAATAAAATATTGCTTGTTTCCCTTTCACTACCTACCCGGACATAACCCGGTCTACCCAAAAACTTTTATTGCCCAAATAGAAATCATTTTTTGTGTGAAAAATTGGGGATGAAAATGGTATTATTGGGGTTGTTTCTTGCTAGTAAATTTGGTACCTATTTTAAAATTAAGACTGTTGTTTTCCATCTTGAATTATTACTAAATTGCATTATTTGTATGTCTTCTCCATTTCCAATTTTTTACCTATCGACCCATTCTAAATCTGCTTGGGTCGGGAAGGGGAAACGAACACTATTTTTAAGTTCGGCCTTAGCGACGTAAGCTTGCATCACCTGCTGTTTTATGATACCAGCATATTGCCATATGGTTTGTTGCTTGTATTGGGTAGTGATTTCATTATCCTTGTAGAATAAACACGGTCGTATAATTATATTGACAAAATAAAACCTTCATCTTGATTTTATGCCAGTTATTTTTCTGTTCCCGATGCAGCATTGTTAGCATACAAAATGTTAAGCCAATGTCCCACTGAGGAATTCCACATCGGCGATGTTCTACCAATCTCTTCCGACACTACCCGATTCATCACAATTCCTTCCGATATCACAAACTGTCTCATAACTTCCCAGAAGCTTCCCGTAGACCACGAGGAACCTGTTCCGATGTCCTGATAGCTTATTAATTTAAATCGAGAGTACATCGCCGAGGCAAACAATGCTCAGTGGGACCTAGGCTATATAGTGTTTGCTCGGGTGTACCGTACATGTTCATATTATTGTCAGTATCATTATTGCCATAGTATGTATTTTGTGTGTTTGTAAATGGCCAAAGGCAAATTGTTTGCCGATTATGCCAATAAAATTGTATTGTCAGTATCATTATTCCCGTAGTACAACGCTTGTCGAATACTACAACTGGCAATTCTATATAGCTGAATGTTGTAGTTCAACGACAGAAAATATGATTATAAACACATATTACCAGTCATACGTTCAAAACATACAAACACATATATACATAGCTCCTTGTATTAAATAATGATGTGTATCTGTGCTATACACCCAGGTTGTCTATTCGAAATAAGAGCTAGGCGCACTGCTGCAGAGCCGGACATGCCTGTATATAACGTCTCCCGCTCTCCCTTCAGGTGCTTTCTCTCAGTCTGTCCTTCTGGTCAGATCATGCTGTATCTGAACGGATAGAGGATGCACCTTGTGGCTGCAAAACTATATGTAAAGCGCCTTTGAACATGTGTTCGTAAATCTGGTATAATTATTTATTTTAATAATTGTTGTGTTCCATATTTCAGTGTTAACATTGGTCAATGGTGAACCTTCTCCACGATACAAGAGAGAAACCTCGGAATTAACACCAGGAAACTGGCCTAGCTGTCAGGAGGTAAATCAATGATATTCTTCCTTAATGTTGCATTCATTACACGTACGTTGAGCTGTTTTCATTTTTTAATTGGTTTATTCAGATACTATAGATAACTATATATATAGTCTCTGGTTCACACACTGAACTCATCCATCTTTATTTGAATTATGCATTGTTTGGCAACCATCTCTCTAGTTTTTGATAATACTCCAATAACTGCGCTCATTGAATGACGGCTGAACATACTAATATTGAAAGTCATCAGTGGTCAAGTGGTTAACGTACCCGGGTAGGGATCGGAATGTTGAAGGTTCGGGTATTAGTTAGAGTTTACCTGACGACAATCAGAACTATCCGTACTGCAGTTATCGCTACGAGATAAAATAAGATTCTAGAAAAGTGTACGAGGTGTTCCGAATAACATTAATCTTTCGGAGTCGTAAAATAAAAGTTCTCAAGAAGAATTTGCCTCGCAGGTCAAATTCGCTGGTTCTTTCAATAGGGGGACACTCTTTGATATATGGCACGTTTTACAGTCATTTTTTGTTTTTCGTTTTGGATTGTTTACGATGTGCACAAATTAAAAGTGTCTTGTAATAATAATTCATAGTAGTTTGCAGTACACGATTAGAATGAGTTACAGAACAAACTGAAATCTGGTGAAATCCTACATGTGTTACAATAGAACCGCATAATTCGTACATATGATCGTCAATTATTAAAACCAATGTACAGAGCACGCTTAAAAGCTTTTTAATGAAATATCCCGGGACTGTATCGAGAACGCCGCTTGATATTACATACATATGTAACACTTGTACTATACAACTTTATTATTGCCTATTGCTTTTACATTAACAGAAATGACTAATGTTATGTTACATTTAAAATTTGTTAAATCTATTTCATCTTAGTATCAGCGTTCTTGCAGTGCAAAGACTCATCTCAAGATAACAAAAAATGCTGATCGCGATTAAACACACAAAAACAAATAATACTATTCGAATATAGTGAAGTTAAAATCTACTTTAGTGGGGACATAACACGTGTATGTCACGTATATTTTGGCTAAGAACAAAAGTAAAAATATGTCAATACAAAGTTAATCCAATCGTATTTATTCAATTCTTTGATCGATATTAAGGAGACCTCCTTGACGCTCAGGCCGAGAACAAGTACTTTCCTTGCAACTTAATAGTCGCTTTTTTAGCTACACATACTCGTATATTATGTCGCAATAATACATTCCTCTTGAAATGTCATCGATGATGGATATTGGATAATATACACTGGAATTTTAAATTATAACTTAATTACGTAGATCTACAGGGTGTCAAATAAAACCGGGGACCTAGGTTAAACATTCGTAGTTTTGCCTCTTTTACCAATAACACATTGTCAATATGAGAAAACATTAAGGGATAACCACAGTTCAAAATACCAGCATCATAATTGTGATTATTTAGTCCATAACCAAGAGTTACCTCCCTTGTTTTCAATCAGGTGTTTCAGTATATTAGGATACAGCGAACGAGGAATTTGAATGTGTTTATAGAAAAAGAGTACATGCTGACCACAAATGACATCTCAGGTGTTCCTTAGACAAGGACAATGGAGCTGCATACACTAATATTCATTATGTATGGCAAACAGATTCACTATAGGGTTCATGTCCGAGCTATATCTAGGCCACTTGTCCTCAGGTATGAGGTCAAATGTCAGTACTTTCTTGCCAACGTGTCCTGTATTTGCTGCTGATTTGTTATTATAAGTGATGTATGCTTTCTTACAAATGCCGACACACTGAATGACTCTGGTATATACATATAAACTGTTGATTTTGATTAAAGTTCACCTTATTACCTTTTGCGTCTTACTATGCTTTCTTGTTGACTGTTCACAATAATAATACATTAATATTCATGTTTTGCTTCGTCGGTGATTGTTAATGAATATTTGGAAGGTTGCCTGCTTCCCTTTTATTTGGTAAACTCACAACTTTCTCCCCCTTTTCATTATTTCATTGCAAAGTATGATTATCACAAGATTTTAACCACTTCTTTAAAACATTGCTTCTTTAAAAAATGAACGCTCAGACAACAACGTCTTATCAAATGATGACATTTTCCACGTACGTCAGCAAAAAACAGAAAATGACGCAATATGTAAAATGATGACGTCACTTCCTGATTTATAGGAAAACATATACACCAGTTCCTATTTTAGAAGAAGAGATCACTTTAATATATTATACACCCTCTCACAAAAGAACAGTCAAATTCATTAAAAAATAAATAAGTTATAAGGGTTTTACGTAGGTCCCCGTTTTTTGGGACACCCTGTATACTGTAGTTGTAAATATATTTTGAACTTGTGTCGCAAGAATAAACACCTCTCGAATGTGGATATTGGATAATATACAATTAAATTGTAAATTATAACTTCATTACGCAAATCTAAATTGTAGTTATTGTTTTATTGTGATATCGGTCAATGACGATTGAACACCTGCACGACTGAGCCCTGTCACTTATAAACACATCAAACCTAAATGTAAGAGTGTTGACAAAGACGTTAAAATACTTCCTCCTTCGACATTGAGACTCTTAAGTTAAATATACAATCTTTGTAACTGCACCGAAATTCTCCTGTTACTTACTTACGTTGGACCTTGAATAAGTTTGCACTCATTGATGAGTTCACTCTGCAATCTGTTCAAGTGAGTTCCAGTTGAGGCCACTCTCTTTTATTTCGGTATCTACATTTCTTCTCCGGTGTTGCTTAGACTTCCCCTTTTTCTTTTACCCCATATATTCCACTTTAGAGCCTGTTTTGCCTGGTCGTCGGTTCTGTGTGGCTTTCGATTTTTATGCGCTTCAGTATTGCATTATGTTTCGTAGACTAGGCCCCACCCATCCCCATTTTCATCTTTTTATTTCGACGTTGATGGTTTTTGTGGTACTAATGTTTATAGTCTTCTAAGGCATTAGTTTGAGAAGCTTTGAAGATTAATAAGAATGACATTGGCTGTTCGACATGTTCTTGACCAGAGGACGAATTTCACTCTTAAGCGCTTTAAATCGTTAGTCTTTTTTTTCTAAAAAGGTGTTTAGAACTTCATGCAATTTGGACAAGATGTTAAAGATAAAACTAGCTTTCATGAAGAGCTTCCTGCAGTTTAATCAGACGCAGGACAATTTTGTCAATCAAATACTCAATTATTATTAACGATGTATGCTTAACTTGATGTACATGTATTATGGTTTATACTCCGACACACCCACTGATTCCATTCAAAAAGTGTACATTATTTTCGTAAGCGGACACTTTTGTGAGCTATAAGAAAACTGTTCCACTCATAAAATAATTGCCATAAATGGTCAATTAGACGAAAACTGACAAATCTGTAACAGTTCAATAAACGACATAGTAACTGATTGCCTAAAGCATAAAACATGGAGCTAGGAATTTGTATAAACACACAGCATGGATTAATATGCTGCATTACTGTAAAAAACATCAAGTTTGAGATGTTAAATTATATTCAATGTCTTGGTTGAACTATATCATAAAATTCAATCCTCACAATTTATCTACACCCAAACAACTATACAACAATGGCTTATTTTTTATAATCCCCAGAGTAAAACTTCTCTAAATTGAATGATTTTACAGTATTATTATCGGTAGAAATTGAAACAGAACTGCAAACCATTTGTAAGCTTGAAACATGTATTGTGCAAATTGACAATCAATTGCACGAAACCGGAATTATATACTATCAACCTTTTTTCCATTTTTTTTCATGAGAATTGGTGATGCCATTAAGTATCACTTCAATACAACACTATATCAATAAATAAATCCATGTGAAAAATGTATGTTTAAACTAGAAAATATGTCATTATGTTAAGGATCATATCATAATACAATCAGTTTTTTCAAGTATAAATCAATTACATTGTCTTAACATTCACAAAACAGTTAACAATCTATTAGAAGCTTTTTATATGAACCTGTATGAAAATATTTTCATGGATTGTCTATTTTTAAATACAAAATAAAAGACAAATATTATGCACAGATATGTACCTTTGTGCATCAAGCCTGTATCATCAGTCACTAATGTGGAAACCTATAGATGTGTATTCTTTTATATGGTGGGTGTAATAACATATGGGCACACTTGATGTTTACTCAGTAAATTTTCACATGCTAATAAATGCTCAGCACTGTATGAATGGACAGTTAGATAATCCCTAAGGATCATTAGGCCAAGCTTATTTTGAACATTAGAATTATATTTTCTAAAATGCAAAACATCTTCTGTTCTTGAATTGTGCCAGAATAGATTTTGATAATCATTGTCACTCTGGTGATCGTTTTGTTTTTGTCGGAGTATAAGTCAGATATAGTACTAGTTATTCGTCAAAAGTGTCTTCTTACAAGGGTTATTGTACAGTTTTGTGAGGACAAACCACAAATTATCCTCGGCTTCGCCTCGGACAATTATGTTCTTTGTCCTCACAAAACTGTACAACAACCCTTGTAAGAAGACACTTTTGACGAATAACTAGTACTGTATCTATTACATATTTCAGGGAGCACCAGCGCCACCTACACGAGTACCAACAGCTGATCGTATTAACGTACTGAGGCAATACTTTGCGACATTAGGCATCCAAGCATATCTTATACCAAATGAAGATGCTCATCAGGTAACGAACATCCGTCACTATAGGTTTTATATACTCATTTAAAAAGGAAACCCAATGTTTATAATTGTTTTATTTTGCTTTGAAACATGGCAGCACGATATGTTTCATGCACTGTCATTCGACCAGAGAAACACTTTATGAATAGTCGTGGCCTATACTCTATATGTATTGATATGCCTCCGTAGCTTAATGGTTAGTGAACTTGCTGTCTAAACTGGCCACCCGGGTTTAAACACGGATGGAGGCACGCATGTGCTTGTCATATTTTAGCAGAAAGCTGGCAAATTAAGGATATGCTCTGCATGTTTATAAATATAGATTATAAGTTACGGCTATTTTTAAAACGGTTTCCCTGGTCGAGTGCCTGTTGTTTCATGGCAAATATCACTCAAATATCCTGCATGATAAATGAAAAGTGACCATTATTTTAGCTCACCTGTCACAAAGTGACAGAGTGAGTTTTTGTGATAACTCTTCGTCCGTCCGTCGTCCGTCCGGCTGTCCGTCCGTCAACAACTTGCTTGTGTAGACACTAGAGCTCACAATTTTGGCCTAATCTTTATGAAACTTGGTCACAATGATCATCTCAACAAAAAATAGGTCGAGTTCGATATTGGGTTATCTGGGGATAAAAACTAGGTCACCAGGTCAAATCATATAAAAACCTTGTGTAGACACTAGAGGTCATATTTTTGACTTAATTTATATGAAACTTGGTCACAATAATCATCCTATCAAAATCTAGGTCAAGTTTGATATTGGGTTACCCGGGGTCAAAAACTTGGTCACAAGGTCAAATCACATGAAAACATTGTTTACGCACTAGAGGCCATATTTTTGACATAATCTTTATGAAACTTGGTCACAATGATCCTCTCAATAAAATCTAGGTCAAGTTTGATATTGGGTTATACAGGGTCAAAAACTAGGTCACAAGGTCAAATCATAGAAAAACCTGGTATAGTCACTAGAGCTCACAATTTTGACCTAATATTTTTGTTACTTTGTCACAATTATTATCTTAACAAAATCTAGGCCAAGGTTGAATTTGGGTTATCTTGGGTCAAAAGTAGGTCACTAGGTCAAATCATAGGAAATCCTTGTTTAGTCACTAGATGTCACCATTTTAGCCTAATCTTTATGAAACTTGGTCACAATGATCATCTCAATAAAATCTAGGTCAAATGCGATATTGGATCAAGAACTAGGTCACTAGGTCAAATCACAGGACTTGCTTGCACTACTACGACAGGTGAGCGACCTTGGGCCCTTTGGGCCCTCTTGTTTCATTGTAGGCCTATTATTATTTTCTAATGTATGCGTACCAGCTTTCTATAACATGCACATGTATTCATAAAACGAAAAGTCAATACGTCTTTTTTTTGCCAGACAGTTTAAATAGTATTTCTTCAACAAGACATTTAGATCTAAGTGATATTGGGTTTCTGTTTGTCGATTCGTACTTTGAGTTTAATAACCACCAATCGAATGAAGTCAGATGGGTGTATCCAAAGTCGGTAAATTTATATGGGAATCTGCAAATATCATGTAGTGGACGGTATTGGATGGTTCACTGTATTTCATCTTGAACGGTACTTATTAATCTATGCTTCTTTGATATGTACCCAACTTAATTTTTAAACTTTTTGTATTTCAGTATGTCAAACGGAGTGACATAGGAACATGATTTGAATTGTTTATTTAATATTTGTGTTTATTCAAGAATGTTCTTTATTTCCAAATCAGAGTGAGTACCCGTCAGAGTATGACAAGAGACGAGGCTTTATGTCCGGGTTTAAAGGTTCCGCTGGTAAGATGTCACAGTCATTAAATATATATTTAGTGTACTAATGATTGATATTAATTGATATATATATGGTAATCAAGACAGTAAATTTTAAAGCCACTGACGGTTGCTTTATGAAGGTTTTGGTGCAGATAAGCAATTGTAACCACTCTCGATATCGCCCACTAAGTATTTTTTTCTTGAAAAAACCCCGCTAAGTTCCCTTCCAACATGCTTTGTGAATTATGTAAGTCACACATGACTGAACTGTAACATCAACACACTACAGTGTAAACATCAGTGAGATATTTGGTTTGTTTTTCGATTCGTTTTCATCAAATGCGAACCAATTTCAGTCAATTTAAGTAATAGTATTGTTACTTCTATAGGGTATTATTACCCTATAGAATATTTTGATGTAAAAAATACTAAATAACTACAAAGTGCCGAAGTTTCTCAAGTTATTTGAGATGTCAGTGTGGTTGTTTATAAAATATACAGGCAACTATACCAAAAGAAAGAGAATATTTGACAATTTTATTTTATTTTTGCAATACACCAATATGTGAGGCAGTCCCCTTAGGTCATACTTTTCAGTATCCTAACTCGAACGAGTTCATGATTTCCCCAAATCATTATTTTACATTTAGGAATGCAAGGTGTCGCCATTATACGTGGTCATTTTGTGACCACCCTGTTAAACAAGTGATGATATGAATCTACCCTAATTTTACAATGTTCAAAAGAAAAATAAATCACTGTTGCAACCGAGGATGATAATTTATTGGCTTGAACATCAACTTTCATATTGATTACATGTAAAACACCCATTTTGTTCAATGCCCTTTACCTGATAATTAAAACCTTCTATTTCAGGCTTTGCTGTGATAACCGTTGACAAGGCGGCACTATGGACCGATGGTCGATATTTCTTAGAGGCTGAGGATGTCCTTGATTGTGGCTGGATTTTGATGAGACAAAGTAAGTTTGATTATACTGCTTCCCTGCTGGTGATACCGGTGCTGGTACATACATAATAAAATTGACATTTGCGTTCCGTCCTTTGCAGCACGTTTGTCGCCCCGAAACAAGCCTATTCTTGAGTGGAAGTCAACAGGAGAATCATTTTTACTTCTAACTGGTGGCTCACCATCCAGCTAAATCAGGCCCCAATTCCACGAAAAAACTTAAAGTTATTGCTTAGCTAACACTGCTATTTTAAAAATATATTTTGTGGGTTGAATGACTCGATGTATACTAGTGTATATTATTTCATCTCAGTGAGATGCTAATTTAATAGAGCAAACATACTTAGGCCATTTTATACAATAAAAAGGGTTCAATCTACATCACAAGAAAACTAATTGTAGTCATATAATAAATAAATAAATAAATAAAATAATAGCTAATTAGGAATTTGAGTTTGTTCATGGATTTGGGACCAGAAATCCCCCTCATATAATTATTAGGATATCATAAACTACTCGGTCGTTATTATACTCATACTATTGAGTTATACATGGTGTTGTTATATTGCTAGGAGAACAAGGTGTACCAACGATGTCAGAATGGTTGAAGAACGAGTTAACACCAGGACAATATTTTGGTGCCAGTCCATACCTGGTGAGCAGTTGTAAGTATATTCGAGTGTTTACTGGTGTGGTATTCAATATTGATCTTATTTAATTAGAGAATAAGGAATAGCCAATCATATAGCCTGTTATTTAATTAGAGAATAAGGAATAGCCAATCATATAGCCTGTTATTTAATTAGAGAATAAGGAATAGCCAATCATATAGCCTGTTGTTGACCAAGAGTTTAATATGGTGTGATCTGATTGGTTGTCATTATCCTTAAGTCAAGTAAGATCAATTTTGAATTTTCCGCGATATTTCTCTGTAACCATTGGTCCGATTTCAACGAAACTGTGTATGACTTATCAGTTCCAAGTCTAGTTGTGCATATTGTTGGCGCAAGTTGGTCGGATTAATATTTAGGGAATTCTTTTTGTATTTTATACTTATAATTTGTCTTTGTTATTTCTCTGTAACCATTGGTCGGTTTCAATATTACTTTGTATGACTTTCCAGTACCAAGTCTAGTTGTGCATGTCAACAGCACATCTTTGCCTGATCGGATTGGCGTACGATTGCCTTGAAATAAAATTTTGTAGGATTCATCAGTACCAAACCTAGACTAAGTTGTGTACACCATTATCAATTGGACTTCTGATGCGTGCGTAAATGTGTCAATGAGTATCTGGGGGTATTAATTACATACAGGGATGGTTTGTATTGAAATAATAGGATTGTTTATAGATGTAGATACATTGTTTACGGCATTTCTATGTTAGTATTCATTGAATTACACTTAAAGCAATGCAACCATTCTATGATTGGGCGGTAGATAAATATATAACCGAGGAAATAGATTTACGTGTGACATTTTTATCTCATTGTCAAAATACACTGTAGCAATGTCTATGTTGTTCCCTCTGTATTCTGGTAAAATAATGATACATATATTTAGTTTAGGTAAGCTTGTGATAAGCTCATTGGCTGAAACATGTTGTTTATTGATGTAGTACGAATCAAGTCCACGAATTTATTGCAAACCTTTCGTATTTACGTATACAAAAATAAGCACATGGTTTCAAATTATCCGAGTGTACCGTTATACAGAGAAGGTTGTGCAGCGGGCATGTTTAGGCGCAACGGATATGACGTTACGAAAGCTGGCACCCAGTTTTTCTTCAGTTGTCACAACAAACACGGATACCAGTTCCTGTAACGCCATATCCGTAGCGGCTAAACATGGCCACCGCACAACATTCTGTCTTTGAAACCATAATTTGAAACAATGTACCTGTGCATACAATATAATATTTGGGAATTACGCTGTTCGCACAAATATTTTATATCGTAGCAAGCTGGAAATTTTACAAGGATGAGTTGGCTAAATCTGGAATCACACTAGTAGCTGTGGAGGATGAACTTGTGGACAAGTTCTGGTCGAGCGGTCTCGGCCGACCTGATCAGCCAAATACACCAATCAACGCCCTACCAATGCAATATGCTGGTGAGTAGCCTCCGTAGGTCAGTTGTTAGTGCGCTTGCCGAGTACGGATTGAGGCATCACATGCCTGCCATATCTCAGCAGAAAGCTGACTGGCAAATAAAGCAAATAAACTTTCTGTAGCATTGGTAAACATAAAGTATTGGCCTGTTTGACTGGACTGCTATGTTAAGCTAGTTCTCGTCCCAAACTCACATCACTACTATAATTCGACTACAGCAATATTGGGGACGAGAACCCCTGTCCCGGGAAACAGTCCAGTCGAAAGGGCCTATCATAACAATACATTGTACCATGTCCTATTTTAGTATGTGCTGCATACGCAAACATTCATTTTAACTCGACATTGATGAAACGTTTGTCTGATTCTAAACGATCATTGTTGTTGTTTTTGCAGTAAAGATCACAGTCTTTGTGGTATTATTAAGACCACATACTCCTTTTCCTGCCAGTTGACTGTACGTTTAAAACACATAATTAGGAACTTCTGAGTGGGTGAGACTACTATAGTGTTCCACAATTCTACGTTCACTCGTAGTTCGGTAGTCATTGCCCAGTCCGGCAGGAAAACAACTCGAATTACCACCCACTTGCCACACACGAACAACTGCAATCGTACGTCTAAAGACCACAGCTCTTATTGATTGATTGTCTCTTAGTTATTCGTTTGGTTTTTATGTTTGTGTAGGACGGTCTTGGCAGGATAAGATATCAGATATGAGAAAGGCAATGGAAGATGAAGGTGTAGATATGATGGTGGTGACAGGTCTAGATGAAACTGCATGTAAGTTTGAAACATATTCTCTCACATACATTTTGTATATAGAAACATGATCATTGGAAGTATAGTTTCTTACAAACAGAGCAAACACATTCAAATATTTGTGAACAATCGTTCCAATCAGCTTAGTGGATACAGGAATTCTCAATAAGTAAAATAGTTCATATATATATTTTATTTCACGTAACATATTTTATTGACATAACATTACATTTATTTTATACGATTCATAATCAAACAAATAAATAATCAAATATACTAGAAAGAGAAAATAAAGAACGCCTGAAAGACATTTAAATATTGGGGCTGATGATAATTATCGAATATTCGTTGTTTAATTAGTATAAATGTATGCTAGATTTTCTTATGGGATTTTTATATACAGCGATGTTGTTTATATTTAAAAAATGTACGACTCATCTTTAGCGAAGTGCTTATATTAACAGATATCCAAACAACACTGTCCTGAGGCCGTCGGTTCGATGCCTGCTCTATTTGTTCATACATTATTTTGTATTCTTCATATTACAGGGTTATTCAACATGCGAGCTAGTGATATAGATTATAATCCATTCTTCTTGTCATATGCCATCGTAACAAATGATCGAACCATGTAAGTCATACCTTAAACATTATAATAATATTACGTATAAAAAATTGACGTTACGCACGAAACTCGTGTCTAAAAACGTTGCGTCAAAAATGAATCACGAGTTAAGAAAGCAGCAATAGAGAGTTAATTAAAACATCCAAACACGAAGGAATACCTAGAGAGCATTTTGCGGGTGCGTTTGATATACTGTACAAATAGCTGCATGCCATTTAATGAAATCCATGTAAGACAGATAGTTGCTTAATGTAGATCTATGTGACCCACAATTGATACTGATTTATCACATTCTATTGAAACATGTTTCTTAAATACTGTAAAATCATTATTTTTCGAGGGAGTTGAATTTTCGTTGATTTGGTTGTTGAACTTCACCATGAAATATAATCACACGATTAATCGACATCCCCAAAATAGAGCATAAGTTTAAACTTTAATAATATAAAAAAATTAATGCGACAGGAGTTTGTGTTCTGGTCGCTGGTCATGACTGTATTTTGTTTTAATATTTTGTTCAGTTTTATTGTTTTATGAGGACCTTATGGTAGATTAGCGTTGTATTATATGCTAAATAAGCTTTCTCTATAAATAGAGTATATATGTTTGGTAATCCACGAACTTACGACCCCACGAAAATGCATTTTCATCAAAATCCACGAAATTTAAGACCGCCGAAAATATGTGATTTTACAGTATCGTAAATACGATTATTGTATTCGTTTAAACTTCCATTTCAGATTGTACATACTAGACCATACTACCAAACTTACACGGGGTCCCACAGACGCTGCTACCTCATCAACAATGCAAGCACATCTAAATACCAACTCTGATGGTTCATGTACAAGCATCACAGGCGCTTGTGTGGAGGTACATTTCAACTTATCCGATATATATATCATAATTATGTTCATTAATTGAACTTAAACTGAATAGAGTTCTAACTTAAAGACATTTTAAATGAAGATAATGTTTTTAAAAGAAAAACAAATTAAAAGAGGTGTACTTTTTCTCAATTGTATTTATCCCAATTCACTGGCAATGTCTGTTCTTCTTATGTCTGTGCTGACTGTTGTAGTCCATCGAGTCCCAACGATGGCATCACCTATGCGTACTTCTATGGCATCTCATTTGGCCCCCAGGCCAATACCTGCAGCACAGAGGCGTCCACAAACATTGCAACGGTGGCCATCTGTTAGTGGTAGCTTATTTCTAGTCCCTCTAAAAAACCGTCTGACTATCGTAGATGGTAAAAGCTTGAATGCCAGTTATCCCTTTGGCACAAGGTTGTATCCCGGCAAAGGGACGACTTTGGTGATCAGTACATTTACTGGGTTATCTTATGTTAGTCCGTGCAATAATTATAGTCGATCACTGGAAGAAATAGACGTTGTCAGTTACATGTGGTAGAGCATGTTGTTATCACTGACCGGGGATTAGTTACATAAAATAACTGGTTATACAGCAGTATATGACTATAAAAACAGACAGGGAAGGCAGCACTCAACTGAAACACCCGATCACAGAAAACATAAATGTATATGACTATAACACGGTTAACTAATGGCGTAAAATATGTGAATTATAATGTGTTGCCATCTATACACAGGGTATGTCTTGTCAATGCGATATTATGTTGTTTCTATGTAAGGGAGACAATTCACTCGTCTAATAACCACTTACCTCTCTCGGTGATAAGCCTTACTTGTTATAAGTGAATGTACAGGTAACTGTATCATTGAAAAATAAAACAATATAACTGAATACATTATTTTGGGTAAAATTTATACATCTAGTAGAGTATATTTCAATTCCTGTAAACATATCTTCATCAATGACACATTTACATGTGAGTGAAGCACATTTATCTTCCACTGTGTATCATGCAATGTTAGTTAACTTGAAACATAGTATCCATGGTGTTTTTTAGGTAAAGGAATATGACCAGACCACTGTCAGAAATGACGTCACATCATTGTCAACATCGGCAAGCAAAGTTTGGTTGAGTTATTCATGTAGCTATGCTATTTACTACGCCGTTAACGAGGTATGTACGGTACAATGTATTTTCTACGACAACATTTTCTCCATTTAGTACAATTAACGCAGTAGATGGCGTTTGGTTTGTTGACAGCCAGTAGGAGGGAATATTTATCTTATCTAAATGAAGGACAGTATTAATCGATATGAACACCAAATACTCGCCGTAACCATGCGACTGTATCCAATAATAACAGTTTCTTGAAACATTTGAGAAAACCAACAGATTTGTCAGATACAATTTTTTTATCATAATTTTTATGTTCCGTATTACAGGAAAGCATATTTACAATTTGACCAACGTCCTTCGTAGTTTTGCAAAAAGCACGATTTGGGACTTGAACCATAAAACGGTATTAATGTCTGCAGTAAATTTTTTAAATGTTGGTATACGGTGATCATTGAGAACGAGTAGGGTAATCGTTTCCATCGTTATATGATTTAGAAGGCTAATTTCTGACAAAATGACAAGGATAATACACCGATTAATTCTTCACAAGATGAGAATTAGGACAACGTCATTATTACATCAGTCAACGTAATATACCTTTCGTTTCCTTCTTGTATTTTAGAGTAAAATCCACCAGGAGAATACACCGATTGCTGTAACAAAAACCAAGAAGAATTTAGTGGAAGTTGAAGGAATGAAAAAATCACATGTAAGTTAATAGATGCTTTATCCTCATACTAGGGCCCAAAATGCATGCGACACCCAGGGCCTGAAACATATGATGCCATATGATGCCACAATCAGTATGCTACTCCTAGCTCCCGAAATACGTGTATATGCCACTACCATGGCCCGAAATGTATGCTGCCACCAGGGCCCGAAATGTATGTTGCATAGAGTACAGGAACTATGATTATACAAGGGCCCGAAATGTAATACTGTAAAAAGTGCAGAGATGTATGCTGACACAAGTGTTCCCAATTTAATTATGCCAGGTCCGACTAACCGTTTATGCTATGTTACTTGACTTGGTTCAATATGGAATGGTAATAAAATCAGACGTTGTGACCCAAACATACCAGATACGATTTTTTTTAAAAAAAATACCAATTTTTGAATACATGTAACATTGCGAAGTTCTTAAACATTAAACGACTGCATGAATTGAATACATTTGCATATTTAGCCCTAAAAAGGACTTTTAACAAAACAACAAATACATACTTAAGAAAAAATAAACATGTAAAATACATGTGTATTATCGTGAAATAAAGTACAACCTCTAAATAGGATGCGAAGTAATTACCTCTTCAGAAATAATAACGAGTCAACGAGAGTAGGTATACTAATTACGAGTGCTTTTTTACGCATACACTTTGTTTATGAGCAACTAGACTATATTATGCATGTTTTATTCTTTGTAGATCAAGGACGCTGTTGCGTTAATTAGTTTCTTAGCCAAACTTGAGAAGGAGGTCAAAGAAGGAAAAGAATGGACAGAACTGTCGGCAGCTCTAGATCTTGACAACTATAGAAGGTATATCTAATGTAGTATGTTGCATTTACCTCCCCTATTCTGATTGCCTTTTACCGCCATGACACGGTGACCTCATGTTGTCAAAAGAGCAGAATTTACGTCTCAGGCGACCAGGGTCTTTTGTTTCCTAGATTGGTTGCACCGTAAAGTTCGCTTTCGAGCCACTGCGCAACATTATTTTGTATAGACTAGTGTTTAGCACCGCTTTCAACAATTGTGCAGTTATATACATCAGTGAGATGACGTCACAAGATTTTCTGAGATGAGTCATCAACCAGTACTAACTACTCCCACTCTCACATGCACTGGACATGTCCAGGGTCTATGTTACTGATAATCATAATCTGCCGCACACAGTGTTCAAATACATGCGAAATAGCGACATAGTTATTTGAACGTTCATGATGAACATTTACTTTTTTGTCTGTATATATTTTGATACCGAAATGTCAGGGAACATCAAACAGATCTAGAAATAGACACTAATTGAACATTCTGAAAATGTCTATATTGCCATCTTACTATTTATGACCAACATCATTGTTATGATCGTGTCACACTACACCGTATGGGCTCAATCCGATAAGGACGAATGCCGAGCGTACGAGAATTAAGGCTAACTCGCTGATAACCGTTGCATAAATTAGGGGTACGTTTTTACCCATGAACTTTTCGTGAAAATAGGCTCATAAGAAGCGCATTGAGATGCAGATTTCAAATATGCATGATTCTTATAAGGTCGACCTCCTAATTCTAAGCCAGCGATATGATCAAAATATAAGACCGGAATGGCTTTATGTATATATTCAAAACGCCACACTTATAATATATTTAGTGATGTTGACCCCCAATATATCGCATTTAGCTCAAACCATGGTATCAGATAAAGGATAACTTGAACTACTGATGATATGGCAATATTTTAGTCTTACAGTGATTTACTACCAAGTAAAATTATTTATGAGCGTGTAGTAGATCGATTCACAAAAAAAGCTAACCTTTCATTTCAATTTTGAATGTTTTATCCTAAAATAACAGATACCCCGAACATATCACATTTTTTTACCATAGCCTAGCTGAAGGTGTTTGATATCTTAATCGCAAGTCACTATGAAACTATCAAAGTGATTATTTATCAAATTAAATGGCTAATGACGTTATAGACTACTTATTCCGAAAATTCGCACTTTTAGATGCAGTTTTTGATGTTTTAACCCCAAAATAACCCCTTTTGCATAAATACACAAGACTAAAAATTTACAGTCTTCAACTGAAACTTAATAAGTACATTTTAGTGTGATTTATTACAAATTATGATGGAAAACGACATTAAAGTTCACCGATTCCAGAAATTCGCAGTTTCGTTTATATTTTGGAACGTTTTACCCCAATTTTCTTAGAATTCTCAATGGTGACAAAATGTCACCCATCAGAAATTCCATTGCAATGGTCTTGTCTACTGAAATCATTAAAGAAAAAACAATGAAAGGTTAGATCAATTTTTTGGGTTTTCGGCCAGGACTATGAAATTTGGACTGCTTATGAGCTGTAATATTGGCCGCCATCTTGGTTTCCATGGTAACTAACTTTATTTCAGCTATCCACCCTCTCTAGCATGAAACTTCAAACACCTGCCTACATAAATAAACAAAAAATAACACATGATTTGAGGAAATACTCCTCGCTGAAGCAAAAGAAACCAAAGCTATTGCACTTTTAACAACATAAAAATGTGACTGGAACAATTGTCTTGAACTTTCACCTTGTAATGACCTTCACCTTCGTGACATTGGTCAACATATCAATTCGAATGCTGAGCCAGGTATCATTGTGTAATAAGGTTGCACATACAGTAGTATGTATGCACATTTTGCACTTTTACACTTGGTGAAGCAAATGCAATGCATACAGTTTTGTCATGATAATCAAAATATATGTACCATTTCAATTGGGGTGGGGTTACGAAATTCCCCCTTATTTCATTATTATTCGCCATGTCAACACGAAATAAATTTTATTGTAAGTGCAACTGATAACAGGCGATGTTGAAATAAATTAATGAAGTATATGGACAAAATTGCGCATATGAATGATAACTATTTGGGGTATAAACACATTTTTACCAATTTTAAGGTCTTTTGACCTCTAAATGACCTTGACCTTGACATTAAATGACCTTGACCCACATATCATTTCTGAGTTCTATACCGGTACTTTAAATATTACGCATAATAAAATTGATATGTGTTTGTACATACTAGTTAGAAAGGTTAGATTAAGACGGAGTGTGTACTAAAAAATTGGCGGGAAATTTTGACGCAATCATGGTTTCCATGGTAACCTACAGGATCTCAGCTGTCCACCCACGCTAAAATTAAACTTCAAGCATCCTCTACACGAATAAACTGAGAAACGCTCTGGACCTTTTTTCACACTAAAAACTCTAGATGCTAGACTAATGTTAAGAGCAACGTCGACATACGCTGTCATACGTCGATACCGGAAAAAATGTGTACGTGATCGTCGCAATTTTTGAATACGCACTTACGAGCATTGCCTTAGACAAAACATGTGCCCTTTGACAAACAAAATTACGTACATTAAACGTCAGATATATGCTGGACACACGCGGTCACAAGCCTGTGTAAGTTGTGAACGTTATTTATACGCTCCGGACGAGTTAAATGCCAGTCTGAAGCCTAGGTCTTACTGAGGAATTCCTCATCGGCGATTATCTCCCGATAGCTTCCATTACCACCCGATTCATCACGATTCCTTCCTATATCACAAATGTCACATGACTTCCCCAAAGCTAAGCTTCCCCTAGACCACGATGGACCTGTTCCCGATGTCCTGATAACTCATTAATTTAAATCTGGAGTACATCGCCGGGGCAAAAAAAAAAGCTCAGTGGGACATAGGCTTTACTCATTCAAAGTGTGGCTTTTGATTATCTGTGCGCTACAGTATTTATTAAGCAGTATATACGTTCGAATGAGGCACCGGATTGTTGTTTTACGTCATCTTCGGCGTATGTCCTGGGTAATCTTTCGTACGTTCAGCATACGTTGTTGTGTGACTAGCCCTTAAACAAGACAAGACACGTTTACATGACAATCACGTTGATAAAATAGTGCATTGTTGTAAATGCTGTCGATACGTTATAGATTCACCCATACAACTATGAAACTCCCAATTCCAGATAAGTTTAAAATTCTCAATTCCATCTCTAAATTTAGAAGAACATGTCCAGATAACTGGTCGTATTTTTTATTATTCAGTCAAATGCAGCGTTCCATTATGTAGACAATAGATTTTACTTTTCAGGAAATAAAAACACGTGGGTTAACGTGCTTTATACGCTACAATCACACGAAAAACATTTGATTTGTATTACAATATTGTCTTTATTACAATAACGGTTTTGATAAAATCAATGGCAAATTTGAACCTAAAACTGAAGGTGTAAATTATTAAACCATTTCATCTATAGAGAGCAAGACGTGTATAGGGGTCAGAGCTTTGCCCCAATATCATCATCGGGACCAAATGGGGCCAAACTTCATTATACTCCATCTACAATAACAGATCGAAGTATCAATACCAGAGAACTTTTCTTACTCGACACGGGCGGTCAGTACCTGTAAGTGGCACGTGAGATATGTGTTGCACGATTTGCACGATTTGCACGTTTTGCACGTTGTATTGTTCGGTGTTGTGTGATTGATGCCGAGCATGATTGTGTGGTCTATAGTGGATTGGTATTTTATTTTAGTTTTGCGTGTTTTAAATATATTGTGATTGAACATTTCGCCCATTCACAACTTATTCATATTGTTCCTATAATATTTTATATTTTATATTTTCTACCCTGGGGAGGTATTCAATATTGATCATACTAGATTAAAGGACAAGGACAACCAATCAGATCATAACATACTAAACTGTTGGTCAGTAACAGGTGGTATGATTGGTATGATCTGAAGTTTCCAATTAAATATAATCAAAATTGAATACCACCCCTGGATCAGTTCGTAGATGAGATGACTAACGTGTGACTAACCTATTTCTGTTTCCAAATGTTTATTTCAGCCAACAAGAAGGCAACCGAGGTTTGAGTTTTAACACTATTTCAAGTTCCGGTTCAAACGGTGCAATCATACATTACTCCGTGTCAAATTTAACCAGCATTCCTTTAACTACCAGTGACCTTTACCTTCTCGATTCTGGTGGACAATATTTGTGAGTTTTTGTTCTATCTATACATACGACGTGTTTTAATTAAATTTAATCAGGCCAAAGTTCTTTTATTTTACGTTACTCAGACCCTCATGCCCAATTTGTTTTCATTTCAAAATAGAATTGAGAAACTTGAAAAACCAAAATTGCGTATAATATTTTGAAGGTAATATCCCCGCCTTGATTTATTATTTAATTATTTTGTTAATGAAAAGCTAGTAATAAAAAAGTGTTTCAGTGCTGTGTTCTAGTCTTGAGATAAATTGGCTGTTTTTTTTAATCTAGCGCTTTTGCTGATTGCTTTACATCGGACCTTCGTTGACCATAAAGCATGGTAGCTATATTTATAGAGTTTTCCTTCTCCTGGTGACATTTCACTCTGCGTAAGTCTGCGTAACAAAAACGTAAAAAACCCTGGCCTCAATGTGTTGCTATTACAAACGTATGTACCATGATACATATATATGTACTATAATGCCGCTGGTTTAATTATATACCGGAATCACGTCAATAATTAATCCTTAAAGGTGAATAGTTTATTACTTAACGGTATGAGAGGTTTCAATTATTGAATATCCAGGAATATAAAGGGAAATATATTACCCGTCTTTATTAAGATTAAGAAATATGATATCCGAATGGTTTACTCTTGTTGATACTTTAACAAACAGTGTGAAGCATGTGGTTGTAATAATGCAGAATATGATGAGTAATGATAATACAAAATTTGAAGTCCAGTTCTGAACGGACTTGTTTATCTCATAATTATTAGTTAAATAGTATTTAGGATGTTAAAGTTAAAACATATATTTTAAGTAAACTTTTAATGTTTCTCGGTAACCGTATTAATACATGATAAGATACATGTATAATCAAGTTAGTGTAAACTATCTTAAAGTATGCTGCTAAAACACAAATATCTCATCACAGTTTTGAATTACTGCTTGGTAGTACAGTACATTAGTCTCGCATCCATCTGGGTTTAGGAGAAACTTATATCGGTTACTATAGGGTTATGTTAAACAAACACATTCAGGAATATGTATTTGAAGTGGCCTTAGATGTGGCCGTACATGGTCACATCCATGCATGTTTTGCGAATCCGTAGCATTCTGGAATTCTTTTCCAGAGTTGAACGTATTAAAAATGGATTTTATTGTCAAACATATAATCTACAATAAATGAAGTCGTTTATGAGTATTATTATCAATGTTCTGTGACTGTTATTGCTAATGGTCAGCTGCATGCATTCATCAAATTTCTTCATCTTTGGCATTTTATTTAGCATGGCATGATTTGAAATTATGTTTGATTTTAATGAATGTTTCGCACTTGTATATTACGTGTGATTAGGAGCGTTTAGTATATATGTTATAATGAAACAGTATAATCAACAGTACGGTGTATGCGTACAGCCCTGCGTTCAACGAAGCTAGTTAAGATTCACGATATTTGTCGCTATAATCCTTCGTTCAACGCTCTGGTTGGCACAAACAATTTGAACGTGTAAAACCCCGCTTTTTCTGTTCTCATCTCGAAATATGTACAGATGCACGGGTTTTACTATTCACATTCCATTGTTTACCCCTGTCAGCCATTTTGGTACGATAAACCAATTTAGGCACATCACCTCGGCTATGGTAAGCCAAACCTCGCTCACGTGACAAACCTGTATTTTGTAACATATCGTTCAACGAATAACAGGTACGAAACGTGACTAAATATAAAATTATCCTTCGTTGAACGCAGGGCAGTATTACTGACTACACAGTCATGTAATATAGTCACAATGAATTCTTCAATTGTGTGTTATGTCATTTGTCCAGACTTTCACATGCAGTTGACATACAGATTTTGGATACTGCAAGTAATTAGTAGTTACCAAACAGTACTAACGTGTCCGTCGGCTAGCTTCTTGCTGTGGTATGTGTTATTAAGACCATGGTGATATGCCCAAGCCGGGAATTCAACCAGACTTTTTACGGAGTCAAACCGGAATGCAATGTTTATTTCCATGTTTTGTGGATGTGTTATTATCTTACGGTAAAGTGGCAATTTAACTTATAGGAGATGCAAGTCTCTTTATTGTTTCGATAGAGAACATGGAATGACAAAATGTTGCATTACACTAAATCCCGATTTCGTGGGAAATATGTTGTCAGAATGAAAAAAGTTTAACGGTTACAAGAACTGACAATGACGTTCTTCAGTGAAGTTCTCCGTGAAGAAAACGTGGTGTAATAAGATAAGATGTTTGATTTATTTTAAGTTACGTTAAATTCATCTGTTGTTGGCAAACATACTTTCCCCGACTAAGATGGTACGATTATTTTGTCTACATATGTGATGTATTGGAGTATGAACATTTGTTCAAATCTTCCTGTATTAGTTATACACATGTACGTGTAAAGGTATGTACATATAATTACTGTAATATTACATGTACATGCATCAGTCTGTAAACTGTGTGTGTTTTTCTACAGGGACGGTACGACAGATGTGACTAGAACATTCCATTTCGGTACACCGAGTGAATACGAGAAGGTATGAGAACATCAATATATATATAACTAGGTTTAGCCCTTTATTCAATAGATACGCCCATTCGAGGAATCAATATAACTAGGTTTAGCCTTTTATTCAATAGATACGCCCATTCGAGACATCAATATAACTAGGTTTAGCCCTTTATTCAATAGATACGCCCATTCGAGACATCAATATAACTAGGTTTAGCCCTTTTAGTCATTTAATCTTATGTCAATCAGAAACATACATTAATTCTTTCAATTAATCAAAATCCTTTTTTGATTATAATCAGTTTTCACAGCTGACAAATCCTTTGACAATATTACTGCATCAATGATGACGTCAACAATATTTACGTCCTCCTCACTTGACATTATTATCAAATACAATTATTAATTTTACTTACACATGCGACTATAGTATTCTTCTTATACATTTCTATTTGAGACACCCTGTATGTACCAAACATATTATACCGTTAGTTTTAACGTGTACGGGGGGGGGGGGGGGGGGGGGGGCGTTTTGTAAGTTCCAGGAAAAGGTTCATAAAAAAGGTAGTTTCTCATTCCCATTTCTCGAGAATTGGTATTCTCAATTACATATTTGTACATACATAAAATATTCTAACAAAATAATTGACAGCTTAGCATTGAATTATAAGAGAAATTGGACAATTGTGAAATAAGAATTAAAACACGTACCACCACGCACGTTAATTAAAGTTATTTTAAGCATTCCGACACCACTGAAACTAGTTAATTTGGTTAAACGCCAAACATAACACGTATTTAATGACGTGTTACAATATTCATTATAATTATTCCTTTGATACATGTATACATGTAACTAAAATTGTACAAGAGTTTCTCGGACTTCTATAGTTAGGCGTTTGCGTATACGTTTGTCTCTTAATTCGTTCAACACAGCTGTACGGCATTTTCTTTTCAAGTGTTCTTTAAACATACCTTTTTCAAGAGATGTAACACTCAAATTGCTGTACATATTATTTAGTATTGATAGCATGAATGCATAGCTTGGTTTGTACATGACGCTATGATGCAAGCACATGACGTCATGGTGTCATTTCCCGCAATATTAAAAGATACGCTACATTTGGCGTACTTCCATGTAGTTAAGTCCAGATGGGAATTTGGAGTTTATTGATCCAGTCAATCTCTTAAATAATGTGGAGCGACCTGGACCACTCACGAACATTTTCCAGAATAGCACCTTAAGATTCGTAATTAGTAGTTCTTAAGTTATTAAAAATTAGAAATATATAAAAATAGTGATACCCTTTTAGATATATTTTATAACAGCTTTTAAAATTAGGTCCATTAAAGCAGAACTTTGGTAATACAATATTTTAAATATTGCTGTGACTGACTCTAGAACGCACACGAAAATTTCACACCAAGTACAATGCTTATAATTAAACGTTTAAACACGATACCATCACTGTCATGTATCGTGATAGAAAGTTTGTTCTTTATCCATGTTTATCAACTGTAATCTTAGTGTCCTTCTTTACAACGTCACGTCAGCCATTCAGCTTATTTCACACATTTAATGCTTTACTTTTTAATGCCCGACCCCTGACATGTATAGCATGTGGCCATTATTTAGCTAAATTAGCTAGTCGGTCCGTCACCATCTGTACATACCAGCGTGTACCTACTCATACCGAGATTCAGACATTCGACCTTCAGCCCATCTATGATGGTTCACTTATTGCTAAATCATTTTCTATTGCAGGAATGTTATACCCGCGTTATGATGGGACATATCAATTTGTTTCTAGCTAAATGGCCAAAGGGTTTATATGGTATGCTTACTTCTCTCTATTGTTGGGGTCTAATGAATCTCTGCACATTTTTTAGTGTAGGTTATGTACAAGTAAGAACATTAGAAATGAGGGGTACATGTTTAAGAAATCGTTGGCTTAGAATGAGAAGGTTGTAAGTACATAAATGCTGTTTTAAGAAAACAAGACCAAACTGTCTGAAAACAACTCTTTACTTATAGAAAAACAAGATTTTTCAACTTCAATTTGCTCAACACGACCTGTTCCGATGTTTACTACAATAGGCTCATAAGAAGCGCCTTTTGATGCAGTTTGCAAACATGTATGAATCTTTTAAGGTCGTAAGGAGTACTCATTCTAGCGAAATGTAAGCCAGTGTATGCAGAAACTGTCATCCATATAATTATACGATGACTCTTAATTAGTGTCTACTACATTGTAAATATTCAAAATCTTAGTAACATTTCAAGAGCTCCTTCTTCAGATTTGTCTCAAACTCAGAACAGATGAGTTGCTACCTTGTACTTTAAGTAGGTAGATACGAATTGTTTCACCTGCAAGCGACGGTACCGTCTATGTTGAGACAAGGTGAAGTAAATGTAACGGAATCTATTCAACGATGGAAGCGGACCATTGACTCTCTGGTGAAAGTCCATCGCTCTACCAGCTGTGCCAATCGGGAGGACACATTAAAGATGCTCTTAATTATTTAATGAACAATACAGAATGACGTGTGTCGGTGCTTTTACTGTGTTTTTGTCAATCATTCATTAAATTTCATGTAATAGCATACTGTTATTAAAGGTGCTGCCTATAGGGTATGCAAAAAAAAAATAGAATAGTCAAATATACGCGTAATTTTGGTATAGTTGCCTGTATATCTCATAAACAACCACATGAGTCAGCACCTTTAATAGACATGTTACTTCGAGTGTTTCTTATTTAGAATAAGTATGCATACTGGTTTCAGGTCGTCAGTTGGATGGCTTTGCCAGAGGTCCACTATGGGATGTTGGCCTGATATACAGACACGGTACGGGACATGGAATAGGGATGTATCTTGGCGTCCATGAAGGTACGTGCATAATTGTATCAAGGTTTAACAGTAAAATACATAGAGTAACATTTGGACACCAGGTCAAGGGGCGTACAGAATATTTTAACCCCAACACTCTACTAAAGTCGACAGGGTGTCGCCTAGGCACAATCATATGCCATGAATGCTTAATTGATCTTACGACATATACGTGTATGTATATTTACACATGCAACTCGAGAATTAAGTTGACCAAACATATGATCTAACTTTGGTAGTAAAACATTGAAACATTCCACTTTTATAACGTCAAACTGACAAAAGCAAGTAGGACTTTGTTACCGGTTCATATAAGTAACATTTTTGTGAAGGTTATTTTGGTGTGTACTTGTGATCTGTGATGTATCTTTTAGTATTTTCCTCATAGTGCCTTACGTGCTCTAATATTTGTGTTGAGGTCTGCATTCCCTGTCCTGTTCTATATATCATTTATGTCTATGCTTACATCAACCGATAAATACTTTATAAACATCCAACTAACAATGTCTGACAAACAATAAGGCGTGGTTATCTCTGCTGTGTCGTAGTGTCAAGTGTATGACAAACAATAAGGCGTGGTTATCTCTGCTTTGTCGTAGTGTCAAGTGCATGACAAACAATAAGGCGTAGTTATCTCTGCTTTGTCGTAGTGTCAAGTGTATGACAAACAATAAGGCGTGGTTATCTCTGCTTTGTCGTAGTGTCAAGTGTATGACAAACAATTAGGCGTGGTTATCTCTGCTTTGTCGTAGTGTCAAGTGTATGACAAACAATAAGGCGTGGTTATCTCTGCTTTGTCATAGTGTCAAGTGTATGACAAACAATAAGGCGTGGTTAACTCTGCTTTGTCGTAGTGTCAAGTGTATGACCAACAATAAGGCGTGGTTATCTGTGCTTTGTCGTAGTGTCAAGTGTAGATGGAAGACGAACATCATTTACAATCAAGTAATAGTGACCATTGTGTGATGGAGTAATAGATAATAGTGAAATTGACGTAGGAGTACACTAGTAGTAGAATAAAGGGTTATGTTTGTATGTACAGGGTGGTCAAATAGTTCGTTCTCAATGTTTTAATTCCAAAAAATTATTTTTGTAACATCAGAAGAATGTAAAATTTTCAGGTTAAATTCCGGAGAGTTCTACCATTGTTCTAATCTACCTGACATGAAATGAAGCTATAAGAGTATGACATTTATATTGTACACTGCTAACAAAGCTCAGATAAAATTTAGTATGTTTTTAATTTTGAAAAATATTTGTTTTAAACAACATGTATGTGAAATATCTGTAGTTTCTTGTGTTCGTGTATAATTACTTTCAGGTCCCGGAAGTATATCTTCATCACAATCTACATTTGTCAGAGATAATCCATTAGATGAGGACCAATTCTTTTCTGATGGTAGGTACAACCAGCTAAAGCATCATTGATTTGATTTATTTGACGAATTTTGCATAGAACATATACATATACACAGCTCTATTAAATAGTGTCGCACATATCGTATGTTCATTGGTGTGAAATGGGGACATGTGCTGTTGTTCGCTGGAAGAAACAAACAGTTAGTTCGAGTTAGACTATCCATCTACCCATTTTATAGTGCCAACTTATACTTACTTTTGTGTTTTAATCGTACACATAGGATGGGGGCACAACATTTTTGTATAGGTATAAAGTCCCTGCAGTGGATTTTTCAAGGTTGACAAAAACCACAACAATTATTTGGCAAGGTTGACAAAATACTCATCATGGTTTCTTTCCATTGTGAACAAAATCCACCCCATCGTTCAGTTTGCTTCGAGCATGTTCGTCCGTCCGTCTGTGGGACTATTGTCTCGTAGCGGACAGCCATTCTTGCAAATTCAATGATAGGGATTTGTCCTCATTGCCCATTGAGTGATGGATTTTGTTTGGCATCCGGTACATGTAAATAATTACTTGTGTATACAATTCTGTCTGTTCACAGTTTGTTTTATGCTGTAACCACCCAATAAATCAATTGTACCAACGTCTGAAGAACTGGGTCCCAGTGTAGCTCCCCCGCCTAATGCACTATACAATGCAATCGACATTCTGTTAATACGTAATATGGGAAACACATTTTGCATTATAATCACTTTGTTGAATGATGTGTCTATCTTTTGATATAGAACCCGGATTCTATGAAGATGGGAAGTTTGGTATACGGCTAGAAAATATTGTAAGGGTTGTGAACGCAACAACCGAGGTAGGTAGATTGTTTTTAGTCACCTTATTATTGTATAATATCTTACAGTTGAAATATAAATTTATGAATAAGTTACCAACAACGTTTTTGGAATGTGCTGCTGTATTTGATTTGTATAAGTATCTCTATCGGGGAAAACAGTCCTATCTCTACCGAGAACATTCGTCCTACATCTTTGTCGGGACAAACTGTTCTGACTCTACCAAGACCATTCGTCCTACATCTCTGTCGGGACAAACTGTTCTGACTCTACCAAGACCATTCGTCCTACATCTCTGTCGGGACAAACTGTTCTGACTCTACCAAGACCATTTGTCCTACATCTCTGTCGGGACAAACTATCCTGTATTTACCGAGACGATTCGTTCTACATCTCTGTCTGAGAAAACTGTCCTGCCTCTACTGAGACGATTCGTTCTACATCCCTGTCAGAGCAAACCGTCCTGCCTCTACCGAGACGATTCGTCCTACATCTCTGTCGGTACCAACTATCCTGTCTCTACCGAGACGATTCGTTCTACATCTCTGTCGTTGCAGAGTGTACTGTCTCGCATGTCTGACCGTTTCCTTTATATACCACGTCTCAAAGAGTATAACCTTTAGCCTAAACGTTGATATCGGAGATTTCTTACTAAAAATAATCTAAATTTGCTGTAACCACCAACGTTAAAAATGTCATGTCTGATTTAGTGTTTTCGCAACCTCCATTCTTTTATTTCAGTACTCGTTTCCAGGGACACATTTCTTAACATTCGAACACGTGACGTTGGTGCCTTATGAACCAAACCTTATTAAAACAGATTTACTCAGTGATAAGCAGGTATTGTATATATTGTAAAATTCGCTGGCTTAGAATAGAAGGTCGTAACTACTACTTACACGCTTCTAAGACTCAAGCATGTTTGAAATCTGAATCTCAAGGCGCTTCTTATGAGCGTATTTTCATGAAAATCGGAGGGTGGCCATGTCACTGAAGTTGAAAAAGCTTGTTTTTCCATGAGTAAAGTGTAGTTTTCCGACAGATTTGTTCTTGTTTTCTGAAAATATTGATTTTATACTTAGACCACCTTATTTTAAGCCAGCAACTTATTGAGCTTAGTTTCATATATATCTAGAGGAAACTTTAATTCTCTTCAAGATTAAATCAAAAGAAGTCTGAACACGGTACCTTATTTTAAAGAGATTTTAACTGTAAATAGACGTCAATGCAATTGTGCAATTAATTTCAGTAGCAATGTCTATAACTTATTGCAATCGGCATAAAAAGAAAATGTCTCAAGCAGTGCTCATACTATACTATGTAACATTTAGGTGACAGGGGGGTAGCTTGTCGCCCTAGTGATCTATGTGTGATAACCGGATGGGATAGGATACAATAATATAATTTTCTATCCCGATACTGTCTAAAGTCACGTACTCTACCTGGAAAGTTGTATGTTGTTTGAGAAATGACAATATTACATATAACATAATGGTCACCGGCCCCAATGAACATAAATTATTTGAGTATTTATTACACAGATATGATACAAGCATAAATGCAACATAATTCACATGTATACACAAATATTTTATATCAATGTGAAAACAAAACAAAACTCAGCATATTTGAAATACAACTTCTCACACTTACATTAATTAATATATATATGAGCCGTTCTCCAGGAAAATCGGGCTTAGTGACATTGTATTAGTATTTATGTAATAAGGTTAAGAAAACCCTCTTAAATGACAAAAATGTCAAAAATGTCATGCTCTTTGATTTACGTTTAAGTTCTTGGATGATATAGAACTATGTCTTAGATTTATTTTTTCGCATGAATCATGTTGAAATATCTTCTGTCGTTGCCATGGTGACCAATTTCTGAAGAGAATCCATATTGTGAAAACGAGGGGTTAGTGGTTGATAACAGTAGATATGTTTCTCTAAAAGCTATAATTCACGATTTAGATATTTTTTATTTTAAGAAGGAATATAATTCTTAAATGTGATACAATTTTGAAAAGTTTACGTCAGAACTCATCAAATACTGGATTTATGAACTTCTTGTTAACGTTACGTCAAATAACGTTTGAATGACGTTTGTGACGTCACTTACAAAGTAGGTGGGAGTGGTTAGTTTTAATAGTCTGTAACTATATAATTTGATGTTATATTTTGCTCAAATTTTCAAAAACTGTTCAAAAGAGTCTTGTCTTTCTAATGCAAAAATATCATGATTTTCATATTTTTGTCACTAAGCCCGGTTTTCCTGGAGAACGGCTCATATGTATTACATGAGTGTGATACAAACACTGAAATGTTCTATGTCAATTGGTGGATGCTAAGGTATGTTTCCTATGGCAAGAGCTATATAGTACTGGTTGATATTAATCAGCGAAGACCGTTTGGATCAATGTTCGCACAACTGAATGACTGATGACTGAAATAAATAAAACCGGTCTTATGATCTTACAAATGAAAATTGATGATAAAATCTTATAATTAAATATTGTTGTTGCAAAGGTTACATGAAGGTCTTGTATTTATAAACATTGACCTCACGAGCCGGCATTTATAAATGACATGATCTTACAAATCAATTCTTATAATTAGATATCGTTGTTGCAAATGTTACCAGAAGGTCTAGCATTTATACATCACGATCAGGCATTCATAAATCACACTGTTTTTCCATTTCAGGTTCAATATTTGAACGACTATAACAAACTAGTAAGAGAACACGTTGGACCCGAGTTGGAGAAACAAGGCAAAACGGCTGGTTATAACTGGATGATGAAGAAAACGGAACCAGTCAAAACTGGAACTACGTCAACTTCCGGTGTAGCCAGCGTTCATATAGCAATTTATACGTTGACAATTTTTATATTCTACTTAATTTTGTAAAGTGTGATTTCATATCGTGTTGTATATTAGATTCTAAATCCGTCGACGAGTTGAAGAATGAATCGTGATTACTTTGTTTGTCTGGCATGCGGTGAATGTTAGAAGAAATGAGACAATTTGTAGCGCCATGTTTTATACAATCTCACAAATACCCCTAAATTGAATGAACCATGCCTTATTGAATACATTTTGACTCTGCATAAAGGCAAGCAATGTGATATCTACAGCATGTGAACTAATATACGCTGTTACAGAATACAACAACTCTACAATATAAAACTGTTTCAAAGAATTCAATAATTGTTTGAGAAATGCGTCACGATTTTAAAATCACTCGCCCTCGAACAGAGAAACAACTTGAAGTCTATAAATTACCGGGTCCTATAATCTTGATTTTAGACGACGGCAATTGATATAATTGTTTCTCTGGTCGAGTGCCAGAGCGTTTAATATATGCTTGTTAACAAGTTTGCATCTGATTGAATGTGTGTGTTTGTTTTTGTCATTATTTTATATTTATAGGTTTTGTATATTATTAAGCATTATTATATAAACAGATATTTTTTATTTTGTTTTTCGTGAGTCCCTTAATAACAAATGTCAATGTTTATACCATTAAGGCCATACCAAATTGTTTTTTTTTCGTTTAGCGTCAACCCTAAGATCGAAAACCTATCTAGCTTTCCTAAGAAAAAAAACGAAGCCCTCGAAAAAGGCGTCAATCCGACTTTTTTACACATCATTATATGGCTTACAGGTAAAGCTTTCATGCTGTGTCAATCAAAATAACTTGAACTGAAATAACTTAAAATGTGTTTGTGAGACAAAATACTAATACTGAGCTTAAATTAGCGTCAATATTAAATAATACACACAATCTTTACAAAGTTAATTGCATTACAACGAAGGATATGCTAAAAAAATAAACCTATAATTAAAATAATGTTATTTTTTCCTACTCAAGACGCCCAAACTTATCAGTCCGCGGACGCTAAACGAAGAAATGATTTAGTGTTGCCTAATGCTTATTTCCATCCATTGTGTAAAATGTGTAAAAACGTATAAAATATACTTGATAATATAAATGTGTGTACTTATGTGTGTGTGTTTAAGTCCTTTGTTTGTCTACAACTCGCAATGTAATTGCTAATGATTTTATGTGCCGTGTGGCGGTTGTCCAATGTCTCCCCGTACAACCGTTTCAGTGTAGTTATCATAATTATGCAATTACCTCCCCGATGTAAGAAACGTTGCAGTGTTATTGATTGTTAGAGGAAGTATAAAGTCGTACTGGAAATATCCTTTTTGGGGATGTAGACTGTACGTTCCGTGTCCGTGCCTTGCGTGGATGGCTAGGCGATGCTACGGTTTGTTTATGGCTTCGAGTTGTCTGTGCATGTGAAGTCTGTAATATTTGTTCAACTAGCATTTAAGTCACCTCCATTAACAATCTGAACCAATGTTCCTGTTATAGTCATACTGCTCTGACCTGTTCATAATCACATGCCACTAATATTCTACAATAACAAGAGTCATGTTTAATAGAAATAGGGCTAGATATGATTTATTATATCTAATCTATGCTTATATAACTCAAAGTTACTATAAATACTTTTGGGTTGTAAGCCGATCCAATGTATAATTATCGAACTGGAAAAACATCTTAAGGAAATAAAATAAATGGAGATAATTAAAAATATAGTTTCAAGTCAAGAACTCTCATAGATTCTGAGTTCAATAGAAGGAAAAATATTAGGAAATTGCATCATGGGAAATATCATAACTTCTTTAGTTACATAATTCAATAATGGTACCAGCTAGAGTACCTTTATGTTATTGAGCCATAGTACTTCTACTAGATACCATCTACTTATATTTGAAGTTTCAAGTCAATCAATTCAATACTTTTGAACTCATGCTCTGGACTATTTTCTATCATTAAATAAAGGAAGATAATTTCAAAACTGGACTATATAGAGTTATGGTTAGTGTTAACTGTACTTTTCATAGTTTCTATTATTATCTGTTCAAATGTTGGGACGACGGAAGGACGGACGGACGCTGACTATTGCTATATATTTCCATTCGCCTTTCGGTGGGGTACAATATGCATTAAAATTGGTCAAATGATACATGATGACCAAGTGGGAGTGCGACATTTGTATTAAGATAGTTTGTTCTTAATCCATTACATACATTTATTGTCAATATTTGTACAATTTTCAAAATGATCGTACAGAAAATGACTCAAAAATAGAAAACATCCACGAATTTATCATACAATCCTCATATAACGAATTGTATTTGATTGTATTCTATACAATAGTCTTAAGAAAATAAAAAGTACAAACATATATATGTACATTTGGTTTATCATCAGAATTCGCGACACTTACGCAATTATCAAGTTACACGGACATAAAAAATTATTGTCGCTAGGACAGTTTGAAACGATATTGCTCTACTTGCAAGCAATGCTGATCAAGTCAAAAGATAACAGAATACGTAGCTAAATATGCTCACCAAGAAGGCGTAAATATCCCCAACTCACAAACTCCGTTACTACTATAACACAATAAAGGTAGATCATATTTAGGAAGTACTCAAAGCAGCAAGAACATCATTCCATCAGCTCAACAAGATACCGAGATATGGAGATCTGGCAACATCAGTAAAAAGACTAAATAAAACTCTACCAGAGCAATGTCCACTTCGTTCTTATGTTTGAAGCAGAATGATGGCGAATCACTCAAAACGACAAGCCACACAAGATGCCTCCGCAAAATCTGTAAGCTTTACTGCCCCCAAAAAACTCTAATGATAAATAAATAAATAAGTTTACCAGATTTATATAGCGCTTTTTTGCACGCGAACAAACATTCAAATGCGCTTTACATATAGTGTTGCAGCAACAAGGGCACATGTATATCCTCTACAGGTGCAGATACAGCATGATCTAACCAGAGGGACAGACTGAGAGAAAGCCTGTGAAGGGAGAGAGAGGCATTGGTAAGAGGCACTTCCGAATTGCGCCTAGCTCTTATTTCGAATAGACAGCCTGCCCGGTGTATATCACCGATACAAAACTTCCTTGCACCTTTACCCAGATACTTTGCAGCCAACACGGCTAGATACAGCGGGAAATACTATAAACATTTTTTACGAGAAGTCCATTGATCATGCCGGGGATTGAAGCCACGACCTCTGGATTGACAGCCTCAGTGCGTTACCATTGAGCTATCGCCGCAAATGATGACCTGTGCAGAAATACTGGACAAGCAAATATCATAAAAAAGACCATTTGGACGGTTAGGTCATATAATTAGATAATACCAAAACAACATAGATTTCGCTAAAATGCAGACTTTCAAGTGGAAATAGAAACAGTGACAGAAAGAGACAAGTCGAAAGACTACCATCAATGAAAATATCACTTTGAGAAAGACACTTGGAAAAATGGAAAAAGATGCGATAGACAGAAAACAATGGAAATCTCTTGTTGCAGCCTAATGCGCTAGCCGGGCACAAAGATAACACGAGTAAGTAAGTCAGTTTGTTACGAGTGTGTTGGATTAAAGGAAACGGACATATTCTGAAATACAGCATTTGGTAAAATGACAGTAGTTCCCATGGGGGCGGTGCTTATATCACCCACTAGGGTGAGGGTGACTTTCATGCAGAGCTAGCAATTTGTACTTATGTCGCAATCCGATGTTTTATCTGTTTTTTTTATTTATTCATAACCCAACGTAATTAATTACTTTTAGCATATAGTTATTGAGGCAAATGTCCCATACAGAAAATAATCATATTGCATCAATGTTTCGAGGCATGTACTTAGCATTATGCACCATTATCTCCTGTTAAATTATTTAAAGTATTATATGATTGGTATATTTGTTTTAGAATTTGATACGTTTCTTGTGTTAAATTTGTCCAGTCAAATGTCTAACACGACGTTTTCGACGCTAGGTATTTAGACATCATTTTGAGTATTCGGGGGTAAAAATCTAGTTTTGATGTATTTTAAAACCTGACCCAGCATTACAAGCGCCATTGTAGTGACTATTGTTACTCCCAAGAAAATATATACAGGAATGGTCATGTTTTCTTTTGTGATTGTAAGTGTGTTAGTTTCTCGGTTTTCTTTCCTCAGACATGGGGCAGGGCTGTTGTTAATATAAACAGCATATCTGATATTTTGATAATAGATTCCTACCTTTCCGTGGTCAAGCAATATGTTAACAGAGTTCATTATATCATTGAGTTCATCTACATGAACATACACTTTTGTAATTAGTACAATCTTCACAGAAACACAATTGTTCAGTGATTTCTCGGACGACTTCGTCTCATCAACAAATCGTATAACCACTTTCTCTGTTGTGCTCAAAATGAATTCACTGAATTGTGAGACAATCGCTTCTCGGCTCGCCAGAACATCGGGTATATGGTGTTTAATCCACATTTCAGACACCACACCGTCTATGTATTCTACTGGTTGAAAGCATTTCATTTCGTGACCAAGGTAACCGGTGTTGCAACGCTTTAAATATTGACCCTGAAAAAGAAAGGGTATAAATGAAGTACAAATGTAGTCCAACTATAAAATTTAATGTGTTCATATGACACGGGTGCCCCCACTATGAGGTCAATGGGAACATCAAATTAAGTAGACTGTCATACGTACAAAACATTATTTAAAAGAAAAGTTGACTGAAACGAAACACAAAAGAAAATGAAGTATTATTAAATAATATTATCAGCGGCCAGGGATAATATATAACAGATGCAATGTAACATGGTCATCCATGTTGAATGACTCAATATGAATGACCGATTTTAATTTTTTAAAATTAACATATATCATAATACCAATCAATGACAAAACACATGATCAAAACTTTATAGAACAGAACAGAACAGAACAGAACAGAACAGAACAGAACAGATATTTATTCAGATTTGTACATAGTACATCATCTATACATATAACATATATACATACATAAAGTTAATACATGTTTATTTTGTTAGTAAATAAATTGACAGTCGAGAATAAACTATAGTAGATCTATGCGTTGTTAGTTCATATTATTCAAAATATTATTTCTAATTATAACAGCTTTCTTATAATATATAGCTAATTTATATAACTGGGTTTTATTTATAGAGTTCAATAGTTCCAAAAATTTAAACATACTTGGTCTAACGTAATAGTATTTTTTAATCTATATTTTTCTCAGATCATCAAAACACGGGCAAATTATAATAAAATGATATTCGTCTTCAATATCTCTTAAATGACAACATTGGCATACTCGCTCATTTCTTTCTAGTCTATTTCTTGAATATCTTCCAGTATGTATTCTTAATGAATGTGCCGAAATTCTTAATTTTGTAATGACATGACGTAATGAAAATGTTAAAATGTCTAAATATTCTTCATAATAAAAATTTAATTTAATATGATTGTAAAGGTTAAGCACTCCACTTGTTTCTTTATCTGTACGCCAGTTTTGAATAAAACAATCTATGACACGTTGCTTAAAAACACTCAAAAAACATATTTACATTTACAGATTCGGGATACTCCCATACATTAACAAAACCATAAATAGATAACATGTTTTCTATATTTGCCACCCAATTTGAAACGCAATTTTTACAATCTGCTAGTGCTTGGTTATATACTCTGTCTAAGATTATGTTGTCTGTATTTAATAATTTAAACCAATATTTTAGTATGCGTACAAATCTTGAAATATACAATGGATACCTGCCAAGCTCCCATACACTCCTGTTGCGCAAGTAGAAGTCCTTACATTTAAAATACGTTTACAAAATTTGAGATGAATCCTTTCAAGTTCTTTATTTTTACTAAAGCCCCATATTTCTGAAGAATAATTAAGTATAGAACCAACAAAAGAATCGAACAATTGGCAAAGTGTTTTAGGTTTTAACTTGAATTTCTTACAATTAACTAAGCGTGTATTTAAAGCCTTCAATGCCTTGCCTACTACATATTGCTGATTTAGATTAAATGACCCCGTATAATTAAACACTGTACCCAAATAGTTGAAATTATCTACAGCTTCAATATTCACGCCATTATAAATCCAATTTTCATTATTAAGTAGTCTACCCCTTTTACGGAATACTACGATTTTTGTTTTATTTGTGTTAACCTCTAATCCCCATTGATTACAATAATCGCACAGTAGATCGAAACTATTTTGCAATTCTTCCGGATTTTTACCAAGAATTACCATGTCATCAGCAAAAAGCAATATAATTAAAACGATATCATCTATAGTTAGGCCTACATCTTGATTGTCTTGTAAATGTAATTCCAAATCTTCAATGAAAAGAGAAAAAAGTATCGGTGACATTATCTCCCCTTGTCTTAAACCTACGGAATATTCGAACAATTCCGAATAGCTAGCACAGTTACGTACACAGGATTTTACTTTTTGATACATGTCTTTTATAATTCTTAACAATTTACCTTGTATACCAGTTTTATATAGTTTCATCCATAATGCATTTCTATAAATAGTATCAAAACATTTGCGAAGATCAACAAAAACGCAATATAATCTCTTGTTTTCAGACAAATATTTTTGTACCATATTTGATAATATAAACAATGCATCAACGGTAGACCTTCTTTTACGAAACCCAAACTGAGCATCGGAAATTTTATCATTTGATTCGCAAAAAGAGACAATTCTTTTGTTCAATATGGTAGTAAATAATTTTGACAGACAACTCACTAAGGTAATACCTCTATAATTATTGACGTCATTTAAATCACCTTTTTTATGTAATGGAATTTTACACCTTCCACCCACTTGTCCGGGAAACAACCCGAATCCAAAATGGCATTAAAAATATCCAATATATGAGACGCCAAAATATCAATACTTTCTATAAGGTATTCATTTAATATAAAATCATTACCAGCAGATTTCTCTCTCTTTAAACATTTAATTGCACTAAATAATTCATCTGAAGTAATAGGTGTATTTAATTCCTCAAAACTACAATCTACGTCATCAAAGTCATGATTTTCACAAAATGTTTCTGCTTCATCATTTTGTGTATCAAAGGTATCGTTGCTTAATGTCGAAAAGAAATTTTTGAATTCATCAAGACCAATATTATTTGAAGTTTTATTTTTGCGCTTGAAATACTTCCAGAAGTCTTTCGGTTTAGCATGTTTTAAATTTTCAATTTCTAATAATTTTTCGCGTTCAAATGTCGCTCGTTTTTTCTTTTTTCTTACAGATATTTTTATATTCTTTTTTGTGTAGACAAAACAACTCGCGGTTTAAGTCCGATCCGACCCGTTTATATCTATTCAAAGAATTTGTATATACGTATCTCGCGTCGGTACATTCCTGGTCAAACCATTCTTTTTGTTCAACAATCGGCTTTTCGGTAAACTCGGTTTTATCATTTCTTCGTGTATATGTTTTCTCCAACAACGGATCTGCAATATCACGTATTATAGAGGTAAAATTATTTAACGTATCGTCTATTGATTGTCTAGAAGACGTATCGATATTTTGTGTCACGCGGTTAAACTGTGGCAACATAAAATAATACGCGAACGAAAGTCGTTTTTAAAATTACTATTCCATTTATACTTGACCTCCTTTTCCACCCCTGTAGTATTTACAACAACATTACATTTCAATGAAAATACAATACCAGAATGATCGCTAAATTCATTCAATGAATCAATGCTAAAATCACACAACAAATGTAAATCATGCTCTCTACATAAAAGCATATCTATGACGGATGCACCGTTAGTGTTTACAAAAGTAAATGATCCCATACAATCATTAAATACACGACCATTCATGATTTTAAAACCCGTAGATTTACACAGGTCAAGTAATTTGACCCCAAAATTGTTACACATTTTATCCATGGAGGCCCTGTTGAGGTGCCGATCAGGTACATAATTACTATCATCCAGTTCAATATTATAAAGATCGCATTCAATAAAATCACGCTTCACTCCTACCCTGCTATTCCAATCACCTACTAAATATATAGATCCCATGTTTTCAAAATCATGTATATCATGTTGTAAAATATTAAATAAATCAACATTGCATATATTTTACGTTGGTGAATTTTCACACCAAATATAAGTACCGCATATATAAATATCATCATCCAAATTAAAGAAATGTTTGTCTAGTTTTAGCCAAATAATTGTATCGTGATGGTTTCTAACAATGTCAATACCCGGATTTAAATAGTCTTTGTAATAAATAACTACACCACCACTGCACCTACGTGCGTTCCTAAGTTGGAACTTTCTATAAAAATTATGTGCGGTGTAGCCAGACAGTTCTATATCACTAGATTTATTAGTCCATGTTTCATACAAAAACACAATATCATGCTTGGATAGTAATTCAACAAATTCTGGCGAATGTTTCTTAGTAGACGTTAAACCATTTACATTCCATGAAAATAGTTTCAGTTCACCCTCGTCGTATCCCTAATGGTGGCTGTTAACAGGATGACCGTTAACATACAGTGTATCGTATGATAACCATGCACGGTTACCATTCTTGCGTTCCTGCTTTAGCCTAGGAATTAGACGTTTACGTTTATCATTAATTTCCTTGGGGAATTGTTCATGCATGAAATAGTCTGTTTCAGCAAGTGCTCTCCCTTGTCTGCGAACTAGCTCACGTTCCTTAAATAATGTAAATTTTGCCACTATATCTCTGTTACTATTCTCTCGTTTCCTACCCATCCTATGTACACGCTCAAATTTCATATCATTCACTAGCGTTTGTGCGATCTTCAATTTGTCTACAAGAAAGCTTCTCAAAATTTTCTCAGTATCGTCTGGTACCTCATCCTGGGCCTCACCAATACCACCAAATACCAGGTTGTTACGCATTGACTGTGATTGTAAATATACGAGGTCATTTTTTAGGACATCTTTCTCTTTCTCAAGTTCTGAAACTTTCTCGCTGACAACACCAAGACTAAAATCCGTACTTTCTACGACCTCTTCTACTTTACTCAAACGTTCATTAGATTTATTAACATTGTCATATACAAAGGTCCATACCTTCTTAATCTCAGAATCAAATTTGTCTACTTTCTGTTCTAAAGTGTTCAATTTATCCAGGGTGCTGTGGGATCTAGTGTCCATTTCTGTGAGCTTTATATTTATTGTATTTAAACACTTCATAATGTCAGCATTTGTGGGATTCTGGGATGAAGACGCCATGTTTACCTCTGGTTCAGTAGTGGGTGGGGTATTGCTTATAGAAATATTTTCTGGTGAGATGGAATTGTCAAAAACAGTGTTACCTTCATCACAACATCCTACATCCGTATTTTCATCACTATTATAACATGTACATATGAAATAATCACAACTAAAATGTGGTGGAAAATTGGCCAACATATAGGCATCCTGGAAATTATATCACGCAATTGAAGGTATGTAATGGGATAAAATCCTTACGCAGTCATATATCATTACAATAGATATAAATTGATATCAGTTCAATACAAATAGCTTATGAATTTAATACCAGAAAACTCATTCCTACATAAATGTCATTTAATCCAATCAAGTGTGTGTGATTTGTGCAAAATGCATTCAGATTTAGTATACCATATGTTTAGGAATTTTCAAAACTATAAATCTTACATATTTTAAATATTTTATATTTGCAACGATATTAACAATAAAGATGAAGATTGAATTATTGCTAATTTTATCACAAGTATTTTGCTTATTTCATATTTAAAACAAATGCAACAAACGTGTTCCGCTAATTCGGCCATTTAAAGTTGATGTTAACTTTAGGAAAAAACTAAAGTAGAAGTATGTGACAGAAAATAGCAAATTAGCACATACTTACAAATTTTAAGGATGTTGGTACACCCACTCATATCCTCTATGTTATCAATTTGTAGTAGTATTTGAATAAATGATTGTATGTATGTAACACTATATACATGGTGTTTCATAATATGACCCTATGAATGCCATGGGAAAACGCTTAATCTCATCGGATGTTATCATATACCATTGGAAAGCTAACATTTGGGAGTTTTATTCAATATATGACATGAACATGGTACCATAGATGCAACCGGAGAATTTCGATTCTTGCAAAACGTAAATTTTCGATAAATGTCAAGTTGACGTCCAATTTGAATTTGATATCCAAGTTAAATTAAATAGCTTGTAAAGTCTGGGATGGTATAATTAGTTTTCAAAGTGTTTATAAGCACAATTATATATTGATTTGAAAGTTTTATCCATTTATGATAACCTTGAAACTTATGAGTGTTACAGTTGCTTTGGTTACCAGCTGCTAGGCGACGAAAGCACCTATCACAAAAGTACTGTTTCGCTTCTAATCAAGTAAACATGTGACTGTGTTTTGATTATTATGATTCTTTATACATTATTGTTTTAAACTCATCTATTGCATAAGGTTTTTCAATATAGAATATATACTTCATAACGGTGAAATTAAAACAATATTTATGATGTAGAAAGAAAAATAATCAAACAACAGTCCACCTGTTTACTTGGCTATAAACGAGAATGTAATTTTTGTGTTAGGTTCTTTTGTTACCTAGCATCTGGTAACCAAAGCAACTGTAACATATCTTAAGATTGTTGCATACATATAAAACTTTCGCTTTGATATAACATTTTATTTAAATACTATTGAACTGGTTACATTGTCAAATACTTTACAAAAGATAATATTAAGTCAGACAGGGAAGGCGGCACTCAGCTTAACCAGCCGAGCACAGAAAACATATAACCGGCACAGACAATGTTCAACGTAAAAATCTAGCAACTACAAAAACATGGCATCCCGTCCCGAAAGTCTGTCGCCTCAGCCAGTCAAATTGAAACGGTACGAGAGCCAGGTGACGAGCTAAATAATTAAACCCTAGAACAAATTCAATTTGAAGTCAATTTGACATTTATCGAAAAAATGATGTTTTTTAAGAATCTAAATTCCTGTCTTGTATCGATAGTAACATGGTCATGTAATATATATATGAGCCGTTCTCCAGGATAACCGGGCTTAGTGACAAAAATATGAAAATCTTGATAATATAGCATTAGAAAGACAAGATTCTTTTAAACAGTTTCTGAAAATTTGAGCAAAATATAATATCAAGCTACAAAGTTACAGACTTTGAAAACTAACCACTCCCCTCTACCTTGTTAGTGACGTCGCAATCGTCATTCAAACGTTATTTGACGTTACGTTAACAAGAAGTTCATAAATCCAGTATTTAAGGAGTCCTTGGCGTAAACCTTTCAAAACTGTATCACATTTTAGAATTATATTCCTTTTTGATACAACATAATCAAATCGTGAATTTTAGCTATTAGAGAAACGTAGCTACTTTTTTCAACCACGTACCCCTCGTTTTCTCAATATGGATACTCTTCAGAAATTGGTCACCATAGCAACGACAGAAGATATTTTAACATGATTCATGAGAAAAAAAAATCTAAGACATAGTTCTATATTATCCAGGAAATTAATCTTGAATCAAAGAGCATGACGTTTTCAAGAGGGTTTTCTTAACCTTATTACATACATACAAATACAATGTCACTAAGCCCGGTTTTCCCGGAGAACGGCTCATATATATTGAATTAAACTGCCAAATGGTAGCTTTCCATTGGTATTTAAAAACATCAAATGAGATTAAGCATGTTCTCATGGCATTCGGTTGTAATGGGGTCAGATATTATAAAACACCCGTGTATGTGTCTTATGTAAACCAAAAAACATTACAAATCAAGAAAAGAAACCCCACTCACTCGTAGTTTCCTTTTTTTATACGCCTGTGGAGCTTGCACTTCATCGGTGTCGGTAACACGAAGAACTACATTCGTGTATACTTCGGTTTCGTTTAAAGATACGTCCTTGGACTTTGTCCAAACTTCGCAAGCTGGAATTGTTTGATCGAAAAGCCAGATGCAAACCTTGCAAACATGTTGGGATATTCGGGTTAATGTAGTATGATATGAGTCCGAACACCGAGAGTACAAAATCTGATAAAAACGTGACGTTTTATTGCTGGACTGTATCATTCTTGGTGGTAGGAAGGCTGGTTTACAGTCGTCACTAGTTGTTAGCAGATTGAGAAGTTCTGTGTACGCCCTGTATTTGACCAATCCCATAGTATAAACAAAGCAATGACGAGAAACGTAGATTCTCCAAGGTATGAGATACGATAGTTTAAAATACATCGATTTTTCCACCGTAGGTGTAGTTATAAAATTGTCAAACAAAAAATAAATATTTCTGAACTGAACTCCTATGTAATCGTGATATACCGGTATTACACCATATACAGCATTGTCGTTCCGAAGGAGGTGATTCTCTATTTCATTTTCCGAATGACTACGGGATACCATTGGAACTGTGAAATGTATACCTGGAATAGTTTCGCATGTCATAGTGGTGTAAAAGTCGGGGTGACTTTCAGCATAATACAGTAAGTCTTCCTGCGTGCAATCTTTGAACATTGATTTCACATCAGTACTGTTAGCATCAGTTATGTTTTTAACACTGTCTATATCGATAGATGAAAACACTACAATTAACACTGAAAGTAAATAATATCTACATGTGATTGTAGGATACATATTGTCATATACCGAGTAACTCTATGTACACTAATGTTGCTGATATTACTTTCACCATCAATTAATTGATCCTAGAATAACAATTTAAATCTGGTAATAAAAGGCACTCGATGATTATTCTATCACATTGAATATAGTGGTCACGACTCACGAGTAGTCTTACCAAGATTTCCTGTTATAAACCCATTCAACTAGAATGTTTCATTAATAATGACATCTAGTTATACATATAGTTCGTTTTTGATGTCGTAGATGTGTAATCCAATATCTTATCAAATATCTTCCAGTTTTACAAGAGATCTACATATGTGGGAAGATATCTCCTTTGAAAATATATATTCTGCGCCATTAGAAGTATACTTACTCTCGTTATTGCATGTACGTTTGCTCGTATATTACAAGGGAACATTGGCTTTAATAGCTGTAGCAAAACATTTATTAACCACACATACAGACTGATATGACACATTGGCATGTTTTACAACAATACAATCTAAATGTAAATATTATCGTAGTTAGAATTGAAATAAAAATTCTGTTCTGGTATTTTGTCGGTGAATAAAACACGGACACTCGTTCGGATGCGGAAAATTCAATCACTCGTGCTACGCACTCGTGATTTAATTTTTCCGCATCCGAACTCCTGCCCATATGTTATACACCGACAAAATATGCGAACAGATTTTGTGCCCCCTCACTTATTTATAAGTGGGGGCATATAGCATTGGTGCTGTCCGTTCGTCCGTCCGTGGGTCTGTACGTAACGCAAATCTTGTGTGTTGACCTCCTCAAAAACTGTTGGGTGGAATTTCTTCAAACTTTCACAGACGAACAACCCAAATGTATAGATGTGCGTAAAGGATGGAATTTTTGCTGCGTAAATTTTGACTAGAGTTATGGCCCTTTGTTACTTTTACTATATACCCTATAGGGGAAAATCTTGTATGTTTAACTCCTCTTAAACTACTGGATGGAATTTCTTCAAACTTTAACTGATGAACAACCTCAATGTATAAATGAGCGTAAAGGATGGAATTTTTGCTGCGTAATTTTGACCAGAGTTATGGCCCTTTGTTACTTTTACTATATACCCTATAGGGAAAAATCTTGTGTGTTGAACTCCTCATAAACTACTAGATGGAATTTCTTCAAACTTTCACAGATGAACAACCCAAATGTATAGATGTGCGTAAAGGATGGAATTTTTGCTGCGTAAATTTTGACTAGAGTTATGGCCCTTTGTAACTTTCACTTTATACGTTAAAGTGAAACATCTTGTGTGTTGAACTCCTCATAAAGTGGAATTTCTTCAAACTTTCACAGATTAACAATCTCAATGTATAGATGACCGTGAAGGATGGAATTTTTGTTGTGCCAATCTTTACCAGAATTATGGCCTGTTGTTACTTTTACTATATGATGGACCTTTGCTATTTTGTATAGAATTGTAGTTCACAAGGCAAAAGAATTTGAATAATGATGTTACCTCAAACCGCTATACCCTAGACTCCTTCCCCATTTGAAAGGATATGTGCTCTAATGGGGGCACCCGTGTCAATGGACACATTTCTAGTTGTTTCCTAAATAACGACAATCCTTACCTGAAGTTACCACACTTGCACTATAAGATAGTAATAATGGTAGAACATTCTAAAAAACAGGTATTAAGCTAAATTAACGGCAAACATGTTGCTGAGTGGAAACCCTACTTTATTTGAAGGATGCATTTTAATGGTAGATTGGTCGATAGCTTAACGCAACCTTTTGTTCAAAATATAAATACATAGACAAGGTATATGGTACCAAAACGTGCACAAAGTTATGCTTAGTGTAATGTGTATTTTTGAAATGTTGCGTTATGTCATATACGGTGTGCATATGTATACATTTCTTAAATCTGATAATTGTTGTTACTTTATATTGGTTATATATCAATGTACACAAGTGTATTTGTATCAGCATGAACTAGTTTGTGGTTCCAATACGAAAGACAAAACAATGTTGATTTGTGGAACTTTTGACGCTCAGTATAATTCATTCATATACTATCATATAGTTTATAATATCATGTTCTATATAAACAATACGCGTTTCACATCTTAAACATATAACAGCATTGTACATGTTGTATGAGGAATGTCCCGAAAGTTTGATACTGTATTCGTATTAAACAAACCACTGAGAGGATACTGGAAGCATTCGTATTAAACAAACCACTGAGAGGATACTGGCAGCATTCGTATTAAACAAACCACTGAGAGGATACTGGCAGCATTCGTATTAAACAAACCCCTGAGAGGATACTGGCAGCATTCGTATTAAACATACCACTGAGAGGATACTGGCAGTATTCGTATTAAACAAACTACTGAGAGGATACTGGCAGCATTCGTATTAAACAAACCACTGAGAGGATACTGGCAGCATTCGTATTAAACAAACTATTGAGAGGATACTGGCAGCATTCGTATTAAACAAACCACTGAGAGGATACTAACAACATTCGTATTAAACACACCACTGAGACGATACAAGTAGCATTCGTACTAAACATACCACTGAGAGGATACTGGCAGCCTTCGTATTATACAAACCACTGAGAGGATACTGGCAGTATTCGTATTAAACAAACCACTGAGACGATACAAGTAGCCTTCGTATTATACAAACCACTGAGACGATACTAACAGCATTCGATTTAACACACCACTGAGAGGATACAAGCGGAATATTCAATATAATATTGACTATTCTTGAAAGTTGTGTAACGATATCATGTAGGGAACACTTCTAATAAGTACAAGCAACAACAACTGTGTAGACGCATGACGCCATGAACGCATTTGGAGATTTTTTACATGTATCATTTCCCCCCATGAAGAATAGCCCGGGAACCCACCACACTCCAATCTTTCATAATTACAGTGGTTGTTCGAATTGGAATGCAACTAGAACGATATATAGCTCAATTTTGCGAGAATCACGTGGAGATTAAATTTATTGGATAGATATAAATTTTAGCTTTACATTGTTACCATACACATTGAAACCCGCTCACGTAAACTGTGTCTATCGCTTGCGAAACATAGTCTACCCGTGTATACTAATACAAAAAATGGTTGGTAAAAGATCTGAGTACATCGTTGGAATACGGTCAAATATATTAAGAATCGTTGTATTCATGGTATAGGGTGTAAAGTCATTTTTGATGAAATGGGTTCTGTTTAGGGACATAATGAAATGTCTTTTTCGACCATTGTACGTTGGCTTATGGAATTCAAATGTGGGTTAGCTTCACCAGAAGATGCACCACCTGACTATCGGTTGAAAAAAGCAACATCTGCCCATACGGATGCTAGAGTGAAAGAAATAGTTGCTACTGATGCAAGGTACACTGCTAGGCAAATAGCTAGTATGGTGGGCATCTCGTTAGGAGCAGCTCATACAATTCACAGACATAATCTGAAAATGAGGAAGATCTGTGCTAGATGGATCCCCCATTTGCTGACAAATCAGCAAAAGAAGGCACGCGTGCAATGCGCGAAACTATTGCTTAAACAGTTTCCAAAATACAGTACACGGTCTTTCTTAAATGCCATATTCTTCACAAATCAGGGTCCGGTTCTTCAGATTGCTGTTCCTTAACGCAAATCTGTTAATGCCAAATATTACAAGACCAAAGTTTTACAAAAAATTAAGAAGTACTTAAAAACGAAGGCCCGCAACAGGTTTGGCACATGTCAGACTGCTCAATGACAATGCCTCATCACACAAAGCATATATTGTCCAGGAATTCATGAAGCAGGAAAAGATTGTTGTGCGTTCCCACCCTCGATATTCGCCTGACCTTGTCCCATGTGACTTCTTATTGTTCCCAGGGCTAAACAACTCCTATAGGTCGAACATTTGTTCAGCGCAAACACCTCGGGTCTGCAGTGTTCCAATGTCTCCATAGAATACCTAGAAAATACTATGAAAATGCATTCAAGGATTGGATCAGAAGACTGAAACTTTGCATATCTGTCGGGGGTGAATACTTCGAGGGGATAAAAAAATAAAATCATTGAAATCAATCAAAGAAAAAAAAGTTGGCTTAGTTGCATTCCAATTTGAAAACCCCTCTTAAGATGATATTTCATGAAAGTAGAAACAGTGTCCGTATTTTCGCAGAACCGAGTTACAACTATTACCACTATCTCATGGTCTGCCAATTTTGAAACATGTCCCGCACAATCTACACTCATGTGCCAAATTTAAGTGCAAATTGCGATGAAAATTTGTCAGATTCTCTGTATTTAAAATTGCATGACAGGTATACACACTTGTCAACCGTAAGACAACAGTAACATTTCGAGCGATGGAGCGGCGTACTAGTATGTCCGTATGATCTCACAAATATTCAAATGGTGAGCTATTTATAAATTGTGAAAAATGTCAATTTTGAAATGCTCAATAACTAAAGTCACTATATGGATAGTCTTGGCAACCAGTCTCTTGCAATATATGGCCTAAAATAATAATTTCTGTTTTACATTGAAGACTCATGGATAGTGTATAATACATATACACTCATGTTTACTATTTATTGCTTTATTGCTGATACTTTTCGAGATATTGACACAGTCTCAAAACTTTCCGGACAACCCTCGTACTTCCACATTTAATTCCTTTCTCAAACAATCAACAAACAATTAGATGCCAACATGATTGCAATGAATATCCCTAAATACATAGTCAATGTTTAAGGACGATTTTACGACTGGCCTTAAAAATGTTCTTATTAATGCAATTAATAAATGGGAAATATACTATTCTATCCGGGCCAATATTAGTAAATTATGTTCCGTTTAAATAGATAAATTAAAGCATGTAATATTCTGCGTTCGACTGGGAAAGTCGTAGTGCGAGGTAATTCGGTTGTATCCCTGCCTAATCGGCCAATGTCATCTGGATCCGAAGGAAGAGACAGAACGTTTGTGTCATACAAGTAAGTATGGCGCCCTTCACTAGCTTTTTTGGAATAGAAACATTGGATCTTAACGTTCCCGATGCATAGTACCGTTACACACGAGACTACCTCTGGGTTTCCAACCAGTTCATCTCTAGTTGGATGGGAAACACTGAAAGGCGCTTCTGAATTCTCCAGTCCCACTTGACATTAATAAATATCTATGCTCCTAATCACTGACGCACCAGAAACACTGAAGTCAATAAGTCCATATTATCCATCAAGCTTATGCATGTTTCCCGTGTTTTCTTCTGATGGCGGTTTCAAGCTTAGTCTATTGATTATATCATTACGGTTCTGTTCTAATTAGTATCAGATGGTGTTTTATTTGTCAGCAAAAATGATTGAAAATATGGTGCAGTTATTGAGCACAAGGAGGGCCAAAAATACACACTACTTTATAGTAAGCATTTCTTTTTTGCTTGAGATAATTTTTTATTATGATATACCAACTCGGTTCTTCCAATGTTAGATAACTCTATTGTTATATATTCCATTAGATGATTGCAATTATTTCCCTTTATCTCTGTTTCTTGTTTTTGTGTTTCTGTATGTATGTTAGGAAGTATCGTCCTTTAAATATGACATTCCTTGTAAAAATCAAATATTTCAACCATTATGTAATGTATAGGCGAACTATTGGTACAACATATCACTTGAAGGAGAATTTCATCGGAGTCTCAGTTAATTGTGACCAGAACATACTGATTGTTGACAAACAATATTGTGTTTATTTTAAAAATGACTGTGTTTTACCAATATCACTTTGACTCGCAAATTTGTATCCATTTAATATCGTATTACCCAGCTTCTTTATGTACTTAGTGTAGATGTGTATAGTGTATTAAGGGTGAATATTTCACAACCCATCTATCAAACTGTTTTCTAGCACAATTAAATTAACCTCAGTGATACATATTATACAAAAAGGAGAAGGACAATACATACTATTACACAAAGGTTTGCAAGTCACATTCAAATTATTGTGAACGTTCTCATATACGAACGAAATGATATTCTAACACGATCCGCGGATTAATCCATATAAACATAGTGCAAACAAGAGCATGTATTATTACCCCCATAAAACATACCTCTCAAATTGGCTGTTACTATTTACGCCCCGTATCACGTGACATATTTATGAATGAATGAACGTAAACTTTATAGTAAAAACTTCTACGATTCGCGATGACAAGGCAAGTTGCACGAGAATCCAATGTTACAGCTATGACGCATCTATTTTTAGAAAATCCAATATACTTTCGAAACTAAGTTTCATTAAAACTTCTGATTATCAATTCATTTACATTTTTCATTTCATGAAATAGATACCCTATACTCGTGTTATTAAAATTGTTTCAATGTTTAAAATGTGTTATTTCCTTCAGAAAATTACGTAGGTCGTTTTCATTAACGAGGGAGGTAATTGTACCAGCTAATAAGCCACTCAATTTCAGCGTGGAATTATGTTCAATGTCAAATGGGTGAAAATGGAATGCGCGCAGTTAAAAAGTGCGGAAAATTATCGTATTTAGAATCGAAATGAAAACTCTGTTCTTGTATTTTGTCGGTACGCACTCGTGATTTAATTTTTCGGCATCCGAACTCCTGCCCGTGTTTTATTCACCGACAATATACGCGAACAGATTTTTATTTCTTAAACAAGCATTCCGCTCTCAGACAACTATATATATATGATAAAAGTGTAAACCGCATCAAATCAGTTAAATAATTTGCGAGATCATTCTGTAGATGAATTGGCTTAAAGCGGACTTAACTCATTCCTGCTTGCAAACGTTTTGCAACTAAATAAAAATCCCAAATTTTCGAATTGTTGGCTTGAAAAAACTTTTCACTTCTTCGTGTACATGTGAGTACCGTTTGTGTTTTATTTTTAAACTACACTTACGAACACTCCAAACACCTAATTGTTTCATGATTTCTCAACTATTCTTCAATGGATATACATGTAGTTAAAATTTGGAATGCTAATTAATTAATACCCTTTGCATGTCTCATTGAATTTATATGCAAATCAGTTCATTGAAAGAAAAAAATTAAACCAAATAATGAGCCTCACTGCAAAACGAAAAGTCCCAAAAATGGTGACATGTAAAAAATTTTGCAGGATGGAGCTCCACATCAAGAATGTCTGCATAATAACAACATACACCAGATGCCGCTATCATCAAATGCTTCGGATTTCAAGATTATTTCGAATTTGTGGATACGAGCCGTGCAGGCGACACACAATACGACCATCAAAACCCGTACAAAACGACAATAACATGCTGTTTTAGGGGAAATGGGGACCAGTCTCATGATATTGACAGAAATTATGTACTCTCGATGGGAAAGAAGAAAAAATATATAATAAAATAAATGGAAAGACATACTAGATACTAATTAACAAGGGAAAGAATGTTGTTCATTTATCTTTTAATTGTTATAAACTGTTTAGTAAAATATACACCTACCTTGGTTATACTGTTCATGATGTATTTTTGTGACTTTACAATTTGCAGTGGTGGTCATTATTTGAAACGATTTTTATCTTACAGTCAATCGACTTTGATGAAGCAATAATAGCTGCATCAGTGAAATATTTATTTATCGATATGCCGAATTTCAAACAAATCGCATTATAAATAGTTGAGAAATGATAAAAAATGTAGGGGTTACGTTTGGGAGTTTGATTAAGTGTATTGTCGTCGTAGTCCGTCACGAATGATTACAATATCGCAATATGGTTAATTGTCTATTCACGTACGTGCAAATCGGGTTTTCATTTTCCGCCTAATTTTCACTTTACACGTTCTTCAAACACGTCTGTGATACAGAATGCACAATTAGTTGCTTAATTAGGCTATACATGTACGCTGAAAATGATAACCAAATCAGGTAATGGTGAACATAATCGTGTATATGGGATGCTGAAGGCTGGTGTTTCACTAATACTGCTTTCTGTCGCGTAAAACTGTCATGTCTTTATTAATACTTGACTGTGATATCAGCACCAATACACAGATCATGTATATGACATACATGTACCACGTAATGAAAGCCGATCTAGACACGTCATTCTGCTATACCTTTAGGCATTGTTGTGGCATATTTGTAGGAAAACATACAGTGGAATCTATAAAAACCTTTTAGTGACAAATATGCTGTTTCTAAACAATCATGCATTTGGGTTTAACCTTGTTACGACCACTTATCTATTATGATCAAAGAACGACAAGTATTACCTTCCCTGCACTATACATAGTATTTATGGTAGGATATTCTAAAGGAATGCTGTTAAGCTAAGTTAACGGCCAACATGTTGCTGAGTGGAAAGCCGCCTTTATTTGTAGGGTGTTGTTTAATTGTAGATTTGTGAATAGCGAATAAAATTCGCTTTAAGTCAACGTATGTGCACGTGTTTTGGTCAGAGTTTGAATGCGCTAATGGATCTGAAAATGTGTGTTATAGGCCCGCAGTCCAAGATAGTTACTGAAAAATCGCCGCCAAAAGAATAACAAAAGTTACTTAAAATGCGATATTCTGTAGCTCATAAGTTTTCTTTTATCTTTAAATGATGTTTAAAAATATTCCAAAAACTCGAGTATCTAGAAAACATTAGAAACCCAAAGGGATTAATAATTTAGCCTTTTTATTGCTGAAATTAGGGTATTCAGAATTTTTGTTGCTTAAACTAGGTTATTCAGCTTTTTGACATCTGAGACTTGGACTTGTGATGTTTTGACAACTGAAACTTGGGTTTTTTTACTAAATTTTCTCGTTCAGTTATGTGCTGGGCATTGTGCCGTGTACCTGTGGTATGTGATGCTTTTATGTTTTCTTTGCTCGGCTGGTTAAGTTGAGTCCTGCATTCCCTGTCCGATTATCTGTTATCTTCTTTATTAATAAATGAAAACGAGGACTTAGAAAAGTATAATTAGTAATATATTCTCACGGTTTCTAGTCTAGTTGTTCATGTACAGTGTGGACTTCAAGTTTCAAGATATAAAATGAATACAGGGTATGAGTCAATGTGTCCCAATCTCCGTTATAAATCCGCCAAATTGCCCTTATGTATGTTAACATACGATATCGGCTTGCACCACTGGTTTATAAGAAATATAATCAGAACAGAACAAGTTTGTAAGTTAGTGCAACAGTTACGTCCCTTAGATAATACTTGAAGCAACAACGAACGTGTAGACGTGAACTACTTAAATATATTGAACCACCTATCTTGTACCTAGATATGATGATATAAACACACATATCACGCGTGTGTAATGCACAGGTCAATTGAAATCACGGTTCCAAACCCCGGGAGAAGAGAGGAGAATAGCTGAGGAACTTTACCGTGGTTTTACCTTTCCGATGTTCCCGCACTGTCGTGTTAGTGCGGTGCTTTTGTTTCGCGCTAAAATAAAGAGAAAATATAGTCGTGAATATAGCCGTGAGATACATGTATAGGTCGGGGCAATTGCAGGGATTTTACTATTTGTATTGCCATGGGGCATCAGGGATTTTCCCAGGGGTTTAAAAAGACAAACGTAAAAATCCCTGCCCTTCCCCGCGGTTGGGGGCCGTGGTTTCAATTGACTGGCGCAAAATAATTTGTAGCAAAGCAATAGTATATTTAAACAGTTCAGTTTCACTCTTCGCGTATATTTATAGCGCATGGTACCATATTGAATATTGATATTACTGTCAAATATATAATCCACAATAAATAAAGTGGTTATTTTTATTATACCCGAGGATAATATTGCGTGAATAATGCTTCAAGCCGCTACCTTTAACTGCACTTCCGCAATATGTTCGTATATTAAATGATGGGGGAAATTGTGCTCGAGAGGAGGAGTGTTAACAAGTCATTACACATTATCATGTTTATTGTTCATGTACTTTCAATGAGTGCTCACTGTGTTACTAGCAAGTAGTCATGCACATTTGAGATATTTTGAAGATCCGGAATTATCCACGCCCAATGCTGAATCGTCTGATCAGGAGGCCTAGATGCGTTATTCGTGATTTTAGCTCGTAATGGTAAATAAGTTGGATTCACAACTCAAACTGGATCTTTTGTCCTTATATTCTGATATCAGTTTGGCAGTTTGACTTACCATTTACGGACCATTGGACGACGTTATTTAAACTTCTAAAGGATGTGCAATATTGTATGTTCAGGAAAGACACGTGTTTCTGTAAATGGTACGTTATAATGGTGTCTGGAAGATGGCACGTCATGATATTGCCAATGTTAAGTTTGGAAGTAAGTGGGATGTAAATACAACAGTTCATTCAATGGACATATATGTAACCCTGGTCATTTTGTATGTCACTATGTTGTCTTGTCCCTGTGTGTATACATGTTTTTGTTATATTGTATGAATCGCCTAACTGTGTGTAAGTCGTCTGTGAGAGAATGATTGGAATGTGTATTGTCCGGTCTGAGTGAATTAATCTGAGTGAATGTTGTAGAACTGGTATGTTTGGTGAGTAAGTGATCACGAAAGTCCCCATGCATGAAATTCCTTCCCGTACTAATCTTTACTTCCGCCCTGCACTTTTTTAGTCAGGCACTCCCGAAATTACCATTTAAGGAGTCAGACAAACTTTACAGTTCTTGTCAAATTAATTAATTATTCTACTATACTTGTAGATTCTTGATTATTTATACGTTTATTTAACTTTCGCAAGTAAATAAATTATTATTTTCTACTGGTCCTGGTAAGTACCGGTACTTATTTAAGGTTCACTCTAATGGACGAAAATGTGTATTTTTCTTCAGTGAATTAAATACCCTTTTGGCAAAAAAACACATCAGGATCATACATCATTTTGTAGCTTAAAGTTCAAATAATCAATATCAACGAGTGTTTTTGTTATATTCACTTGTTATAAAAATGTATTTATAAAAAGTTAATTACAAAATAGGTATACATTTTTCAAAATGTCAGTCTCATTTATTGGGTAACAAAATGCTAGAAAAATTAGAAATTGTGGTTGTCAAATATTTTATCAAGGTCATGCCTGCCCATTTATTTGAATAAAAGCAGTCAAAATGCATTGATTTTGAACAATAAAATACATCAACATGAATTAAAATCTATCACATGTGTATGTGTGAAGGCCTACTTTTAATAAATCTTAAATAGTTTAGGGTACGGTGGGCCTGACGGACCAGATAGTTGTTGGTTTGTCAATAATCGATTTTATCGGGTCTATAAGACTTAAAACTTGATTATTTGTACAAGTTTTAAGTTGCCTCGAAAGAACTGAAACAGGTTTATGGAAAATTAATTAAAGCTTTAGTATTTCTTTCAATTATAAACATATTTAGTTAGATATTTCTTTCCATTGTATTTTATGTGTATATATACCAAAGAAATTGCCTATTTATCTTTAGTCGCACTGGTCCCTGATAACGTTTGTTCCGTCCGTTAGCCCGTTTCTTTTAACATGAAAAAAATGCTGTATTTTGTCAGTTTGTGTGTTAAAATGGTTAAATATTACTCAAAAAACTATTTGCAGACGATAATATAGCATGGCAGTAACCTCACACCATACATAAACTTACCGAGCACGTTGTAACATTTGCACGGACTATTCGTGTGGATTGAAATATTTTGACAGCTACATGTAATGACCGATTTTACACAAACTGTATGTGATCGCGAAACGATCCAGAAAATCGAGTTACACAACTGTGTTTGCAATGATTATACGAGCATAATTAACATAAGGATTATTTAAAAACGCATATTACTTTTGTAATTTAGCTAAAATAAAGTTTGACAGACGGCCTCGTAACACATATCAGATTATCAATTCGCTAACATGTGCAGTATGTGTTGAGATAGGAAAATGCTGATATTGATGTTTCATTGGGACTTAAATTAAACCGTAAGTATCATATTGTATTCGATGTCATTATTCGTTATGAACGGCACATTATGAACACCGCATCATAATGGTTTTGTCGATAAACTGTCGCACTACTTTGGCGCATGAATATAAATTTGCTACACAGCGCGAAATTCGTAAACAAACGAGATGAAAACAATAATAAATATTTGGATTTCATTGTTATTATCGTATGATCGTTTGTAAAGTTGATAAATTATGAATGTAATAAAGTTCATTATTCGATCTGGCTATCGATTATGTTGATTACTTTGTTTGCAAAACATGTTGCTGTACGTTTACTGTGGTGACAGGAGGGAGCAAACATGGCGACTTCCTTGTCGAAATTACACATCAACATGAAGGTGTTTTTCTCGTAAACAAAACACCAGCAGCTAATTTCAAGCCTGGCATGCCCTAGCGACGATTGATTATAAAGTAATGCCAATAAGTTCGTATTATGAAATGCAATAATGATAACGTTTGACATTTTGAAAAAAATGTTGTATTTTTCATTCGAAAATCGCCTTTATTTTAGTGTTAGCATTTGAATTAGGCAACTATATGGCACATTTTACATCACACGCAAGTGCTACAATGGTTTTCTATCATATATAATAAAAGCAAAAGGGTATATGCTGTTTGAAATAGCTTTTTTCAAGTGGGTGTTTTTCAAGCATTTTCAAGGGTTATGATCTACCTTAACTTATTTGAATTACTTACTTGTATTTCGCTTGAATTATGAATTAGATCGCGTTGAATTATGTATTTATGATAACTTTAATTTATTTAGATTTCGCGATCTTGTATACATGTAACATCAATGGAGAGTATTCGTTTTCTTGTAACTCATTATGTTGTTCTTATTTTTAGGCTCTTGTATATATATAATAATTATATATTGAATTATGAAGAATTGAGTTGGTGTTTTATCTTCAACCCACACCCGGTTACAAATGGCTCCCCGACGGGGAATTGAACCCCGGTCTCCCGCGTGACAGGCGGGGATTCTTACCACTATACAAATGGAATTTCAATAACTTGAAACTGTCTTTTTGAGCTTTAAATCAGCAGCAGTACGGATAACAGGGGACACCTTATTTATAGGTTGCAGTATCTGACATAGAGGCGCCTTAATCAGCTTTAGATAGTGTGTGCCCTTCAAAACTTTAGTCCAGTAGTAACAGTGCCCGCGACGTAGTTGCGTTGCGTTGTAGTTGCGTTGGGCATTGTATATGCCTTTTTGTTACAAAGTCGCCTTTTTGTAGTTGCTAGTTTTTTAAGTTGGACATTCTCTGTGCATGTCTGGGTCCTTTTGTCGAGCCCGCTTGCGGTGAGCGAGACTAAGTCGCCACTTTTCTATCTCGAAAGGCAAGGTCACAGTTGGAGGTCAAAGGTCAAATTGAAGCTTGTCCGGACCATAACTTTGTCATCCATTGACCAATTGTTTTCATATTTGGCATGAATGTTCACCTTCATGAGGCGGAGTGTCATGCCCCACCCCTAGTTTCCTATCTCAAAGGTCAAGGTCACACTAGGAGGTCAAAGGTCAAATTGAGATTGTCCGGACCATAACCCTGCCATACATTGACCAATCTTTCTTATAATTGGCATGAATGGTAACCTCCATGAGGCGAAGTGTCATACTCAACCCCCAGTTTCCTATCTCAAAGGTTAAGGTCACAGTTGGAGGTCAAAGGTCAAATTGAAGCTTGTCCAGACCATAACCTTGCCATACATTGATCAATCGTTCTTATATTTAGCATGAATGTTAACCTCGATTAGGCGAAGTGTCATGCCCAAACCCCAGGTTCCTATCTCAAAGGTCAAGGTCACACTTGGAGGTCAAAGGTCAAGTTGGAGCTTGTCCGGACCATAACCTTCCCATACATTGATCAATCTTTCTTATATTTAGCATGAATGTTAACCTCCATGAGGCGGAGTGTCATGCCTAACCCCCAGTTTCCTATCTCAAAGGTCAAGGTCTAAGTTGGAGGTCAAAGGTCAAATTGAAGCTTTTCTGGACTTTAACTTTGTCATGCATTGACCAATCCTTCTAATATTTGGCATGAATGTTAACCTCTATGAGGCAGAGTGTCATGCCCAACCCACATGTTCCTATCTCAAAGGTCAAGGTCACAGTTTGAGGTCAAAGGTCAAAATGAAGGCTCATTTAAGTTGTAGCCTTTTTTCAACGTGCGCCGAGGCTCGACATAATTTGCCCGAGGGCATGAATTTCTAGTCTCGTTTAGTTAAGTATTGGGCATTGTTCCGTGTAATTGGGGAACTAGTATGTGTTTATTAATGTTTTCTGTGCACGGCTGTTTAAGTTGAGTGGTGCCTTCGCTGTCCGATTACATGTATCTATCATCTTCATAGATTCGCCGTAATCTGCCACAGTGCCCGACATAGAAGCGCCGTAATCTGCCGTAGAATGTACGTTACCCTTCCATAACATCGTCTAAATGGTTGCAGTGCCCGACATAGATACGCCGTAATCTGTCGTAAACTGTACGAGACCCTTCATAACATTGTCTAAATGGTTGCAGTGCCCGACATAGATACGCCGTAATCTGTCGTAAACTGTACGAGACCCTTCATAACATTGTCTAAATGGTTGCAGTGCCCGACATAGATACGCCGTAATCTGTCGTAAACTGTACGAGACCCTTCATAACATTGTCTAAATGGTTGCAGTGTATTACATATATACACGATAATCTGTCGTCGACTGTACGTGACCCTTTCATAACATCGTCTAAATGGTTGCAGTGCCCGACATAGATGCACCGTAATCTGCCACATACTGAGCGTGATCCATCCATAACATTATCTTAAAGTTGCAGTGCCCGACATAGAGGCGCCTGGATCGCTACAGATCGTGCGAGACCCTTCGATAGTCTGGTCTAGTGGTTTTAGCGGCCACATCCACATTGAAACGGGTTCGATACTTTGCGGTGATATAATGATGTTGTTACAATGGTACTCATATACTCGTAACAAACATGTTCGTATAACGGTAGATCCAGGTGGTCGTTCAACTGTTGCGCTCGACTTGGTGAGGCTGGGTCATTCCACTAAGGCATAAACCTGTTAAAATTAGGTCATCTGGCTTGGGCTTTCAGCTTTTTTATTGTTGAATCTAGGTCATGCAGCTGAAACCATGGCATTTAGCTTTTTAATACCGTTATTCTTTACAATTTTAGGAATTCAGACATCTAGGTATTTCAGCCGTTTTACTATTAAACTAGGTCATTGAGCCTTTTGATTGCTAAAACTAGCTCATTCAACTGGGACTTGGGTGGATCATTTTCTCGTTCGGTTGTGTGTTGGTCATTGTGCCTGGTATGTTTTTATGTTTTCTGTGCTCGAGTAGTTATGTTGAATGTTGCCTACCCTGTCCGACTTAATATTATACTTTTTGTGTCAGGATAATATAACTGGGTAGTCTCTATAGGACTACCAACACCATCTACCAGGACGATCTTCTGATTATGAAGCACATATAGTGTATACACAAATATTTCACGACATACAAGCATTACTCTCGATCAATAGGAACGAGTTATATAAGACGTAGAAGTAATTACGTCAGAAGGTCCCCAGCGTGCTTGATGTAGTGAATGTGTTTCATTATCGAGATAAAACTAAATAAGTTCACCATTCATTCAACACCCCCTCCTTCTCTGACAGAAAACAACATTCTAGATAGTTCATACACGTACAGTGTCAGTAGGCGTTCAATTATATCAATCAATCAATAATTCATGCAACGGGATGTTGCACTTGAAAACACTTGTTACAACATACACATCGCTGGCTTAGAATAGGAAGTTCGTAAGTGCTTAGGACCTATAAGACTAATACATATTTGAAATATGCATTTCCATGCGCCTCATGTGAGCCCATTTTCATGAAAATCGGAACTGGAAATGTTGACTAAAACTGAACATAAGTAAAGAATAGGTTTCTGACAGTTTATTCTTGTTTTCTCAAAATATTGACTTTGTACTTTTTCATTCTAAGCCAGCGATTTGTATGTGTTGGGTTAAGCGTGTATGTATGATGCCAGTATTGGTTGGCCCAGTTTCAGAATGATGTGCTTACAATTCTCCATAGACTGATTGGCTTTCAGTAGAACTGTAATCAATTTACAGTCCACGTCTCGTGTATGGGAAGATCATAAAACAACAATGCCATTCAGCAATAGTTTTATTTAAATAGAAAATATAGTAGACATGAACATAAAGTAAGACATACCAAAACATGTAAAGATTTACACATTATCATCTGTCAGAGTTCTGGCAAAGAATTGAAATCTCTGGCGAATGAAATGAGATTTATAAGCAAGAAGCATGACAACATTGATACTAAAATATCGCAGTATCATACAGTTTTCACAATACACAATAAAAGTTATTATATTTGTCTAATAAACAGTTAGAACTTTCTCAGTGTTACATCAACTAAATGAAATTATGAAAGATGTAATGGTTGCACTGAGTAGAACAACACAGCATATTTACAATAACGTAAAAGCGACGGTTTCATTACAGTAAAACCTCAGTTATGTTTACCTTTTACAGGTTTGCTCCAAACAGTGAGTCAATTTTTAATTCCAAAGGTTGGTCTTATTACGCAGGGTTTCTGCACAGTTTTATTTAAGAAAAATTATATTAAGTGTAAATGAAAACAATTTGAAATAACTTGGTACTAATTGAATAAAGATAGTTGGAACGTTGATTTGACTGGAGTGTCATGAGAATATTAAATATTGTTTTAGGCACCTTATACACAGAATGAGAACTAGATAAAATGACTGACAAATCACTAGTCCACATAAAAAACAAGTAAGCTCATTTTTTATAATAGAATACAATTAATGTGAACCATTAAGAAATTTTGAACATACATGTTTGAAATTCGGCAACATTGACTATCGTAACGAATGCCTTGGCCTATTGAAAATAGTTCGACTTAACAAAACCTGGACATAAACGTCGGCGTGCCTTACTGGTCGTTATTCGTAAAGTCAATGACAAAATACAATAAGGACTTTCGACAAAATCGACTTAACCGGAACTTCGATTAAAGCTAGTTTGACATAAAGAGTACTGGCTGTTTATTTATTACAGAAATACAATACCAGATATAAATACAATATACTGAAACATTGTCGAGTCAGCGGTGTGTATTACAGGTAACTGTATCATTGATAAAGAGTAAGAAAATGTTTTTTTAAAACATTTATGTTATCTTAGAAAGCTAAATTTGTACTAGAGTGGTCAGATGTTTATGGTATCAATAACAAGAATTGGCTTTCGATATCTTCATATACAACATTGTAAGAACTACCTCCATGCGAAATCGCATCGAAACTGATCAACAAGTCATCCCAATGAAATGTTTATCACGGTGTTCAGTCAATCACTAAGGTGCATTCAATAAAACGACTTTTCGAAATTATATTTTAAATGTGTTCGAATTCCACGGCCCTACCTGTTTTTTGTATTATTTTTTATTCAATTCTATAGTTCTATTCACCATTATAAAGATGAAGCTCTCTAGTTTCCGAATATGTAAATATATTTAAATAACACCAGTATTGATGAAATATTTATCAAAACAAAATGCACATAGTGACTGTCTGGTCAATTTCCTATGTTTTAAACCTTTCTAAGATAACATAATGTATTTATCAATGATATCTGTGACGTGTATACGACCTGATCAAACATATTAAGTAACGCAGCAAGAAGTAACTGTTATACATATAATGTACGTAATAATCATGTTACATATACTAACAGTACATAGAAGCAATACCATACCGTATAGAATAGTTAACAATGATGAATATAGATATGATACATTTAAACAGTAAACATGCATTCACATGCGTACATGACACATCCTCAAACATCAGTGGTCAGTAAAGTTTCCAGACTACAGGTGAACAAGAATGACATACCATTGACATCGATAGAAAAGTCGCGGGTCCTTCATTTTCGTAGGTTTCTTGTATGGAACTGATAACCAAAACAAACCACACATATTAACACATTTAACATACGTAATGATGAATTTCTCTCAAATTTGAAACCAACAAATCATTTTCACTAAATCAAAATTCTTGGTGATTTTACCATACTGGGTTAGTTAAATAACGTAATTGTGTACTTTGCACCAAAACACCCATTATATTGTGTCACAATGGTTAACAATGATCTCTCTTGGAACACAGCAGTTTATTACAAACAAAATAAATGCTGTCTTTATTCATTTAACAAAACAATAAAATATTAATCAATACTAACTATACAAAACACCAAGGTGACTGACTTATTAATGTGTCTCGACCAGGGAGTTAAAACAACCAACCAAAAAACGCAATTTAGATAAACAAGAAAATTTGATGAAACTGAAAATAAACAGGAAACAGTCAGGGTGTTTTAGCATTAGTGTTTTGGTGCGCTGTAGGCGTTCTCAACCACATGCAGGTTTAAGTACACAAGGAAGCGTACGTCAGATACGTCGCGCAAAAACCTGATTCAAGTACACACAATGTTGTAATACGACGAGTATGTTATCCAGTGTATAGACTTTCCGTCCAGAAATACTGGTTTCCAGTATTCTTTCATCTCTGTCTCAATTACTTTATAATTGGTTAAGTGTGGCCAGCTCAGCTATCCCCATTTTTTCAGCGATTAACTTGAAATTAATTATACAGGAACTGATATGCCACATTCCATCACCACGTCTGTATCAAGTTACAATGTCTCAAAAAATCAAGAGATGTTTTTAGAGACATGACTGTGCAGTATACAATCCCAATGACTGAGAGGAATCAGAAAAATTATTTATTTAATTATTGTTCAGCTAGGCGCTTTCGCCGTTGGGGTCGTGGGTTCGAATCCACTAACGCCAAGTGTGGGTTCATATATGATTTATAAATATTTAATGGATAGCTACTGTCCAAGACATTCATAAAAGCCAAGTGGTGTGTCTGTCTGTGAGGCAAATAAGTAGTTAAAATTATCAGAGATAATTCAATATTTTCCCTGTACTGTAGTGACAGCGACCATATCAGCCTCATTTGAGCAACTTTTTTTAGCTCACCTGAGCACGAAGTGCTCAAGGTGAGCTACTGTGATCACCCTTTTGTACGTCTTCCGCCGTCATAAATTGGACTGTTAACACTCTAGAGGGAATCATTTTCACTTAATCTTTTTTAAACTTGGCCACAATGTTAACTTTGTCTCTATGAAATCTAGGTCAAGTTAGCAATTGGGTCATCCGGGGTCAAAAGCTAGGTCACTAGGTCACATCAAAGAAAAACTTGTTACCAAATTAGAGGTCATATTTTTGACATAATCTTAATGAAACTTGGTCAAAATGTATGTCTCTATGAATACCAGGTCAAGTTAGAAATTGGGTCATCTGGGGTCAAAAACTATGTCACCAGGGACATTGAAGAAAACCCTTGTTAACACTTTAGAGGTCACAATTTTTATATGCCCGTTTGAAAAACGGGATGTATTATGGGAACACCCTTGGTGAGTGGGCATGCGGGCGGCGGCGTCCAGCAGTTTGTCTGTACTCTTATGCTCAGGGTTTTCATCCGATCGTCTTCACACTTTGTGACAAAGCTTATGGGCATAATATCTAGGCCAAGTTCGACTAAAGGCCAAATCGGCCTAGGCCTTATTGGGTTATGGGCCTTTAACTACCAAAAAAGCAGTCACTATGTCAAATGACATATTCCTGAGGGTCATGGGTTCAAACCCCACTGGGAGCAAAATCTTTTTTTTATTTTTTAAGTGTTTAGGTAATGTTTTGTCTTTAAAGCATGTACTTGTGCAGTTATAATATTTTTTCCAAAAGATTTTGTTTAAATTATCGGTCAAATTATAGAAAACCCCAGTTTGTCTGTACTCTAACGCTCAAGAGTTTTCATCCGATCGTCTTCAAACTTTGTGACAATGCTTATGGGCAACTTATCTAGGCCAAGATTAATTATAGGCCAATTCGGCCAAGGCCTCCTTTGGTTATGGTCTTTTAAAAATGTTTTGGATTGTTTGTTTTTTTCATTGACCTTGCCCAAGACGGGCGTATTTTGTGACATTTTGGTTCTTGTTACCTAATCTTTATGAAACTTGGTCACAATGTATGTCTCTATCAAATCTAGGTCAAGTTCGAAATCAGTTCATCTTGGGTCAAAACTCTAGGTGACAATTTGTACCTAATATTTATGAAACTTGGTCACAATGTTTGTCTCTGTAGCATCTAGGTTAAGTTCGAAATTAGGTCATCTGGAGCAAAAAACTATGTCACCTGGTCACATCAAAGAAAACCTTGTTTTTATTCTAGAGGTCACATTTTCACCTCGTCTTTATTAAACCTGGCACAAAGTGTGTCACTGTAAAATCTAAATCAAATATTAAGGTCATATCATAACAAATATTGATTCTGCCTAAACTGCTAGGCTAGTCATCAGGTGAGCGTTTTAGGGCCAATGGCCCTCTTGTTTGGAGTTGTTTCGGTGGCGCAGTCGGTATGGTCGCGGTCACTTCAGTGCTAGGCGCTGTCGCCGTTGTGGTCGTGGGTTTGAATCCCAAGCACGCCGAGTGTGAGTTCATATACGATTTTTAGCTCGCCTGTCACATAGTGACAAGGTGAGCTATTGTGATCACTCTTCGTCCGTCGTCAGTCTGTGCGTCCGTCCGTCAACAATTCATTCAAACGACATCTCCTCCTAAACCACATGACCAATTTCAACTAAACTTCACAGGAATGATCCTTAGGTGGTCCTTTCTAACAACAGCTCAAAGAATTGTAATCTATAAATAACTCAAACCAATAGGAAAATCTTTTAAAAAATCATAAAAAATCAACCGCTGGCCAGATTTCAAAATAATTATACAGAAATAGTTGTTGGGTGACAGTTTAATCAATATTCGTCAAAAAACATGGCCGCCAGTGGGTGGGGCGCTGTTTGTCCTATATATCTATAGTAAAATCTTTAAAAATCTTCTCCTCTAAAAGTACTGGTTGGATGTCACTATAAATTGTTAAAAAAAATTCTTGGGTGGTTCTTTCTTAAAAGAGCTAAAAGAATTATAACCTATGCAGAACCCTGGTTGCCATGGCAACCAATAGGAAAATCTTTTAAAAAATTGTAAAGAAATCAACTGCTGGCCAGATTTCAAAATAATTTTACTGAAATAGTAGTTGGATGACACTCCTACAAAATTGACATTTTTATCGTGATTCGTCAAAAAACATAGGGAAATGTAAGTATACCAGTCGGTTTAAAATGGTGTAAAACTGCTAAATATTTTAACCTATTCGAGTCCCAAGTATAATTTTTGAGCGTGGAGCCACCGCGGTGCAGTGGTAGTGTGTCTTTTAAAGTAGCAGTGTATGTAAGATGGTCCTGTCATTTAATATAGGGTTGTGTAAGTGCTGCGCGCATGCAGTCGGTTTAAAAAAGTGTAAAACTGCTAAATAGTTTAACCTATTCGAGTTCCAAGTATAATTTTTGAGCGTGGAGCCACCGTGGTGCAGTGGTAACTGTGTTCACCTCAATATCAAAAGGTCCCGAGTTAAATGCTCTGTCACCACTTCCATGTGTGTTAGTGTCCATCTAGACACATTGCCTCTCTCTCTCTTCAAGGTTGATTCGAAAGAGAGAATAAATACATAAAGTATATATAAATTAAGTTAAATTTATCGAGTTTCGAGTTGGAAATATTGAGTTTCAAGTTCAAATTATCGAGTTTCGAGTTGAAATTATCGAGTTTCGAGTTGGAAATATCGAGTTTCGAGCTAAAAGTTTTGAGTTTCGAGTTGGAATTATCGAGTTTCGAGTTGAAATTATCGAGTTACGAGTTGGAAATATCGAGTTTCAAGTTTACATTTTCGAGTTGAAATTATTTAGTTTCGAGTTGGAATTATGGAGATTCGAGTTGGAAATTTCGGGTTTTGAGTTTTGAAATACAAAAATTGCGACTCACAACACAACAGTTTGAAAAGAAACTCGATATTTTCAACTTGAAACTCCATAATTCCAGCAGCAAGTTATGTGTAAGGCTCTTCTTATTTTGCCATGGTATTTTTATCAATGGGTGCTTTCAAGCCACCCTTTTCAATTTATAAAGACATTTGGAAGATAGCCGATAGACTGGTGAAATTTCTATATAGCAAGATAAAATTTTTAACTAAGCCCTTAATGATTTATTTAACGACACAACACACGTAGGTCATTGCCATGAATTTCTTTCCATTCTAAGTTTAAGAATCTGTACTAAAATAAGTTTGCGCTCCATCAGTATGTTTCATTTGAAACATTTTAAAACTTAAATATCAGCAAGGGTGGGATTGCACCTGTGCTCGTTTTTTTTAACAGAATATTTTGTTATTCAACTTGGCAGAAAGTATAACTAACAATCCTTATAGGAAAGGAGCAGTTCTATACACATATCTTCCAGCAAGCAGGCTGGTCAAAGCCCTCATCAGTACTTCAGTGCTTTGATTTTCTCTGGAGCAGGAAACCAGAAACAATTTTTTACACATAATGATATGAACTGTCCTCAGCTGACCACAGACTGACCTCAGTTGACCACTTAATTTCATTTCGTTTAATAATCCTAGCTTTCTTGTTTGGCTTTAGCAGTAAAATTATTACCAGCAGTACAAAATATGTAATTCCAATAAACGTCAAAAGTCAGTGGCTTTGTCAAGCATAAATAGTAAATCTCTTGGGTTAAGAAAATAAGAATATACGTAGAGTCGCGGTTGTGCAGTGGTAACGTGTTCACCTCAAGATCGAAAGGTCCCGAGTTCGATCCTCGCGGCCACCATGTGTGTGTGTGTCTTTAGGCAAGACACTTTACATTGCCCCTCTCTCTACGAAGTTGATTCCATCTGAAATGAGTCTCGAGAGCGATTAATCTAAGTTGTAAGAACTTGTTTTGCAATTGAAAATAAATAAATTAGTATTAACTATATTATAAAGAAATTAAAATATATCATAAAAACTTATGTGATAACCAACAACCCACAAATCATAACTTAAAACGCATATTGACTAAGTTTGCAACCTGCAATAGTCACCAACAAAATGCAATTTATGAGTACTGCAAACTGCACATTGTAACTGCGATAACTGCTACTCGAAACTAGAAAATTTTAACTCGAAACTCGTTATTTTCAACTCGAAACTCGACATTGTCAACTCGAAACTCGATAAATTCAACTCGATACTCTATATTTTCAACTCGAAACTCGATATTTTCAACTTGAAACTCGATAAATTCAACTCGATACTCGATAAATTCAACTAGAAACTCAATATTTTCAACTCGAAACTCGATAAATTCAACTCGATACTCGTTGTTTAGAAATCCTCACTTTATCAAAGCCATGTAACACTATCCAACATTATTACAGAATTATGGTCCCTGATTGACTTAGCTTTTTATGGGCTATGCTTCCATGGGGGCATAAGCGTTTATTGAATGACCAAAAGCAATGTTCTTTGCTGATTATGCCAATAAACTTTGAACTTTGGTATCCTCTTGTTAAATATATAAGAATTAGTTTGCTTTAAATTGTTTGCCATGAAAATAAAATTTGTTGAAAATACTTCAGACTAATTTTCTCGTACACACCTCTACACAGAAAATATTGAAACATGATCTAATTTTCTCTCACCACAAGTCTTCTCATTTTGGTGATAAGCTACATCATGCTGACAGTCAACCAGGGCAGTAATGGCCATTGAATTTAACACCGTGAAGATTAAACAATTACTTGCTGGATTAAATACCTACTGTGGAAAGCTAGTTCTCTCTGGAAAGTCTATACACTGTATCAGAACTATTTATATATTTATGTATAATCCTTCATACTGGTCCCCCGCTCTACTGGTAAGATTGTGAACCAGCAATATGTTCCATATTCAGTAGTATTACGTATAGTCCAATCGCTCTATCCGTTCAAACAATGGTTGCAATCTTTTGTGTATACATAAACGACTACGTCACTCTCACAATATCCTAACTGCACTGTTAATGATAATAATTGACAGGCTTGGAGACAGCTGAATATTCTGTGACCTTTCTTTCTTAATCTTCACGACCGTTGAAGACATTCACGAGAACCTGTGAAAAGCAGGTTCAATTCTGTCTATCAAGGGATACTGTACTCTCCACTGTAAATAATAACCACGGATAATATTTGTCAGTGTAGACAAAATCCCTATCGTTGAATGTACAATGTACGTGCCTGTCTGTCTGTCTCTCCAGTGTGTTACTCTAGGGGTTTTGAACACAACGACTGTTGTTATAAAAAAACAATAACTTGACAATTGAGAAGTGGGGATGTCGTCTGGTGGAAAATTCTCCTTATCTTGTCTATCAAAATTGTTGTTCATATTTGCAAGTGACCTACTGTTACATGTACAAACAGGAGACAAAACGATATGAAAATTAAACGAACTGAAAGAGTAACATTGTAGACTTAACATAATACATGTCCAAACGTACAACACCAAATGACAGAAGACACGTGTCTATATTCAATATTTTTACATAAATACTGTTATGTTCTGTGTGATAAAAAATCGCAATACATTGTTCTCCAACCTGTGTCAACAGCGTTTTAGGTGCAAAAAAGTAACGTCGTCTGCTTACATTCCTAATGTCTAATGGTGTTTTGACCCGGTTACTATGGTTATGTGATACAAAATCCGTCACTGGTTTTCTTTTGAAGCAACAAAAAGAGTATATTAAGTCAGACAGGGAAGGCAGCACTCAACTTAACCAGCCGAGCACAGAAAACATTAAAAACACACAAAGCACAACGCCCAACCAAACAAGCGCAGATCCGCCCAAGTCCAAGCCGCCGAAAAGTATAATAAATTATAACTAGCTGAATGACCCAGTAGAAAAGATACAGCAACCAAAAGGCGGAATGCCTACGCTGAATGACCCAGCAACAACAGCAAAACTGCTGAACTACATAGCTATAGCAGCCTTTAGTCTCAAAGTTAAATAACAGTATTAAAACGTTGAAAGGCCCGTATAGTGGGATGACCTACTAACAAGCTGAATGACCCAGTTTCCACAGCAAAAGGACTATATTGCCCCGCTTTAGCTGTAAGAAATCTTAAAACGAAGAAGTGCCCAACACACTACCGACCAAGAAAATTAAACGCCCCTAGTCTCATTGTTAAAAACTGAATAAAAAGATTCAGCAAACAAAAGGCAGAAAGCCCACGCTGAATGACCTAGTAACAACAGTAAAACTGCTGAACTACATAGTTTTAGCAGCCTACAGTCTAAAAGTTAAGTAACAGTATTAAAACGTTGAAAGGCCCGATTTCAGCAACAAAAAATCTGAAAACCTTAAAACGAGTGACCCAGTTTCATTAAGTAAAATGACGTAATTGAACAAATCGAGATATGACGTACTGAATTGCAAGCAATACAGAAGTCCCCCACCGGTGTAAAGCCATTGTCAATATGTATGTTGCCATATCAACAAACCAATAGTCCCCTCCGGTCAAAAACCGGTAGGGGACTTAAAACTACAATAAATGACCTCAGGGGACAGAACACTACATCCATAACTCCACAGCTGTACATAGTCCACCAAAGACACCACATAACGGATCCTATATATCACTGGCTCGGAATAAGAAGATCGTTACAAGTACAAACTCGATATTTTGAAAAAAAACCAAGAAGAAACTGTCTGAAAACTACTCTTTCAGTTTTCATGAAACTATGCTTATTAGAAGCGCCTTGTGATAGACATTTGAAATATGTTTTGGTCCTATACGCACGTACGACCTTTTCATTTTAAGCCAGCGATATATATCATGTAAATTCAGTAATGTAATACATACGCACATGGAACATAGACTCACACCTACTTGCCATCAAATGTGTAAAGCATACGATACGATAAAGAAAAACGTTTGTTCCCAATGATACCAAAAATACATTTAAATCAGCATGAAGTTTAACAATAGCATGTATGTCACAGTGGACTTATAATATAATGCTTATAACAAGTATACATGTATCATTGATTGGCAAAATGTACGGTGTGTATGGCAGTGTAGTGTGCTCAATGTACGTGATTTGATGTTAGATGATCTTAAATGATAATTCTACAACATTCTGATCATTAGTGATACAGTTTTTATGACTGAATTAGTTCTTTGGTTGATGCTGTTAGCAGCTTTTATCAAGCGCTTATCAATTAGATACCAGCAATCACATCAGCCTTACATTAATACTGCATGACAGTAGTGACAACCGCATGGTGTAAATTTGTTTTCAGAGACTAAATTTGACTATTTTACATATTACAAACAAACAGCAGACTTACAATCTGTACTACATGAGTTTTCCATCAATAAAACAATGCATGTAGTTCAAATTGTAATTTGCTTAAAACATTCTACTTTAACGACCTTAAATGGCTGAACATATGGCAAATATAATTATACCAATGGAATGTTTGCTTATACGTTATTACATAATATACTATACTAACATTACAACCTCTGTATATGTAAATTGTACGGTTAAAAGTGCCATAAATTTCTAAATTTCTGAAAGCTATTTTCTTTTGCTATAAATGGAAATTACATAATTCGCATGGAATTACATTCTAAACGAAGAAAACATTATTTAATAGAAGTTTCAGTGAAACGCCCTCTTTTGTCATAAATGACGTCATTAAAATATTTAGGTTTCAGTTCGATGTCTAAAAATAGAACGCAGTCTAAAGTTTGAATTCCAAATTTCGTGAAGAAACTCCAAAATCAAAGTACCGATATTATTCTGAATGAAAAGGCATGCCAATTGTATTTTTTAACAACAGTAATGCTGTCACTGCAGAGGAAATTGTATGATTTGTCTCAAGGAAGCAGCATTCATCATGTTGTGACGAAGAACCGTGACGTCAGGACGTTATTTTCTTCATATCACTCACTATCAAATCAGTCGTCCAATTGTGCAACAGCACATTAGTAAAAGTTTAAATCACATAAAACACACATGGCATGTAAGTTCCTGAAAATGATATGGTAGAGAAGTCATCAATGACACTTTTAATCAGAGGAAGATAGATATTCCTGGTCACCTTGACACACACTTAATAACCAATCCTAAATCGTCTAGATTTGTAAATACTTTAAACTTTAGGCCTCGACAACAAGTCTTAGGTTGATAGTACATGGTCGTCTCATTGGTGGTTGCTACCTTTTGTCCGACGGAGAAGCATTCGTACGATTCACTAACGGCCTGAGGCTGAAAAACAGAAAACAGACTGACAAATATCAGTGTTTATGTAGACACAACACTATAGTATATAACACTAACTAAATCGATGAAAAACTGAGACAGTTTCATCATAAATCCTACCGAGCCACCTGGGTGCAATAATGCGAACTCATATTTACGTAATATTGTATGGAACATAAATCTCCTGTACAGGATATAAACTACGTTGTAAGATATATCATCAGAAAATGGAGTTGTTGTAACAAAGCTATGTGAACGTTGTAAAGGTGTTAGCATATACTTTTATTGGTTGTCCATGATGATTATGTCCTGTCTTTTGCAAATTTTCTCAACCAATATCAAAGAAAATGTGTTAACTTTGTCAATTTTAATTCACTCAAATCTTAGGTTTTGTTTCCATGTCTGAACATAGTACTGTAGCGCACAAACAAAAACGGCGGTAGCGCCTAGCCACCCACACAAGAGACAGATATAGAACGAACCATCCATATCCCCATAAATGGGGATAATTAAAGCAAGCCCATATACTCACCCCGCAATAAAGCACACGCTGTGGACTTGGAATTTCGTGCACAATTAGCCATAAAGAGAGGTAATTATGAATAATAACTACACTGAAGTGAAGCCTCTTTCATCCAATGCAACATTTCTTAATAAATACAGTTAGTAAATCAATTAAAAAGTGGATATAAAAAGAGATTTTTGTAAAACAAATATGCCCCATTGACCTCCTGACCTTAAAATCAATCTGCTGTTGATGGCCAACCACAATGTAAAGTTTGAAGATCCTAAGGGCAAAGCGTTCTTGAGTTATTGAACGGAAACCAATTGGTCTACCGACAGACAGACCGACCGACCGACATGTGCAAAGCAGTATACCCCCTGGTGATAATTACTCATTGTCTAAGTTTACGAAAGGTTTGTTTATAGACGTTCTTAACCAGTCTGGGTAGGAAATTCATTCAATTTTTCAGATATAGGATATTGTCCCAAAAACGGAAGTAAATGTCGCTTTAACAATGTAACAATACACTACGCCGAAGTTCTAATTGGCCACCTAGATTTTATCATATGTTCGGAAATGTGTTCGAAGAATAATAAAATTAACCAAATGTTAGTTTAATACATTATATTCTTCATAATGTAAGACTAAAATCATTGAAATTCGATCGCGGGAAGATACTTAACAGGGAGGGTTAAAACGGGCACCCAAAAAACAAAAACTGCAAAACAAATCACGTGGAAACTGATTCCGGTTTTATATTTTGTAGGTTCACCTGCTGCAGCAATTAGCGCACGATACCTTGTCTTCGTTGATACATTGTCTCTCTGAAGATACTGTTGTGGAATGGCAACCCATGTCTGGTTGATGACACACGTATGCTCTCTCAAATTGGGTTGCACCGACCGACAGACCAACAGCATACCTCAATTATAACCCAAAGATAATTCCGTTAGCGATTCTTGATTATATTATCCAATTTGAAAATTTGTTTCTTTAAATACGTCACAAGCATTTTTATACGACAAATAACAATTGTCGGATTGTGGTGCCTGCACGCTCCGCATACATGTAGCACATGCTCGCCATGTTGGATGTTTTTCAAACGCGGCTATACCTAGAGAACAAATTCCAATCAAATACGATAATGTTCCATGCCCTGCTCGAGGACCACGTACACATACGTCATTTTGTATAGACGGTTTTGTGCATGAACATGTGATTTCCTTATTGAAACTGATATATTAGTGCGTGGAATGAAAAAACAACACAACTTATATTTATTGTTTGAATATATCAAAAAATATAATACGTTATATGGTGGCCAATTAGAAATTCGGTGTAGTGTATACGATCTAAATTACATCTGAATATAACAGAAATGTTCTGAACTATTCAAAGTAAATCTATGTGCAGAGCTCTACATATCACTAGTTGAAGTGTAAAATCAAGTTAACCGCAATATAAATGAACTGCATAATTTGTTCATGACACAGCGAGGCAATGTGTCAGCTATTTTGTAAACACTGATATTGAAATGGTTTAGACTTTTGCCTCTATGTGGTCATTGAATTATGTCATTTTTATGCATACATTCCTTCAAATGGATATTTGCATTACATTAATGATTATAACTGCCTCATTGAAATATACACTTTCGATTTGCGACCATCTTGTGTGCATTGTGTTCTTTGTCCACACAACGCATTGAACATTATTCAGGCAGTTTGTAAATGTGTGCCTCCATAGCTAAATTGATAGCGCACGTGTCGTCTAATCTGGCAACCCGGGTTCACATACGGGTGGAATCACTCATATGCCTGCTATATTTCAGCAGAAAGCCGACTAGCAGATAAAGGCTATGCTTAGCACTTTTATACCATATCAATCAAGAGAAAACATTTGGTATATGGGTTTGTGTGTTCTACTTTTATTATTGTACATAACATGATTTGCAAGAAATTTACCGTTATACATTTATCCACTATAGATGTTTTGACTTTACCCGTCCAATGAATATTCAATGTCAAAGTACATGCGACAGGTTGACTTATATTCCATTTTATATTTACAAACAAGGCTACTTGCAATAGAGTTTGCATTATCTTGAATCTTAGTCAGAAGTTGTCACAAAGGGGCGTCTGTGCACTACTACGAAATGTGAGCGACCTCTGTGCAGCCTTCTTGTATTACTATTCAAAAGTCGTTAAAAGTTACTGTAAAATGCAAACATCACTTTTTATATTATAAAGGTGTATGAGACTATCGTACAGACATGCAGAGCAGAACTGTTATTGAATTTACAATTATTATCATCAATGTGCTTTTAGTACAACATGTTTTGTACATTTTGCACAGGTAGATCAAAAGATTCAGAATCACCGAGAATGCCGAGCAAAGCCTTTACCTGCCTGTCAGCTTTCTTCTGAAACATGGCGGACAGATGTGTCCCTCCACCCGGATTTGAACCCGTATCGCCAGATTAGACGGCAAGCGCGATAATCATTGTAAAAATCACGCTGAACAAGATGTTGAACAAAAGGGTCACTTACAATACATCGAAAACAGAAGCCCACAGCATGGTTCACTCGTTCTAAGGCCACTATCTCTGTTGTATTACAACACCGCATTTCCGAGCAAGGCATTTTTTGTGTGTATGGAATAGCATAACCTAGAATACCGTTACAGCACTTCTTCTGAAACACCTGCAAACTTCCTGGTGCCTGAAATAGACAAATGTAAAAAGAGTTAAAGTTAAGTTACCAATTTTCGAGGGCTGCTTTTAGCAGTTCAGCCGTTTAGCCACCCTTTGACATTTTAACTTTCCCTGGTTAATGGGCTACCTAAGGACACATGCGTTCCAGTCTCCCTTGGGGGACTATTTCTATCCTGATGGGTGTGCTGACAACATCGATCTGCGGCGCCCGGGAATATCGAGCATGTACAGACACCACCCTCACATGTACCAATTCATACCTTGATCGAGTGGAGCCAGAAAATTAAGCAGTTCTCCAGACGGGTAATCGAATTCGGGATCTCGCGCGCCCTACCTCTTGGCCACCGCTCCCCATAAATAAAGATAGCCTTGCAGTGAAAAAGAATAACAATAAACTTCTTCTAGGCTATTTTAAAAATAAGAATAGTGAATAATACTTTACAATCATTAATTTTGTTTGAATAAGTGCGAACAAGTCCAGATAGAATCAGGTCATCAATTATGATATATTAAAAATTGACATACACACACATAATTTTATGTTCTAGAGTTAATGCTACATACACATAGTTATATCTTCTACAGATTAACTATCGTCATTTGATTATTAATACAAAGTGTATAGTATTTTTCAAAATTAAATAACATTAACGAGACACATACTTTTAGAGTAAGTATTCTGAAGATACGAGTCAATAATAAAGTATACTGCACACATATTGCTTACACTAAGAATTTCTCAAATCAAAGATCTAAAAGTGGAAAATATAAACAGTGACAAGAGTACAAAACATTATCATCGTTTGCTTATTAACATAGTTTTATTTTCAAATCGCATATAAATGAACATGTGTTTGGGTTACTTCCTGGCAATTTTACGTCATACGCGTTTTGAGGACTTTGAAAAAAATACATAGTATTCATCTTCTAGTTTCTGATAAGAGAGACATGTTTGCAATGCGTCATTCAAAGAAGTGTTATCGCAACGACCAGATTCAGTTTGATGACAAGTGACTGATTATCCTCACATTCCTGTATAAAGTATATGTACTGTATGAACAAGTTATATAATTGACTATGACCTGAACAAGGCACCCATCCTACTTCTGATACAGTACCTCTGACTGAAGTAGTCCAGCTTAACTTACGCTCATTGATTGTTTTGTTTGCAATATGGTTTGGACCAAACTCAACAATTTTGTAGAGGGTATGGTGTTTGGCTTTTTGAAGCCCCAAGAATGTAATTGAAATGCTTGGATACATTGTATACCGTTTCTGTGAAGTCGATCAACAAGGGTAGTTTTAGTACAATTGCTTCATACGTGTAATGGCACGACATATTCAAAACTGCCAAAACGTGACAACTTCAATAAATATATCCTTTTTATATGATACCTAGGACAAAGCCAACAACCAAAAATGAGACTTCAACGAAGATACCGAGTTCCATCTGAACAATACAATTTATTAGTGTTTACTAGATCAATACAAAAAACCAAGGGAAACAATAAAAATAATCGTTCATTTGAATCAAATGCTTTATTCGAACCATCGATCTTTGGGTTAAAGATCCTGCACGTTCCTTACGATGAAACACATACACAAGTAAGAATCATATCTCTACATCATGACTACTGAGCGTAATACATCACAGACTACATGTACCCGCTCGTATGGTCGTGGCTCACGGGTCAAAACTGAACTATACTTCTACTTTAATACTCATGAAAATCCGCTCAGCAGGCATAATAACGAGGGGAAAATGGGTGCAATTAGTGCCTCAGGTGCTATGGTGAAAGTATAGGGTTGAAACTTAAATAACAAACATGTTAATACACTATACATTACGTTGATAACCAATTTCATCTTTATAGTTGATTGAACAGTCTGTTTAAAGATTTCCATACTGTTCAGGTTATTGGCCCTGATCGATAGGTGGTTCAATGGAATGAGCGTCTATGATCACCTTCTGAGAACAATAAATAAATAGTTGAGGTTTCTTGCAACAGATGATTTGAAGGCAGCGTAGCAAACCACAAAATTTGTATATGTCGACCATTTCGGTATTTTACTTGTAGTTTTTACAGTACATTTGAAGCACTTTGTATCATATTATGTAATTGACGTTTTAAACACGCTTAAATACACTTGTAGAGCTCATCGACATTTGATGAATGATATAAAATAAAAAGGCGCGACCTTAAGACGACACAGACGTAATAATGCGAAAACTAACAGTTGTGCTGAAAATAAAAAATAATAAAAACATACACAGGAGTACCAACACAGACAAGGGAAAAATGAATGTCTAGTTAGCGTCACTAACGGGAAATATTTACAGGACAAATTGAGACATAACTGAGCACATTTTCGATAATGATGATTTCGGGCTGCACGAAAAAGTCACATCAATTTGTTTATTCGTAAATCTAGCGACAGATACAGCAATAGTTCCGTAGGGAAATCGTCAAGTAATTGCTCACATAAACGAATGATGAATCTTTGGTCGCCATTATAACAGTTATTATTTTATCTAGACAAGCTACTGTTGTCCATCATCATCATACATTTGTGTGAATTAGAGTACTTGGGGCGTGAACTATCCAGCGTCATTGTTCTAAAGCGAGCATGATCGATAAAACATGATTTCAATGCGTTTTATATAATAGCTGGCATTAAAACATTACTTGTTTTCTCGCTTATTCCCAGCATAAGACGAACACGGCATTAACTGGGACTGGATGTTCCTATTGTTGGAAAACGTTCTAAGGTTCTCTGTTCTTAAATATGACAGGATTTCCTCCTCCAAAATGCCCATTTTGAGTCACCGGGTTGCTGCAAATTACAATCCTGAGCGCTAAAGAGATTTAATAATGAGACTTAATGGCACAATGTGTAATATATTCCATATAATTTAAATGTGTTTTATAATAAATGTCTGCTAGCGGACAGTTCAAACTATAGTATGGTAATAGGTTTCAGTTTCTATGAAGGAGCTAACATTTGGATAAATGCTTATTAACTTTTGTAAAATCTAGAAACAACAAGGTGATATATTTCGAACACACTATAGGTTTCTTAATATGTAGTCAGAACGCGAGACTGCACATTTTATCAAACTACATTATTCGCAATTGTTATCTAATAAGATGTTTTAAGTTAAAGTTTAAGTCTCAACACAATGCACTGAACATTACAACCGTTTTACTAAGTTTCATGATTATTTGATGGGGTTGCGATGACCACATTTAATAAATAATGTAAAACGTTAGCAAACACACTGCACTAGTTTGTTGTTGCACTGAAATATCAGAATATCTTGACTTGCCATTATTCAAATCTTGTATTGCATCACTTTTGTAACGCTAAACTGAAGTTTTGTACCAACTATGGCCATTGTGTGCAACAAACACTGTAAAACTTTAAAATAAACTAATCTTCACTGAATTGTCGAAATGTCTTAAACAAGAGATGTGTGTAAAACACGTATGCCCCCATGGCAGCCCAATAGTCAAAAATAGTGAAGGTCACAGGGACCTTGACGTTTGACCTCAAAACCAACCTCCATGTAAAGTTTGAAGATCCTAGGTCCAAGCGTTCTTGAGTTATAAAATGGAAACCATTAAAATAGTCAGAAATATTAAAGGTTACAGTCACCTTGACCTTTGACGTATTGACTTCAAAATCGATAGGGGTCATCTACTGTTGCTGACCAACCTCCAAGTAAAGTTTGAAGATCCTTGGTTAAAGCGTTCTATAGTTATTGAACGGAAATCATTTAAATAGTCAGAAATAGTAAAGGTCACAGTGACCTTGACCTTCGACCTACGGCCCTTAAAATCAATAGGGGTCGCCTAGTGGTGCTGACCAACCTTCATGTAAAGTTTGAAGATCCTAGGTCAAAGCGTTCTTGAGTTATTGAACGGAAACCATTTAACTAGTCAGAAATAGTAATGGTCACAGTGACCTTGACCTTTGACCTACTGACCTCAAAAAATAGGTGTCATTGACTGTTGCTGACCAACCTCCATGTAAAGTTTGAAGATCCTAGGTCAAAGCGTTCTTGAGTTATTGAGCGGAAACCATTTTATACGACCGACCGACCGACAGACCGACCGACAGACATGTGCAAAGCAATATACCCCCTCATCAAAGATGGGGGGCATAATAAAATAAGAAACATGACATATATCACAAAACTTGTGCAACAATACATAGAGAATAGGTTAGTGCCGTGGTTGAAAACGTTTATCTGAATTTATCGGGTGAGCCGAAGGCGAATCCAATAATTTCCGTAGCCGAGCCGGATAAACTTTTACTTCATTCACGGCACTAACCTATTATTCTATTTACCCAGTCGCTTAATCTGCTCAGTAAGGGAGCCAAACTCGGGACTATATTATCACTCTTTCATTAACTAGCGCGCAACGTCACGTTCAATCCGTGAGGTCATGATAAACAACGACGACGGACATCTTGATAGACGTCGTGTAGACACAGAAAATAACCGATCAACCACCAGCTCATTTTGAATAGGAATACCTCACCCTCGGGCACGGAATCACAACAGATGACTCTCATATAAGAAGAACTCCGTAAGATCACGTGGTAAGGTGACGGATTATCACTAGTCACATGACCAGGTGACCGATTATAGTTAAGTTTAATCGGTACCCCGATAACTGGCAAATTTTGCCGGAAGTGACTAGATAAATATATCATAATTAACATAAACAATTTAGTAAAATGTCGCTGATGTTCAATAGTAAGAGCAAACCTAAATCGCATAGACGTTGACTATATATCTAACGACGATGTGCAAGAGAGAGTTCTGAATGCCGCGGTGTATTGTATTTAATTTTGGATGAAACATGCATTAAATACAGTAATAAACTATGACATATTATCCATTTACATAGGCCAGAAATAACTTTCAGTAATTATTTATCTTGGAAACAGCACCCCATCTAATATCTCATTGTTCGAGTGACGGTACGATACACCATACCCGTCAGGTTTCATCATGCCAGAGAACTCTACCTACATTTTGCTTCAAACCTATTCGAGAGTTATAAACTCGTTAATAATTCATCTTTTAACAGCATAGATTATTAGGTAAAGTTCATTGCCATCTAGCGGGCATGTGAGAATGTAATGTATTTTTACGAGTGTTTGGCTTATAAATACACATGCAGAATTCGGAGGGACATGTCTAAAATTAGCTTCTGTGTACTAATTAGTATCGAGCGGTTGTACTCATTATATATTAGTTAGGCATTATTGGAGTGCGTGCAAAGAACAGAATGCTACGACGTGTAGCCATCACATTTTGTTTTTAAGGGGGAATGGAGTTTATTTTTTCAATGAACATTGATTTAATTTGTTTTCACGAGAGTTTCAATTTACAATGGCCTTATTTGGCAATACAGGTATAGTCATAGCATGTGTTCATATTAAAGCTCTTCAATTAGTAATGCTATGTTGCATATTTTCTATGTTACATAAAAAGTATTACATGTATTCGTATTATATTTTGACCATACATACACAACTTGAGTAATGCAGTTGGAATAAATATGCTGTCGGAAGTTGTATTGATTTACATGACGCATAACGGCCAATAATGTCGAACCGCCTTGGTAGTCTAAAATTTGAGCGGAAGGTCAGCGAATCCCTCCTTGAATGCGCCATACTAGTATCAAGGACGAAACAAAAACGGTACCGATTCTTCACGTATATTGTGTTCAGCATTTAATAATGTAAAAGTGCTTCACTCTATTGCATACCCCTCAAAGCAATGGTTAAGTGTCGAGAGTGATTAATATAAGTAGTAGAACTTGTTTTACTAGCAGCCAAAAATCAATGCTAGTGAATCAAACTATGCGGTAAATACAGTGTTACGATGACTAGACATCTGCTTTAAAAACCCACTTTTTGGCTATTGAAGAAATTACAAAATATTCAATTAGATACTATCTTTTTTTCAAAAATGAGATCAGTTTAAAATGCGACTGTTTTTATGTTTTGGTAGTTTCATATTTACATTGCCAGTAAAGTTGATATGAGTATAAAGAACAAAGTTAAGTACTAACTTAAAGTTAAACTCTATTTTCAGACACGGGTCCGTTCAACCGAACGTACATATCTACCGTCCCCCAATCATATGAACATATTTTTTTCTCGAACGTAAAAGGCAGATACAAATGGTGACAATCATTTAAATGCATAGTCATAAACCATATTTAACTTTCTAACTATAATTGACCATATCAAACTCCTTCCGGGATTCGAACCGTCGACCTCCTACAAGTAGATTGCCTTAAACATTCAGAAACAGGAGACGATAACTTATTGGGCTGAATGGAATGTTAATGGTTAACTGTGATTCATATATTATATATTTATCTCACTCAAACATAATAGTCATCGCGAATTTGCATAAAGTTGGGAATTAAATCAAATGATTGTTAACATTAGTCATAGTCATAACCATATTAAAATGTCTACTTATAAATATCGACCGTAACAACTCCTTCCGGAAATCGAATCTTCGACCTCCAACACGCAAGTAGATTGCCTTACACATTCAGCAACAGCGGCGATAATACCGGTAGGTTGTGCTATTTATGCAAAATCTTATTTCGCGAGATTCATATAGTATATATTTATCTCACTCAAACATAATGGTCATGGTGAATTTGCATATACATGTAGTTTGGAAATCAATCTAATGATAGTTTTCATAGTATGTTTCTTCATTTTCCGTGTCAGTCTATACCTTTTTGCCAACTTGTGCGACCTTTGTCTCAATGTCTTTATTTAAATTTATTATCGATTCCGATGCTTTAACCGATTAGCACTGTCACAACAGTTACGATAACAAATGCGACTCCTCATGAATACAATGCATCACAATTAACAAGGTAGCAATAAGTACTGTGCGCTACAGTATTTAATTATATACCAAGTTTCTCAGACTTCTTCACTGGATTAATTAACTAAGAATACACATTACGTCGTTTCTGTCCGGGAAAACCTCAACTGTAGATGGAAATAGACCTAAATTTCTCGATTGCCTGAAAGTACGTTACATTATAAAACTGTTAACGATAAAATAGATAGACAAACGATAACATTTATTACAAACTGTCGAAAGTTTCTTAGAAATGTTGAGTTCACTGAACAGTAATACATATCAGTTAGAGTTTATGTTGACAAACAGCATACATTGTATTCCAGTAGTCTCTTTTTGTGGCTTTGCATTTAATTGCAATATGTCGCTGGTAAGGTTATCTGGATTGTCTGCGTAAGCTTAGTATGAAAGGAGATTAAAAACTGTCGGTCAATTCTACGTAACAATTGGAAATGTTCATAACTTACGTGATAAAAATGAACATTTTGAAAAGCATTCCAAGACAATTGTGGGGGAAGATTAGGAGGATTATTCAAAGATTCTGAGTACTTTAAAAACAATTTTTTTATGTAATTTAGAAATTGAGGCTGAATTGCCCTAAACATCAACACATATGAGTCCTATTGTCGAAATGTCATTTACATTATAAAATACTTCAATTTTGGTACAGTAGTGGACATTACTGCATATGAGAAGATGAATTAAAACAAGCAATATCGCAAAACTGTCTCTGTAGTATGCCTCTGACTAGTCGATGGGCTTCCAACTTTTATATGAAAGGGAATCGAATCACATAAAAATACAATCAATTGTTCGGGTGTCCAAACGGTGCTGTCAGGACAGGTTTCTATGTTTTTTAACTACACAGCACTTTTCTTTCATTGCGTATTGTTCTTATATCTTAAGTCTTAATTTGCCGTATATTTGCATCACTGCGTGTTTAAAGAAATGATAAAATGCTTGTTGAATTGACATTTAGTGAATGGTATATGATAAAAACGGCACACGACCTATCGACGACACAGAGGTAATATAAGCTTTAGCTGAAATAAAAAAAACATACAGAGGAACACTAACACAGACAAGGAAACAATGAATTCCTAGTTAACGTCGCTAACAGGAAATGTTTACAGGATTAATGGAGACCTAACTTATAGCACATTTTCGGTAATGATGATTTCTTGCTACACGAAAAAGTCACATCAATTTGTTTATTCGTAAATCTAGCGACTGATACTGCAATAGTTCCGTAGAGAAATCGTCAAGTAATTGCTCACGTTAACAAATGATGTATCTTTGGTCGCCATTGAACAGTTATTATTTTATCTAGAAAAGTTGCTGTAGTCCATCATCATCATAAAACTGTTTTAAGGCGAACATTATCGATACAGATTAATGTATTGCGTTTTCTGTTTTAGCTGGCCTTAAAGCATAAGTAGATTTCTCTCATATTCCCGGACATAAGACGAAACAACAGTAACAGGGACTGAATGTTTCTATTGTTAGAATCAGTTCTAACTTTTCTCTGTAACGTGACCAGATTGTCTGCATCAAAAAGCTCATTTTTAAGTCACCGGGATGTCGCAAACTACACACTACACTATAGAGAATTTGATAACGGGACTTAAGCGTGCTTCAAGTAGGCACAGTGTCATATATTCCATATACATTAAATTTGTTCTATTTCTGCTAACTGACAGTTAGATCTATAACAAGGTAATAGGTTTTAGTTTGTATGTTGGAGCTAACACGTGGTTGTATAAATGCTTATCAACTTTCGTAAGATCTTCAAAATGCAAGTTGAAAGATTTTGAATGCACCGTAGGTTTCTTGACATGTAATAAAAACGTGGGACCGCGCGTTTTGTCAAAATACATTATTTGCATTTATTTATTTAATACAATGTTTCTCAAGTAACTGTCTTAACACAATGCACTGAAAATTATAAAAAAATTACAAATTATCTTTGTACAACTGACACTATCTACATGCATGTAAAACGAGCCAACAACACTACAATGGGTTGTTTTTGCACTGATTTATAAGAATATCTTGACTTGCCATGATAGAATAACTTATCTTACATCTCTTATGTAACAAAATAAAAACCTGAAGTTTTGTACCCAGTATGTTCATTTTGTGCAACACACACTATCCATGTATAACTATGAAACAAACCACAACAACTCGCTTCTGCACTTACTTATCATAATGTATTGAATCGGCATTGTAATAAGAAACATGTTATATATCACAAACATAACATATACATAATGCATAAAGATAAATTATTTAGTAAAATGTCACCGACGTTCAATAATAAGCGCTGAACATAATCGTTATGACGTTGACTTTATCTAACAACGATGTGCTAGAGAGAGTGGTGCCTAGTTGTGAATCCCGCAGCGTATTGCATTAAACACAGTAATAAACTATGACATATAACCCATATACATAGTACATAAATAACTTTCAGTAATTGCTCATCTTCGAAACAGCACTCCGTCTAATATCTCATTGCTCGAGTAAACGTACGATTTCCCATACCCGTCACCTGTAATTACGACAGGTGTCATCATCCCGAAAGTTCTTCCAACATATTGGCCTCAAAGCTATTGGAGAATTGTAAATTCTTTAATAAATCATCTACTAACAGCATAGATTGTTAGGTAAAGTGCATTGCCATCTAGCGGGGGTATGCGAAAATGTAATTTATTCTTACGAGTGTTTTGCCTTTACATGTACAGGGTTAGGAGGGATATGTCTAATTAGACTTAATGATTGGAATTGTACATAACTTACGTGATAATAACGAACATTTTGAAAAACATTCCAAGACAATGGGGGGGATTAGAAGGATTATTCCAAGATTCTCAGTATGTTAACAAACATATTTTATGTAATTTAGATCGAAGTTGAGGCTGAATTGCCATAAATATCAACACATATGAGCCCTGTTGTCGAATTGTCATTTACATAATCAAGTACAAACGTACTTCAGTTTTAGTTTAGTAGTTGACATAACTGCATATAAAAAGATGAATTAAAATAAGCCATCACGAATGCACAAATGCATCAATATAAAATGTATATAAAAGTAATAAAGAAATATAAAAGAGAGAGAGAGAGAGAGAGAGAGAGAGAGAGAGAGAGAGAGAGAGAGAGAGAGAGAGAGAGAGAGAGAGAGAGAGAATCAAGTAAAAATACAATCAAATGTTCGGGTGTTCAAGCGGTGCTATCAGGACAGGCTTCTACGTTACATACATACACATTTCTTGTCTTTCAGCGTGAATTGTTTCATGGTCAAGTCTTAATTTGCAGTAAATGTGCATCAGGCTTTGTATACAATGTATGTATGTATGTTTTTGTCCTATTAATAATATATGATTGACGTTTTTAATGACATGATGAACTGCTGGTTGAAATATACTTGTAGAGCTAATCGATAAATGATATATGATACAAAGGCACGACATACAGACGACACAGACGTAATATAAGCTTCAACTGAAAATAGTAACATACACACGAGCATCAACCTAGACAAGGAAACAATGACTTCCTAGTTAACGTCATTAACATGGAATATTCACAGGACTAATGGAGACCTTAATAAGAACATTTGCTATAATGATGATTTCAGACTGCACGAAAAAGTCACATCAGTTTATTTATTCGTAAAGCTAGCGACAACTACCGCAATAGTTCCGTAGAGAAACCGTCAAGTAATTGCTCACATTAACAAATGATGTATCTTTGGTCGCCATTTGAACAGTTATTATTTTATCTAGACGATCTACTGTAGTCCATCATCGTCATAAATTTGTGATATTTAGAGTGCTTGGGTGTGAACTATACAGCGGTATTGTTCTTAAGCGAGCATGATCGATAAAAATGATTGTAATGCGTTTTCAGTTATAAACTACCAAAAAGTTCTAACCCACCACCATAATTATGTGTTATAACTTTGCTAATACTGCACGTACTCTCATGAAATTTTGCATACCATGACTTGAATAATGCTTGCATTTAATTATTGATTCATTTTGGCAGATAAACGGTCATGTTACTCGTTACAGACGCGTTACGTAATGAAGTCGATTTTACAAAGTCACAACATATTTCACCAAAATTGTTCATGAATACGTGCATATTGCAACGCAACAAACACGTATGCATTAACATTTAGCACAACCGATGTATGCCCTCCCAGAAAAACACGTAAATGCCAAGATTGACGCAAAACAAACTTGGATGAAGTGTAAGAATCTTACAACACAATTTCCCAAAGGCTATTTCCATGAAATGTCACTTTTGCAAATTTTGCTTGAGTGTTGATTTCAAACATTGAAGGTTCCTGTGAATGAAAAAACGGAAATAATCATTAGAATAACAATTACAAACGAAATAGAAAATCAGTTTTGTAATAAAAGGCAAAACTAAGGGCCGCAACTTATCCAAACTGATGACATCCCGACAGGTCAATCGCGTTCTGTTCGTGCCAAATTCAACATGTCAGGTGTTTTTCGCGTAAGATAATCTTCACTAACATTCGCTGCATCTCTTAATCATGTATTCGGTATGCGAAATTTCGGGTGCATACAGGCATTCTTCACAAAACGGGAATGAAATATAAACTGGCGGGTTAGAACTTTTGGGGAGTGAAGCTCGCCTTAATGCATTAGTAGCTTTCTCTCATATTCCCGTGCATCCGACGAACACGACATTAACTGTGACTGAATGTTCATATTGTTGGAATCCGTTCTAAGGTTTCTCCGCTCTTAAATGTTACAGAATTTCCTTCTCAACAGCTTTTTTGAGTCACCCGGGTGCTTCGAACTACACTCCTTAGCGCTATAGTCAATTTGATAATGGGACTTAAACGTGCTGCAAGTTGGCACAATTGCAGGTTTCTTGACATGATATAATAACATGACACTGCGCATTTTGTCAAAAGACATCATTTACATTAATCACACATTTTTTCTATGTAACCGACGCAACACAATACACTGAATATTGCAACAATTTTACAAATTATCATGATACGGTGATACGATTGCGTGTTTTGTGCAACAAACGCTGCACTATGTAAATCTAGGAAACAAATTACAATAATTTGCCTATGTACTGGATATACTAAATATCCTGTATTGCCATTGTTAACAAGACATCATATACATTGTATCACGAAACTTATGCAACAATATAATTTAATTAACATGAACATAGCCAATGCAGTATCCAATGTTTTCAACAGGTAAGAAAATGCAAGGAAGAAATGTGTCGTTCATTGGTATGCTCAAAGTGAAAAGTCCATGGAGGGGCACGTGACCTGTTCTCAATGGTTAACGATTTAAAAAAAATCCAAAAAAAGAAGCATTTTGTAAGAATGTCGTGAACCAGACTAATTCCATTATTCCATGCGGATAACATCGGTCTTTGTTGCATTACAATAGTTAATTTACCGACCAGGCAATTGAGATCATGTATCTAAACAGCACATGTCTGCAGCTGTACAAGCAAAGCGCTTCCCGGTCAATGATAAATATAGTGGGCAATGGAGTACATCCCGTAGAGAACACATTGCTAGATTAACAGAGGCATGGTATATTGATAAATGTTTTTCAAATTCTTTGTTGATCATTCGCTCGGCACATAACAAAACCAAATAATTAGAGGATATATGTTTGTTTAAACTGAATACGATTTATATCTCAGCATGACATTTGTTGTAATGTTGTGATAAAGTTCAAAATTACTGTTACATATTGTAGTTGTTATGTTAGATTAATCGAAATTGTCCGATATTACAAGTCATGTATTTGAATTATTTGGACAGATATATTTAAACATACACCGGAATAAATTTGATCAGCATCAAAACTGCAAAAAACACATCCTAAACAATACAACTAAATCATCTGCCTGCAGAAAACTATTTGATTTGTATATTACTGTAATCATAAACGTCTGGAGAATTGGGGTGCCACAAAAACATCAAACTTAAAATATAGATGTAGCAGACGAAAAACTTTATTTTCAAGAAAGTGTCAGCATTTTTGCAAGCATTACTTGGAATTGCTGAACTGTTGTTTCATTCGAACATGTATGGTTTCTGCGGGTTCTGTTATGGCTTTTAAAACAAACTTAAATATGATAGCGCCGGTATTTCTTTGGGAATTAAAACGGAGGATAGAGGAATTTTATTCATGGTATTCCTTTCACAGACATGTTCTACTAAATTAAAGTTAATTACTAGTATTACAAGAACTTTAACCCAAAAAAACTGCACTGTACACTAACAAATGATGCAACAGTCACGATGTTTCATATAATATCCGTCATGCTGTTACGAACATATGCAAATATTTTCCCATTAGGCGTTATGCAAAATACACTACGTGGGTGCTTTTAAATGCAAATCATCCTAAATCATTTTTATATGAGAAACGCAATCAATTTTAAGTTTAGTTTTTATATGATACGACAATTTTAACAATGCATCGATAAATAATGTAATATGTTTAAAAAGGTAACGTTTTCACTAATGTGTATTGACGTGTTTATTTATTCATATCGCTGTTCAATACATGAAGCATAAAGATAAGATAAAAATCACCAACGTTCAAAAGTAAGAATAACACAAAATTGTTGGTCCGTTGACTTTATCCAACAGCAAAATTTCTGGATCGGTACCAAGTTGTGACTGCCGCAGCGTATCGTGTTTATTAGTGCATGAAACATGCATTTAACACGGTAATAAAGTATGACATATTACACTTCTATATAGGACATATCTAGCCTTCAGTAATTGTTCTTCTTGAAAACAGCACTCGATCCAATACTCATTATTCGTAAAATTGCGACTCCCCATACCTATCACTTTTAATTACGTCAAGTTTTATTATGCCCGAGAACTCTACCTACATATTTGCCTCCAGGCTGTTGGAGAATTATACAATCGTAAATAATTAAAGTTTAACAGCATATATTGTTAGGTACAGTGCGTTGCCATATAGCAGGCTAATACACACACAGCGTTTGGAGGGACAGATCTGACATTATATAGCTCTCTCTGTGTAAGTACTAATAAGTCTCAAGTTGCTGTAATTATAATAAATGAGTAAAACATCAGGGAAGTGTGTACATAGGACTGTGTAAGACAGAATGCGGAATGCAATGACGTGTGGCCATCCCATTTCGTTGTTTCATAAAGCGACAGCTTAATGTATTAATTTATAGGTCGTTTGCGGTACATGAAATCGTATTAATTTTAAATATCTTTAAATCTCATCAGATTTCGGTCAAAATTCGTCGGTCTTAAACCACAAACATAATAACATTTTGCTTACGTTTTGTAAATCACATTTAAAGATTTGACCATTGAATAAGATCACCCGTTTTGATGGATCAGCATGAAGATTGGCATTATGTTGTACATTCTCTTAAACATGTCGAAAACTTTTCAATATCCAAATGAAACTAAAAATGCCAATTTCTTCTCTACCAATAAAATCGTTCCCTTCTATTCCTCTTTATTAAGTGTAAACTGGTGAGATGTAGGGTTCTATCAGTGAATAAAAATATATACCAGTTACTGGATATCACTCACAATGTGAATGATATAAGCGCCGTCACCGCAGGGGCTACTTTAATTTTAACAAAATCTCAACACTAAACTCTCCAAAACGTTTTTATTACTGTTGGGGTTCATATTCTTAGTAAGAACTTTTCCCAAAGTTGGTGTATGATTTGATGCGAAGTGTTAAGATATTCATCATTATCCAAGATGGTGGGGTTTGAATTGAAAAATATGAATGGAAATAACATATTCATATATCGTTTAACCACAGTGGTAATTTGGCATTAAAAGTACCAGTTTAGACACCAGATAATTTGTCTGTACGTCCAAATAAATACCCGCGCGATCATATTTTAGTATTTATTTAATAACCATCACACACCCCGCAAAGGAAATATATATTGATATGAAACAACAGTTCAGCAATTTTCGAAATAATGCTTACAAAAATGCAGACACTTTCTGTAGAATATTGTTCTTCTTGCTATGCTACGTCTATACGTTGAGTCTGATGTTTCAGTGGCACCACAATTCTCTAGACGTTTATGACTACAGTCATATATGAAAGACAAATGTCTTCCTTTGCATCTGGTTTCCTGCAGGAAACTTACATACGCAGATACTGCATCGTCTTTTTTCATGTTAATTAAAATATATGTATTGTTGCATACAGTTGGTGATATATGACTTGTTTACAATGGCAATACAAGATATTCTGTATATTCAGTGCATAGGTAAATTATTGTAATTAGTTTCCTAGATTTTCATAGTTTGTTGCACAAAACACACGCAACCCTATCACAATAATAGTAATTTGTAAAACATTCGTCATATTCTAACCATAATGTTGCGATAGTAACGTGAAAAAACAGTAATTAAAAAATGTGAATAATGTCATTTTACAAAACGCGCAGTCTCATGTTATTATTACATGTTAATAAACCTACAGTGCATTCAAAACCTGCCAACTTGCATTTTCTAGATCTTACAAAAGTTAATGAACATTTATCTAAGTGTTAGCTCCTTCATAGACATTGAAACCTATTACCATATTATATATTTAACTGGTAGCTAGCAGAAATAAAGCACATATAAGTTAAATGGAATATATTACACATTGTGCTAACTTGAAGCACGTTTAAGTCCCATTATCTAATTCACTATAGAGCTAAAAAGTGTTATTCGAAGCACCGGGAGAGTTATAATTTGCTTTCATAGGAGGAAAATCTGTCATATTTTAGAGCAGTGAAACTTTAAAACGAATTCCAACAATAGGAACATTCAGTCCCTGTTAATGTCGTGTTCGTCCTATGCTTGGGAATAAGAGGGAAACCTTAAAACGGATTCTAATAATGGAAAAAAACAAATGCTTTACGGCCAGCTATAACAGAAAATTCATTGCAATCATTTTTTATCGATAATGCTTGTTTTAGAACAATGCCGCTAGAAAGTTCACAACCCAAGCACTCTAATTCACACATATTTATGATCGTGATGGACTAAAGTAATTTTTCCAGATACATTAATAACTGTTCAAATGGCGACCAAAGACTCATCATTTGTTAATGTGAGCAATTACTGGAAGATTTCCCTACGGAATTATTGCTGTATCTGTCGCTAGTTTTACGAATAAATAAAAATTAATGTGACTTTTTCGTGCAGCCCGAAATTATCATTTTCGCATATGTGCACAGTTAGGTCTCCATCAGTCCTGTTAATTTGTCCTGTTAGTGACGTTAACCAGGAAGTTGTTCCATTGTCTGCGTTGGTGCTTCTGTGTATGTTTTCTTAACTTTTTAGCACACATGTTAGTTTTCGAAATTTATCATCTGTGCCGTCTTCAGGTCGCGCCTCCATGCCATATATCATTCATTAAATGTCGATTAGCTCTACAACGATATTTCAGCAAGCATTTCATCTTTCTTTAAAACATCTATTCCATAATAGGATATAAAACTATATACAAAGCATACTCCAAATTAACTGTAAAACCTTCAAGCACAGTAAAAGTCGATATGTCCTGATTTTCGTTTGCATAAGTCGGCGCTAGTATTATGTATTGTAATTGAAAGATCATCTTAAATTTGTTACAAAAACATCATCGGTTTCCCTAACAGTTGTCTCAAAAGGTGTGTACGGCTGTCGAAAGCCTTAGCCGATGGAACAGCTTATCGATCAGTGTCTCCAAACTGAATAGCCTGGAAAGCTTTAAATGTATTATTGTATTCAATGTAATGAACAATGTACAAACATGTTAAGACGTTTGTTTTAAAGTTTTATAACATATAACCCGAGGTACGTATTGTTCACCTTTACCTCTCACTATTTTGCCTGCTAAGTGAGTAATTTAGAAGTAGTAATTTTCAATTTTGGTCTATGGGGCATGACCATTCCAACGAGTTCATTTGAGCGGGTAGACAGTGATTTATTACGTTCAGTAGTTATGATTTAGAGATATGATACCTATTGGTGTATGCATCTCACCGGTTGACAGTTTAGCGCATTAGGCAACGAGCAGGATATTTAACCCATAGTTCGGTGGTTCGAGCACTGTGAATGCATTTGTCTGTTTCAGGCACCTGGGAACTGTTTTATCAAAGCATTTACGCTATCGTAACCCTAAGTTGTCCATAGATATTGCGTATTCATTTGAATTGAATTATGATAGCAATATGGGACATGTGAAATTGTACGTATCTTCGCAATTAACGAACACTTAATGAACGATTAATTTTCAGTAGCCCGGTTTCCTTACGAAATTGCATTTTAATTTGAAGCTTATAATTGTCGAGTTCAGCAATGAAGTCAGTTTTTAATTTTCGACAGTGTAACTTACGTAAGATTTACCTCCCATTTCATGTTTACCAACAAGGTTTTATTTTCGCGGTCGAGGTTGTTTGCGCGAAATCAAGAAACCGTGAATTCCAAAGGATCCAGAAAACGCAAACGTTGTTCCCCGTGAAATATACCCGCTACATCGATATTTTTGAAACCAAAATCGCCCATGTTCCAAACGCAAAAAACGGTGCAAATTATAAGAAACTAATTTTACAATAGCATTTGTGATTTTCTTTGGATATTGATAAGTTTTGGATATGTTTTAGAGAATGACAACATACCCTTATACAACATTATACCAAGTTTAATGAAGATCCATCAAAACGGGAACTTTGTCAATGGTTAAATCTTCAAATGCCATTGACAAAAATTAAGAAAAATGCAGCTATGTGTTTGTGGTTTAAGACCGACGAATTTTGACCGAAATCTGATGAGGTTTACTATTATTGAAATTAGTTCGATTTATTTTACCGCACACGACCTATAAATAGAAACAATAAGATCCGTGTCTCCTTATCAAACAACAACATGTGTTGGCCACACCTCGTAACATTCAGCATTCTGTCTTACACAGTCCTATGTAAGCATATCCCTGGCGTTTTATTTAATTATTATAATTACAACCACTTGCTAATTAGTACGTACATAGGGAGAGCTGTAAACTTTTAGATGTGTCCTTAATAACACTGTGTGTGTTTTAGCCCGCTAAATTGCAATGCACGTTACCTAACTTTACCTATATATGCTGTTTACGAGTTTATAATTCTCCACCAGTTCTCGGGCATAATAGAACCCGACGTAGTTACAGAAGACGGGTATGGGGAGTCGTACGTTCACTCGAACAATGAATATTGGTTAGAGTGGTGTTTACCAGAAGAGCAATTACTGAAAGAAGTTATTTATGTCCTATATAGATGGGTAATATGTCATACTTTATTACTGTATTAAATGTATTTTTCATAAATAATAAACACGATACGCTGCGGGAGTCACAAGTCGGTACCGATCTTGAAACATCGCTGTTTGGTAAAGTCAAGGTACAAACCATTTTGTTTTATTCTTACTATTAAGAGTTGGTGATTTATTTAATTATGCTTATGTACTGAACAACGATGTGAATAAATAAACACGTCAATACACGTTAGTGAAATTGTTACCTTTTTAAATGTTATACATTATTTATCGATGCAGTGTTTAAGTTGTCGTATAACATAAAAACTAAATTTAAAATTGATTTCGTTTCTCATATAAAAATTATTTATGATGATTTGCATTTAACAGCACCCACGTAGTGTTTTTTGCATAACGCGTAACGGGAATATATTTACCTATTATATTCTTCACAGCCTGAATAATATACAATGTAATACGAAAACACAAATTAGTTTGTTACAGTACTGTGCAGTTGTTTCGAAGTTGCAGTTATTGTAATACTAGTAATCAACTCTAATTTAGTAAAACGTGTGTGCGAGAGGAATTTACCATAAATAAAGATATTCCTGCTATCTATGATGATGCCCAAATAAATACCAGCGCTATCATATTCCAGTATTTACTAAATAACCATCATACAGCCCATAGACCATATATATATATAGAGTGTTGTCCGCAAAACTGTCGTAACTTCTTATTGTTAAAGAAGGATGTACTCCAGTCTTGCAGACAACTCTCAATTATGTTGATATGAAACAATAGTTTAACAAAATTTAAAAGGAATGCTTACAAATAATGCCGAGTATTGTTCTTCTTGCTCTGCCACGTTTATAGTTTGAGTCTGGTGTATTTCTCCAGACGTTTATGATAACAGTTATATATGAACGACCAATGTCTTCCTTGCGTCTTGTTTCCGGTAAGAAACTAATCACGCGGATACTGCATTGGCTATGTTCATGTTAATCAAATATATTTGTTGCATACGTTAGATGATGAACGGCAAATGTATTTGCTGTACCTTAATCCAATGGAAAACGTTAATAAGCGAGTCCTAAATCGATTATTTCCTCGTTAATTATAATATAGTATTGCATCCTTTTTGTGATATATGTCATGTTTCTTCCAATTGTAATTCAAGGTATAGTTTAGGGCAAAGGCAAACTATCATAGTTTGTTTCCTAGCTTTACTTATATCTAGTGTCCGTTGCACAAAAACAACATAATAACAACATAACGATCATTTGTACTATAGTTGTTCAGTGCATTGTGTTGCGACTGTTACTTAAAAACATATCCTATTAGATTCGAAAACAATGCGAATAAGTATTAGCTCCTTCATAGAAAATGAAACTTATTACCATATTATAGATTAACTGTCAGCTATCGGACATAAGCACATTTAATTTATATGGAATATATTGCACATCGTGCCAACTTGTAGCACGTTTAAGTCCCATTGTTAAATTATCTATGCAGTCTAAGGCACAAGGGATATGAACCGCAACATTTTTGTTGCATGACGGTTCTGTTATATCCTTTTTGCCAAGTAGGTGTTAATTGGCCTGACACAGTTTTAACAGGCAATAAACTAGCTCTACTAATGTTATCATTTAGGTATAGTATTTTTGTCAGTTTATACTGCCCCATAGGGACCAACATTAGCAATTTGGATTTGAAGTCATTTACTGTCTATACATGTATACATAATTTTTATTTGTTTTATTACGAAATTATTTGAACAGAACTATTACATTTCAAGTTTAAATAATGACAATAATTAAATAATAATCAATTAAAATATACTGACATGTATATACTAAAAACATGTCTTGTTCCATCGTTCGATTAAGCGGGGCTTTTTTATGTTTGGAATTTGTACTTTATATCTTCATGAGTATAGTTTTGTATATTATGATTCACGTTTCAAATTCTATTTTCGACTTCTTGTATCATGTGTTTAGTATTATGATACAAAAAGGTATCACAAGCACAAGTGTGTGGTTGAATTTAAAAGGGTTTGGTTTATATTGTTCATTAAATGATCAAATAAGTCAAGATTTGATTGAAGTCAATGACAGAAACATTGCTTCTTGTAAAAAATGTTAATTTGCATAAAATTTATAAAGTTTATCAGAAGCCGACCTTTTGTCATAGTTCACAGTGTAATATATTTTAATAACACCACCATTTGGATTTTATTATTGAAAAGGTCTTGATAAACGTACAAATAGTGAAAATAAACCCAAAAAAGGTCTTCTATTTGATCAAGGTGGTCTAAGTGGTTGTTTGTTCAAGGTTTTACTTCATACTTTATTGGTGAAAACTATTCAACTTTAATTATGCGACATATTTTATTGTGAAATTATTAATATTCGTGGCAGTTTAAATTTCCTTAATTTCCCAAAATTAAATCTTAAATATTTAACATCAAAATTACGCAACAGGGGATTTTAATTCTATACTTTCAAGGTGCTGCCTCACAGATTGGGCTAAAATGTTTGTATATTGTAATTTTCCAACCTACCCAAGTATTGATGTAATAGAAAGCCCCTGATGGTTGCTTTATGAAAGATTTGGTGCAAATAAGCGATTTTAACCACTCTCAATATCGCCCACTGAGTTTTTTTCTTGAAAAACAAGTGCTAAGTTTCCTTTCAACATGCTTTGTGAGTTATGTAATTCACACGTGATCGAACTGTAACATCAACAAACAATAGCGTAAACATCAGTAAGGTTTTAGGTTCATTTTTGATTCATTTTTATCAAAAGCGAACATATTATAGGCAATTTAAGTAATAGTAGTGTTGATTCTATAGGGTATTAATACCCTACAGACCATTGATGTAAAAATACTAAATAACTACAAAATGCCGAAGTTTCTCAAGTTATTTTAGATGTCAGTTTGGTTGTTTATTGGATATACATGCACCTATACCAACATTACGCGAATATTTGACAATTTTATTTTATTTTTGCAATACACCAATATGTGAGGCAGTCCCTTTAAGTCAACGAATTTAAGAAACCACCAAATAACCATTTTACCAAAATTTGCGAAATTTATTAACCATGAAAATTAATGACTTTCAGTATTAACTAAATTTTAAGATTGTTAACTTCTTTTTAATTATTAACACTAAGTAAAACCAATAAGATTAAACACTCATATTTGCTGTCTTGTATCATACTTTTAAAATAATTTTTGCTGATCATTTTAATTTCTACTTTGTATCAGAATAAAGGCAGGTATCCCATCGTAGAGCTTCAATATTTACAGTAGCTAACATCGATGAGATATTGCAAATAACTATTACCCAAATTGGTCTGTTTTATGGTGCTTGTACATCAAGTATGGATATTCACACTTGAATGTTTTAAATGAGCACTCAATTATTGCTCTAGAGAAATCCGATATGACTCTTGTGCCTTAGAATGTATAGCGCTAAGGAGTATAATTCGAAGCACCCCGGTGACTCAAAATGACCTTTTTTGGAGGAGGAAATCCTGTCACACTTCAGAGCAGAGAAAGCTTAGAATGGATTCCAACAACAATAGAAACATACATTCCCTGTTAATATCGTGTTCGTCTTCTGTCCGGGAATATGAGAGAAAACTACTAATGCTTTAAGACCAGCTATAACAGAAAACGCACTGCAATCATGTTTATCGATCTTGCTGGCTTTAGAACAATAGCGCTGAATAGTTCACGCAGAAGTACTCGAGTTCACACACATGTTTGATGATAATGGACTACAGTTACATTTCTAGGTCAAATAATAACTGTTTTAATGGCGACCAAATTTCCCATCGGAACTATTGCTGTGTACGAATAAATAAATATTGTGACATTTTCGTGCAGCCCAAAATCAACATTAAGGAGCTGAGATAAGTTTTCATTTGTCCTGTAAATATATACTGTAGCTCACAGACAATCCAAAACCACACAGAAAGGACGGCAGCGCCTAGCAATCCACGCAAGAGTCAGACGTAGAACGAACCATCCACATCCCCAAAAATGGATATTTCAAGCAAGCCTATATACTCACTCCGCAATGAATGACACACTGTGGACTTCGAAATAATATGTGCATAATTAGCCGTAAAGGGAGGTAATTATAAATGATAACTACATGTCCTGTTAGTGACGTTAAGTAGGAATTCATGTTCTCTTGTAAGCGTTTGCGCTCCTCTGTATGTTTTTTTTCAGTTTTAGCTAATAAAATGTAATTGCCTTCTTCAGGTGGCATGGCACCTGTTATCATATATCATTCGTCAAATGTCGTTGAGCTCAAAAGGTATATTGCAGCATGCAGTTCACCAAGTCTTTAGGTCAATCAGATATTATCAATGGGACAAAAACATACATACAAAATCTGCTGCAAATGTATTTCGAATTAATTAAGACTTGAAATTAAAACAAAAGATTAAAACAATACTCAATGGAAGACAAGTGGTGTGAAGTAAATAAACACATTAGTCTATCTTGATTGCACCGTTTGGACACCCGAACAATTGTTTATATTTTGATTTCATTCGATTCCCGTTTATTTACAGTATTATTATATAAAAATTGTTCGCCAATAAACTTATCATACATGTAGGCATACCCTCCCTCATAGTCTTCGGATGCGTTCAAATGGATTTTGTTTTAATCACGTGAGTAATGTACACTTCCAATCTTCACAATTTTAAATCTCCAATCAAACATACTTACACAGACAATCCGTACCTGAGACAGATTGCAATTAAATGCAAAGCCACACACTGCCTGACTACAATGTATGTTATTTGATAAAATTAACTCTAAAGGATATGTATTATTGTTATGTGAATTCAACATTTCTAGGAAACTGTCGACGGTTTGTACTTAATGTTATCATTTGTCTATGGTTTATGTCGTTAAACGATTTAAAAATGTAACGTACTGTCAGCCAATCTCACGTTTCCTGAATGGTTTGGTCTATTTCCATCTACAGTTGGGTTTTTCTAAACAAAAACGAGGCCATGGGTATTCTTAGTTAATTAATCTCGTGTATAAGTCTGAGAAACTTAGTATTTAATTAAAGCATTGCTGCCTTGTTAATTGTGATACATTATATACTTAGGGAGACGCATTTTTTATCCTAAATGAAGAGACATTAAGGCATCGCAATCGATGATGTTTTAAGTAAAGACAATGAAACAAATGTCGTGTATGTTGGCAAACCTGGTATAGATAGACACGGAATTTCAAGAAATAAACGATGTAATCATCAGATAAAATGTCAATTGTATGCAAATTAAAGATAAAAGTTATGTTTGAGTGAGATAAAGATATGTCATAACGCGATGTAAAGTCTAAGATTTAATAACCTCCAACGGACCGACAAGCTCACTCACAAATACCCCTTTTCTAAATTTCATGAAAAACGGTTTATGCACTGTTGTATTTTGTGTCTTCCGCGCTCTAGTGTTCCCTTCCATTTCCGCTTGGTCGTTCATCCTTTCCGTTTATGATTGAAATGTTCATAATGTAGTTAAATATCATAATTTTAAATATCCATGATATTAAGATGCTGACACATATTTATCTTTATTTATGATTTAAATAATTGAAATTCTGCAATGATTGCTGTAATTAATGCATTTTATATAATCTATTTAATTGTTACTGTATTAGTTTGATTTTATGATAACTATTCAATAATCTCCAGTGTAGGTGAATACGGATTAGAAGTAAAATGTGTTGATGCTAAGCTATTGTTTTAAATTATTTAATCACTATCCTCAAAAATACAACAAACGTAAAACTCAAATTTAAATGCATTTTATTTAATAACTTATAAAAATTATGTCACTTAAACATCTTTGAAGCGTCACTATTCGTCAATGTGATAAAAAGAATCACTGTGGAAAAAGGATTAAAATTATCAGCAACGTCTGCATCCTACAAAATGTACATCTTCTCATGGAGCGGAATAAAGCACCACGTGACCGTTCTATCGCAATCTGTATCATTGGACATTATCACTGGAGCGTAGCCATCGAAGTTTCAAATTAACATGCATGCCCAACTTGATAAAGCCATTTATTGAAGCACCCGGTTGAATATTAAGTATTATAGCATTCATTTATTTATGTCTGTGAATATCAATTACAGAATTTGTTGTTAGCTGTATATTTGTTAGGCATTATGGATATCGTCAGGTTTCATTATTTGATGTTTGCAACAAGTGTAATTGTATATGGAAGTCTAACAGCCGAAATGTGATATGTTCTTAATGTATATGTATATGCGATTAAAACAATCAGTCATACACTATCGGTGTGATAATTTAGTACGAACGTGCACGTGTATGTTTATCTATACATGTATGTTGAAATAGCTAAAATACGTTACATTACATATATGTACTGTTTCTACATTTATTTTTAGAACGAGCATTGTTAGAAATGCATACGTGTCTATGTCATTAAATGTTACTAAATATATTCTAGATTTGACAAGTTCATGAAATATGCAATACACGTAACGTATACACTTGTAAAAGTTTATGTATGTTTGCTTCATGCTTTCAGTATACATTAAACAGCAAACAGTATGTTGCATATAGGTATACAAAGTTTCTTAAAATGGCGTCCATTCTTCGTTTTGTCAGCACAATCCTACAGTCGTTTACAAAAGTGTATTCCTATATAGTTTAAACATATGTATTTTCCAAATATAGACACTATGCATACAATTTACTATACAACAACAGCAACAGTATATGGACAATGATTCTCCTTCTTACTGTCTATTACAATATATTGCAACATTTGGAACACTTAAATATTTGTATATGGTCTTAGCCTTAACGCAGACAAATTTGTGTATATAAAAGTGTTTCCTGGAGAAGTGTAAATGTTACCAATACTGATCACAATAATACAGACAAAGTTTGACACAGTTTTGGTAATTGTTTCTGCAGATGTTGTGTCGATAAATAGTCATTGAATAACAAAAGTTTCTCAAACACCAGCTATTGGTATCTCTTTATATTCTCCTTCTATCCGAACTATTTGTATCTTGACCAGTATTAACTTGACGTATTCGTCATGTTTGCCAAGAATAATCCTTATTACCGGTATGCTTTTCTGTTCAGCGATCAATATCTCTCTCTGTTGAGTGCGTATGATTAGTCATTGAATTTTAAGCAGGTGACTTTAAAACGGTTAGTGACATAAACACCATTACGTGGCTACAGAAGTTATATTTATATCATACAACACTAATTTGTATACATAATCGTTTATAATTCATATCGTGCTATGACATTAGTAGCTACAGCTATTACAATGTTTGCATGAATGAATCCATTTTTGTCCCCAGTTGTTTGATCGAGACCTCCATACAGTGACACTTTAACATTTCATGCAAATAATGCTTGAACAGAATATCCATCAACATCGATTAAAGCTTCTATCAGCTTCTATGATCTTCACATTGAATTCACGTTAAATGATGATTACTGTAAATCTAATCCACCGGAATTATTTCCGGATTTTGTGATTGTTACCTTATGCATAAAGGAAATAGAAGATTTGTTATCCGTGAATCATCTGAACGGTCTGCATTGCGAGCACTGTATGCAGCATCCAGTATTCATATTATACCGGAGAACTGTATAAAATGGTCCATATCGTTTAAGACCTGCCTACAGTTTTAGTGATATAGGGCGACACGTGGAGAGCAGCCTTACGTAAAGTTAGAATATAATCCTAAAACATATTTACGTCTTCCAGACATATTCATATGGTCAATTCCTTTGAAATGTGTTTGAAAGGAATAAATGATATTTCTCCTACTTATGATTAGTAAGCTTAAATGCCCTGGCTAATTGATCAAACAATTGTGGTTCACTGTATTACACATGTGGTCATCAAGAGTTGTGTCCTCTTGATCATATATATTAACCTAAGCAGGTACATTAAAATCACTCCAAAAAAGTACATAGTTGGAGTCTATTCTCATGCATGCGTCCGTTCAACCGATTTAGCATTTTACCCCCTCATCATTGAGTTGCAAGACGATTGAACATTCGTTCATAATATAAATCGTGATAAATTAAACGAAATGAAATATATTATATATAAAGGCGTAGATGTTGATAAATATTTATTACGGGTAGTGTTTGTAATATTAAATCTAGACTTAAAGAATCTGAGGGTACAACTTTTGAACATAATTTACTAAATGAAAGAAGCATAACTAAAAGTAGAACTAAGCGCAGCTACTATAAATCATTTAAAATGGTACGTACTTCAGTATTATATGCGAGCCATTAAAATAATTAGAAGATGGCCTTAGCTGTATATGCTATGATGATCAATCAAATGTATGTCAATGTTATTCATACTTATCCCGTTCCAGTTGTTGATTAAAATACCAAAATTAATACATTAGACACAGTGAGAAATAAATTAATGGGTCAGTAAAATTACTGAAATTTAAACTCAGAGTAGGTACAGGTAAGTCAGTGAGCGGTTTTTTTAATCAAATTTCAATAAAGTTGCATAATTGCTTTTAAAGATATGTAAGTTTATGGGGTCCAACCTCGTCGCTAACTAACTATATTTTTCCCAATTTATAGAATAATTTGAAAATCACACGATTGTCTTGTTACGGGGTTTGCCTTGGATTTGTCAATGATTATCTTAGAAACATATACATGTTTACTCTGTTGTGACCGTAAAGAAAGAGCGATTACAATTTTGTAACATTGTACGCATGAGGTTCCAAGCAATATCACATAATTAGGCGCTGCTGTTTTGTAAGTGAGTAAGAAATTTTGTCTGCATTATCGTTGTTCTATGACAACAGTTTGTTAGAGTATTACCAATAAAAGCCGTTGTTCGTATGTTGAGTATACAAATCTTTGCATATGAGATAAATTGAATTACCATATAAGTGTTGATTTAAACAGTTATGAGCAAGTCCTTATTATTTCATGATCATCCAACATATATTGTAATTATATATGTACAAATATTTGTGGTTTTCCATAGTTCATAGTATTATTTTGATTTACACAGTAGATAAGAACACACATGAACGCTTGTTGATAATCTGGTTAGATATCTTTATATTAAAGAATGAATAGGGTTAAGTTGTTTACATAGTATAATTATGTAATTGTATTCGTCAACATGGTGTTTGTTATTGTTCTACAACATAACAATGTATCATCGTCTTGCTTTCAACTTATTAATATTGAATGGAATTCCCAAAGGATAATCTAAAAGAAACGTTTCAACGTAAGCGCCTTACATTCTTTTCGTTCCTCTTAAAATATTGCAATACAATTTTGAGAAACTAAGAAAGGTGCAAAGCTGATGCTCAGCAATCGGATTAGGTTAGGATTACATTATTACATGGAACGCGACATTCAGAAGAAAGCGCCTCCTGACGGCAATTCCAACGTGACATTTGCACAGAATATAATTATAACACCATGACGAGGTACAAAGGTGACCCTTTATAATTAGAATTTTAAAAGGTTACAAAGGAAGAAATAAAATTGTCGCGTGTCCCGATGCACAAGCTGCAAACTCCTACCTATACATGTAACTCAACACTTTAATTTGCAACATGTTAAATTAACATGATGTGCAAATAGATATGAAATCGATTGCTATTTGTAGAATAATAATCGTTCATACATCTTTTACTCATGCACCGATCTACCAAACGTTTTTACCTTTATTTTCCGTCTTTCTCCATCACAAAAGCATCACCTTTTATTACTGATACTGATTACTGATTTATTCAGATATCATTTGAATTCCAATTAACATTTTAGTAATTATGACATCTACACTGTGTATACCAATAATAATCTTCTTAATAAATGTCAATATGTAACGATCAGACATACAGAAGCAGCGTCGTGCCAAACAAAACCAGCTCTCGACTTGTAGTCAAATATTTGGCAAAAAATAAAACCATGTTTTGTTACCTCCAAATAAATCGATTCCAACTACAATCTTGAGAAGAAACCTCTCAGCATTGAACGCAGCTGTCTTCAATAAAACTGATGAATGATATTTTAATTTTAATTCTGAAATAAATGTTTAACCAAAGCATGTCTGGACTATATTCCCTCTGGTGACTGGGCTATATAAATAACTGCATGTCAAATTACTATCACACATGTTCATGTCATTGCACATGGGTTTCAACGGGTTGCGTCTGGAACCATGCATAATTAATGATACAATGTCAGTAATATGTTGTAAATTCTCCCGATTTCCCACTTTTAAAATACCGAGTTACGAAAAAGGAAAGGTCAATACAATAAACATGACATCCCGGGATACAACAACATGATGCACACTGTTCGGAGAAAGGATATTATTTGCACGGACTGTCTAGATGCTTAAAATGACGTGTCAAAACTACGTGTCAAAACTACGTGTCATCATTATGAAGGTTATCTTAACCGTATTTTTTAACAGTATGTTAATGTTAAATGTTGGATGTTTACCTAAACAAACCAGCCTACCATTGTCTATGTCCAATATATTTTGCCCATCTGTAAGATTTATAAACGAGACGCACGTAAAATAGATACATATTTATACGTTCATAACTTACATATATAGCACAGAACTACGCATTGTAAAGTAAAGTAAGATCCTAGAAGAAAATGTCAGAGGTATTGCCGACTTTAACAATTAAATTCAAGCTTAAAATAAGCATACTGTCACGTTAAAAAGTATGTTTATTGCATTAAGAGGTTCTCGTAGAAGATTGAAGATTCCCTAGTCTTCCTTAGTCGACTAACAAAACATTTAAACTGATTAATGTATAAACAATTTTTCCATAAGTTTAAAGAGAAAACTTATCATGTCGTGGGATTTTAATATATCACATATCTCGAGATGAAGATTGGAATAAAATATATATCAACGGAATTGAAAAAACATTACAAATACCAGTAAAATATATATGTCTTAAATAATGATAGTCGGTACGGCACGGTAATGACTGTGTTGAACTTAAACAGATTTTAAATTAAGTTGTTTTATGGTTTAATATGGTTTTAATTCTGTGCAAGGAATTTATTTCTCACAAGCGAGGAATGCGGTGCAAATAAATTGACAATATCGCTCAGAACAAGATACGTTATATACAGTGGACTCGGTCATAACGAAATCCTAGGGACCCAGAAATTTCTTTCGTTATATCCGATTTTCGCTATATCCGTACAACGAAATTTCGTTATATAAGTTCGGATATAACGTATTTCGTTATACAATGTAAAGCTTGCTCTCGAAAGAATATTATGCTCGAAAAAAATAAACATATATCATGATGTTATGATGATGATGAACAATGTTTTGTGATTATAAACTGATACAATGTTCGTTATGAATGTGTACTATTCAATATCTTGCTTTGAAACTATCAATCTTATTATGATGATCCAAGCTGTTTGACGAGGACTGTCCTTTTAGCTAACATAACGTGTCCACTAACTGGAAGGTTCTGAGGAAGAACCCCTTTAATCATTCAAACAATGCAATTATTATCCTAATGTGAGTACCCATGACGATTTTGACTAGATGACATGGTAAGTACATGTATCTCATCATCCGTTTTTACTTGCATTTACATTTTACACAAAAATAATAATCTAGTAAATTTAAGTTTAAGGGTATAATTATTAGTTTGGTCAGTTATTTTGTATTGTTGAATGCCCGAGGCACAACCACTTAACACCTTATTAAGATTGTTTGCACAAACTAATTTCACACAATTACCGCCTTTGTTATAACCGAGCAGAAATGCACACAAAATATTTCAACGGGACCTAGAAATCATTACGTTATAACCGATATTTTATAATATCCGATTTTCATATAAGCGGGTGGTAGTACATTGAAATAAAGAAGGATGTAGTCGGGGATTGTTTGTTTCTTTCGCTATAATCGAGTTTTCGTTATAAGCGAGTTCGCTATAAGTGAGTTCCACTGTACTGCGAACATGTTTGCAACAATCCGGCGCAACCTGTTACGTTAATCGTCTCCTGAAAGTGTATTATTTTAATAGGCATGCGAATGGAGATATAAAGCATAATGGGTGGCTTTTAGAAGAGAACTGTCAAAAAATAGTTAAGACGGCCATAAAAGCAAAGGGAAAAGCAACTAATTAAACATACAAATCGCAAAGGGAATCCTGAATAATAGCGCAAACAGAAACATAATATGTTCTGAACTGGAGAACAAGTTAGAGAACAATCTATAACTACTAGTGCATTTAATATTTATATTGCAATAAACGGTCTAGATACAAAGTGCCGCTTGAAACCAACCGTCTTTGATTGAAACGTATCTGTTCAACATGGAAGCTGAACTTTGTTCGATGTTTCCATCCAAACAGTAATCGGATATTAAGAGCTTTATTCCCTCAGACAAGTTACGTGATGTCAAATCAAATGTAAATAAGGAGAATATTATTGTTGAAAGCCTCCCGTCAATTTCTATCTATCATCCTACAACAACATAATGGACAATTCTATTACAGTCACATGTTAAAGTAATCGTTTTAATAGCGTTTAGTGTTGACTCAATGCGAAAACGAAGCTTTGGGACACATTTAATGTCTTTGGAGTATAATTCAGCGTGCACTTGTCATCTAAATAAGTTGACGTCGTGACATCAGAGTAATGGAATGCTTGATTAACTATCGTATCAAAACTTGTTTGAATCATCTAAAAGCCATTTAGGACGCCCCGATGAATAAATGATGGACTCGAAGCATTAGCATCAGATAAATTAATGTCAACATTTATCTCCTCTATCCCTATCAAGTGCACTCTTGCTTCTTACTTGTCTTAAGGGTTAGTAAATAAAACTGTGTTTTATGTTTGCTTAATAAATCAAATGGCAAAATTACTTCCGTACATATTAAGAAAGTCTGACAGAACTGCCTGAAAAAATCTTGATTAACACACATTTAGGGCAGTAAGCGATAATATGTGTACTGTATGCACAATCGGTTGTCAATAAGTTTAGCATTTTGCAAATTAATTCTAGGCTTAGTAGATGTAAAAGGGCGCAATAGTAGAAGTAAGTATGTTGCTGACAGTGTAAGTTTTAAAATGATGCTCAGGTACACAAGCCTAGGCGACATCAGCCATGCGACTGCCGTACACTTTTCTACGATCAACTTTTATGGTATACTATGGATTAAAACTTCTCTTTTCGTGTAATATTCTTATGAAACCTTAACGCCACAAGATGAACTGATTTATCGACAGGTCGACTTTTTCTGTTGTTTTTACCTGCTGCTAATGTCCACGTGACACAGGAAACAGTATTGTACATCTGTCTAGTTGTATGGTACAAAATGTAGTAATTTTGTTATTTATCTATATAATATTGTTAATATGTATATACTTTGTGTATGGGCTGGAGGCCTTTTGTACATTAAATATTTGAGAGTTTGAATTATTATTACTTTCAGGGTGTTTGACTTCACAATTTGGTTGAAGTATTTTTAAATGTCAAACAAATGTCACAAAATCGGATAACACATCGGACAAGGAAGAGGGCATTCTGTAAATAAGTAGAGCAAAAAGGCACAACAAGAATATATTTAATGCATAAATCATTGCAAGATACATTGGTTTTAGCGCGGGTTGTTGAAACATAGTATAAGAATTATGTGCAAGTCGTTAAAGTTACCTTGTACATGTATATGGTTTGTCGATAGTGTAAATGTAAGCTGAAAATGTTACTCTCCTTGTGTTGAAATTTGTGAAATGTATGATGTCCCTGATAAGCAATATTGATTGGTTTTAGCAAGCTAGAAACTCGTGAAAGAGAGTTGTGTTGCAGAAATGAAGTCTAGAACATACATTACCCCAGACGCAGTGTATGTCTTTAACTCATTAACTATTTACGACTTTTTCAAAATGTGTAAATACGGCAACCGTTCGACAGACAACGTGTCAATGAACGACCGTCTTAACAAAACTAGATTTTGGATGATTTCCCACTTGAAGACTGATCGATTATTTTACAGGATAAAAAGGACGTAAGATATCGTTTGTAGATTTTATTTTGTTGACAACTATGGATAAAATTTAATTTATGGAGCTACAAGAGTATACAATTTCTTTTTTTATGGCCTTCTTTATGACTTGAACTTTTATTCGGTGTGTCCTTTGTCGAGTTCTGCTGTTGAATGTCAGTCCGATTTGGTTTTCAAATGCGTGTATCAACATGTTCGTCAGATTGGCATCGTCCAACCTGACATTGCATTGGAATTTCTCATTTCTCCCTCTATAATATGTTAAGGATGACAGATAGAAACATTACTGTTTGTAAAGGACCACTATGAATACAGCACGTGGCTTAGGTCATTGTCGTACAATGGCTATGAGGATTGCTAGAGCATTTGGTGATCATTTCATTTGTATGTTGATTTCAGTAACGTTTTAATCTGACTCATTATCTAATGATCAATGAAGCAACTCAAAACAATATAAACAATTGAATTTCTAATGATTTGCTTTTATCAATAATGTATTAGGAAATTGTGTGAAAACATTAGATGTCAATTATTTCTGCCAATTTACTCACTAAAGCATACGCCTAGGCTATCTGACATTAGACATCAAAATCAAATAACACACACTACAAATTAACGCTCCAGACTAAAGTGGAAATTTCCGTGGATAGAGAACACTATTGCTAACAAAGATAGATGTTGATTTTGGTAATAATTTGTCTTTTGTAATGTTTATCCTTTCTGAACCCTCCGATGACTATGTAGCGTACAATTAGTATTTGTTGCTTTGTTCAATTAATCACACAGCGAAATCCAATAATGTTATGATAAAATTTGAGTAGAACGGTACAGTCATGTTGTATTATATAACAATATTTGTGGACTAATATGATAATCATTTAAAGTATATGTTTTAATTGCACATACTCGTGTTGTATAGAATTAAAATTAGGGAATACATTATATGACGCTATTCTGTGATACAAGACACTCTAAAAACGCTTACAACTGTTCCGTCCCAATTAAAGAATATTGCTTATTGCTCTTGATAATGTCAATCCGTTTTAAGGAGACCAGAGTTAAAAACGTGTTGGTTAAGCCGTTCCAATGATACACAATATCCGTTTTACAGTAGTAACATTATTCTCATGGACTGTATAATGATATGTGTTTTATTTGCAAAATTTACAAAAATAACTCTATTAGACAGAAATGATAATTACACAGGAATGTTAAAAACTAACATGTTTGCCCGGCAAATAGTTCTATTTTACTTTTTTGGAAACAGTAGGCGCTATGTGGTGAACCGCAGTGTACCACAATGGGCATTTATGTGGCCATTTACCTAATTGTGTTAAAGTGGTAAACGCAAAAACAGGATAAGAGTTTATTGTCGAATACCTTATTTAGTACAGACGATCCATATAATAACAAGCATCTCTGTTATTCGTGATAATACCACACGACTTAACAGATTTGTTGTCACATATTCATGAATATTTAAGAGCCATTAGAGCTAAAGCAATAAATGCTGACATAAAACTCAGCATTGTGGTATTATTATTTCACTGTCTTATTTTCAGTAATACAGAAAAAGATATGCGCACATTGCATAGTGTTAACCGAAATACGTAAATGTATGGAACGATTGAATATCAATAAGATGTCAGTGTGCTCTGTGTCGGCCTAGTATAGACTTTGTAAAATTTACAAACAAATGGTCATTTTTTACAACTCCGTTGAATTGAGTTATTGAATTGAGTTACAATAAACATTCGCTATGCAGTATATACTGGAATTACACAATTATGCTATATTATAGTCATCAATGTGACTAGATAGCTTTCCAGTTTCCTTCTTTTTCACGATGCCATCAAAATAATTGAATCGAGTGTCGGAAAAAACCTCCGACTGCTTGGCGTAGCATAGCTACAAGTTTAATAACTCGGAATACACATCAATTGAGCCACGGGTTTACTCTTAATATCTATATCTGACATACAGTATGGTATTACACCTATATCTGACCGGCTATCATAAATCCACTGCATGAATAAAGCACAATCATGTGTGCCATTTGTGTCATTGTTAAAGGACACAGTGCATCTCCATGGATAACCAGACATGTAACATCTGTACTGCAATATAGCAGGAGGGAATGTGTCTATATGAAGTGTGAACGCCCACATCAAGGAGACTCTATAGACTCATTTCTTTGCAACATATTCGCAGCCACTATTGCAAACATTCGATCACCCATCTTGACAGATTCGTCCTAATATAACAAATTATTAGGATTATGTGTAGTTTGTAATATTGAAGATACATGTAGACATTTAACAGTAGTACCACACAATACCGCTATGTTGTAGAAATATGGCAATTATAGGCATATAATATAATAATTAAATTGATAAACTAAACAAAATTCCACGGCACAGTTACAGGGGCCTGGACTTTCAGCGGTAAAGTTCATTTTCTCGTTCGGTTGTGTATTTGACATTGTGTGGCGTGTGGTTTGCCATGTGTGTTGTACCTATGTTTTCAGTGCTCGCCTGTCTGATGTTCTATTCTCCGTTTGTGCACTATTCTATTTTGTGTCTCCCTTGCTCTGGTGTTGCCTTCCACGTCTGCTTTGTAATGTATCGTTTTAATCAATGTTTTAAGCGTTCATGAAAAATTGATATATCAATATTTTAAACATTTAAATGGATCTTATTTCGTGTTTATATTATTGAAATATCATGTATTTGTTTGACAATGGTTACTGTTTAAGTTTGTGTTAATAACATGCGAATAATGCTTTAACAGAACGGCCATCAAAATCGATTAAAGTTTCTATCAACTGCTATGATCTTTACATTGAATTCACGTTAAATAATAATCACAATAAATCTAATCTACCGGAATTATTTCCGGATTTTGTGAGTGTTATTTTATGCATTAGGGAAATGTAATTTTAGAAGATTTGTTATCAGTGAATCGTCTGTACGGTATGCATTGCAAGATCTGTAAGCGGCATACAGTTTTCATATTATAACAGAGATACTTATTTAATTGATAAAATGCCCCATATCGTTTAAGACCTGCCTACAGTTTTACTTATATAGAGCGACACATGGAGAACGGCCTTACATTAAATTAGAATATAACCCTTTCAGACGTGTTCATATGGTCAGTTTAAAAAGGAATTACCTATATGTTTCCTACTTATGTTTAGTTCGCTTAAATGCACTGGCACTGGTGTTATAGGCCTTGTTGTCGATGATATTAGGATAGCAGTATCTTGTGTGAAAGGATAAAAATAGATTCAATATCCAAATTGATGATAACTTTAGAAGTAAAACTATCCCAAACATTCTTAAATATTTCTCAGATTAATCAAGCTTTGCTATTATGCATGATATGCAAAATGAAAATTATCCGGTACTGTTTCATCAATAATCAACTGAGGCCAGGAACGGGTCGATAGACTAACTACAGAATTCTGTTTTATCAAAGCACTTACGGATTTGTTAAATGTACGTCCAAATTTAAATTCAATTTATTATTTAACAACCACACAGTGTGGTGATATGAACTTTTTCGTTATTGAAATCCTACAAACATGTAGTAAGTGCTTTGATACAACAGAACCCCGTAGTCTATCGACCCTTTCCGGACCTAAGTTGATTTTTGTATTTCTAATAGTATTAAGTTATTCTTACAATACTAATTTAATCAATCAGCTAAATCCAATGTTTGATATGTTGAAATGGATAATTAAACAAGGACTATTTCCTATTATTGTCTTATTTATAGCTTAAAATGCACGCAGAGCCTCATTCTCAAATTTTACTTTGCCACAAAATGTGGCACATGAATATTGCAAAATATGGTATCATGTATCATTTGCTGTTTTAATTCATATGTGTGTCTAAAAACGGGCCTCATATAAAACGTAAACCACCTACAGGGCATCATTTCCACTTTCTTCTATTACAAAGGTTTAGAAATTGATGCAACGCATTATTTAACACAATACAAATAACATTTCAGGTGTCTTGCTCCATGTTTGACTAAACGATAATGCATTAATACTAATATTTAAAATATTACACAATATAGATCTACAACATGTATGATGTCATGTTTATTTTAAAGTTATTATGTTTAAACGTGTTAGGAATTGTAAGTAGTGAAGTATTTTATGTTTCCGTATCGTAGATTGGGATTTATTATTGAACACATGCATGTCGGTCGGTCGGTTGATATACTAAATGTTTTCCGATCAATAACTCCAGAACGGACGGACCTAGAGCCCACAAAATTTAAGTGGAGTTTGTTTATCATCAGTAAATGACCCCCACTGCTTATTATCAAGAGAATGGCCTTAAGTATACATGGCTATTCGGTTGTCATGAGACATGCATATTTTACAAACATCTTTTGTTCTTTCTGTATTCAGAATTCTTCAGATTTTATGTTTTTTGGGGTTTTGGAATGCTGGACAATGTGTAATCAACATTTCAAGACATTGTACGATACACAGTGTTGTGCACGTGCATTTTTCTGAATTTTGAGAATTCACGGTTCACTGCTTACACCAAGCCAAATACAAATATCGGACATTGTGGTTATACTACTCGCATGAACACATGCAAGAAATAACAAACTATCATGCAAAATAAAAAAGATACGAGCGTAACAAGTTGGTGTACTTATAACTTTTAATGAGTGTATATGGGTGTTTTTAAATGCAGTTCTTATTGAAAAATCAACAAACAACTAAGAAACAACACCAAACAGACTTTTGCAAACGCTATACCTACTGTTGATAGTATTGTTTCAGAAATAAAAATCTGTTCGCGTGTTTTGTCGGTAAAATTCACCGACAAAATACAAGAATAAATTTTTTATTTCGATTCTATATACGATAACATCTCGTACTATTTAACTGCGCGCATTCCATTTTCACCCTCGTTAATGAAAACGACCTTCGTTATTTTCTGAAGGTAATAACACATTTTAAACATTGAAGCAATTTTAATAACACGAGTACAGGGTATCTATTTCATGAAATGAAAACTAAAACTATAAATGAATTGATTATCAGAAGTTTTTATCAAACTTAGTTTCCAGAGTTTATTGGAGTTTCTAAAAATGGATGCGTTAGAATGTTCTATATACGTGCAATGTATGATTTATGGTTAAAATTAATGATATGATATAAGGTTATTACTAATATGTATGAATAAAATAAAGTATATGTCTTTATAAACGGTACCCGTTCTTTTGTATTGTCAACGAGGCTTAAGACACGGCGAACATCTTCACATATTTTGTTTTTCCATGTAAATTTCTAAATGACGATTACTCTGACTTAAAATAGTCTTATTATGTTACGCAGTTGACTCGGTTAGGTTTGCTAACTCTGAAGAGGAATTTCTGATCTGCTAAACCGGTCCTTCAAATTACTGTGAATACTTGGAAAGTAATTCGAATCTATACTTAAGGCGCTATCGCCTAGCAATTTGAAACATGAACGCATTAGACAGCTCAGCTGTCGTAATAACCTATAAAGACAACTGAACGTTTTGATATACACATACGCGTATGGTCGTTTTATTAGCGGCTTCTTTGTTGTATGTAATGTATGTATATAATGAATAAATATGGTATCGAATTTAAGCAATAGTATGGAGAGTTTCAAACAAACACGTTATTTTCATTATCTTCGCTGGTAGAATTAATAACGGAACATTCCAATAGTACGCAATTGCTATTTCTCGTCCCACATTGTTTTAGCCATTACACTTAAACATTCATTCACAGTAATATAATATAAAATTCGGTAGGCCCATAAATAAGTCAGAGGCATACTTTTCCGCATTGTCATGGGATGCATTTTAATGTCATGCTAGTTTTTAGGCACGTAAGTTATATACAAATTCAATCTTCGTATAAAATTAAACGACGCTTTGTAATTCTTCATTCATTAGGTATTACGTTACCCATAATATTAAATTTGAAACAGAGCCTGCGACAGATTGCAACTACATTCAAAGCCACAAAAAGAGTCTGTCTGAATGCAATGTATGTTATTTGTCAACATTAACTCTAAAGGATATGTAATATTGTTATGTGAACTCAACATTTCTAGGAAACTTTCGACAGTTTGTACTTAATATTATAATTTGTCCATCGTTAAACAATTTTATAATGTAACATAATTTCAGCCAATCTCGAGTTTTCGGAATGGTTTGGTCTATGTCCATCTACAGTTTGGTTTTTCTAGACGAAAATGAGGCCATGCGTATTCTTCTATAATTAATCTCGTGTATAAGTCTGAGGAACTTGATAGTTAGTTAAAGCATTGCTTCCTTGTTAATTGTGATGCATTATATACTTGAGGAGACGCATTTTGTATCGTAACTGAAGAGACTTCGTTAATCGTTAAAGGCATTGGAATCGATAATATTTTAAGTCAAGACAATGAAACAAATGACACAAACGTGGTATAGATACATGTAGAAAAGAAATTTGAAGAAATCAACGACGTTATCATCAGATAAAAATGCCAATTATATGCAATTTTGTGTTTACTGTTCTCGGCTGGTTATGTTCCCTGTCCTACTGGGTATTGTCTTTTTGATAGCCACACTGAAAGAATGTTCTAACTAGAGATTTATAAATTTATTAAACTAATAGTAATAAGTACAATATACATATACGAGGGGTGATCGCGAAGTTCGTATACTTTCCTCATAACTTATTTATTTTTAGTTAAATATTGATGAAACTTCACTATCAGGATGATCAACATGATTGAAGTTAAATTATAGAACGGAATAAAAACTGCTAACTTATGCGACAATTAACGGTACCCTTGGCCACGCTGCTACACGTGGTTGCCGCACACCAACATTGTTATATTTTTCATATTTCGTTCTCCCGAAACAATGTCGTTTTTAAAGCCTTATGTGTGACTAAAATTCACGCAAATATAACACGTCATGACGTCAACGGGTGACATTGAATTGAGACGCGTTACAGAATGTTGCGTGGGAATAGGAAAAACACACTGACTGAAACCAATGAAAAGATTAAAATGTGCGATAAATTAAAAGCGTATAGTCCGGCAGTTACCAACAAAAACACAGACGATTCAAAGTGCACAGAAAATCAATTGAAGTCAACAAAAGAGAAAGATTGCCATCGACAGTGATTCCGTGAGTACGTGAAAAGTGCGAGGAATCATCCGAAAAGACAGACGTAAAACCATTAGAATGATAGTCAGTGAGCTCGAGAAACCTCCTTTAACTATGTACATCTTTTGAACGAAAGGGCTAGGTATGCCGAAAATCAGAAATTCGTAGCCTTGTGTTGTGACTTCGGGGGAAAAGTGCTCCATACATTGGACCTACATTGGACCTACGTTATGTGACGTCTTTTAATTTTCTGGTGTGCGGCGTCTATGCATAGTGATTGTTTAGGAATCGTCGTAACTACGTAACTGTTTTATGTATTCTTCTCATTTATATAAGAGAGTTTGATAATGAATAGTAGATTGTGAAGGTATTATTTATTATTCCTTATGAGCAAAACAACCCGATTCACAAGAAAATTATACGAACTTCCCGATCAACCCTCGTATATATGAGATAATTTTAGATCTCTCCCTCTTAACTATGAGTGTATCGTATTAGCCAAACAATTACATTCTCGCGTGCCCGCTAGATGTCAATGCACTATACCTAAATATCTATTTTGATGAAAATGAATTATTAACTGGTTTATAATTCTCCAACAGCCTTAAGGCCAATATGAATGTAGAGCTCCAGTGGATAATAAAACTTGACGTAATTAAAGGTGACGGGAATGAGGAGAAGGTCGTTTGCTTGAACATTACTATATTAGATGGAGTGCTGTTTCCAAGATGAGCAATTACTGAACGTTATTTCTGTACTATGTAGATGAGCAATTTGTCAAACTTTATTACACTGTTTAATGAATGTTTCATAAAATATTAAACCTGATACGCTGCGAGAGTCATAACTTGCATCAATCTTGCACATCGTTGTCTGATATAGCCAACGTCCCAGTAATTGTGATTGTTCTTACTCTTGCACGGTGATGTAGTCTTAAATGTATTAAATAATTTAGCTTCCAGTATTGATCAAGGATGTGAATAAATAACTACGTCTCTATACGTCTCTAACAAAATGTCAAAATGAAATGGTTACCTTTTTAAACACATTGCATTATTTATCGATGTATATTTTAATAATAATGTAGGTATGTTTTTGTGGTTGTAGACCGACGAATTTTTACAGAAATTTGATGAGATTTAAATATATTTAAAATGATGCTTTTACCGTATATGACCTATATATTGAAACGCTAAGCTACGTGTCCCCTTATCAAATAACAATATGAGATGGTCACAAGTCGTAGTATTCTGTCTTACACAGTCCTATGTACACACCTCCCTGACGTTTTACTTAATTATTATAATTATAACCACTTGAGATTAATTAGTACGTACACAGGGAGAGCTGTATAACTTTAGATATGTTCCTCATACAGCTGTGTATGTATTAGCCCGCTAAATGGCAATGCATGTAATACCTAACAGTATATGCTGTTAAACATTAATTATTTACAAGTTTATAATTCTCCACCAGTTCTCGGGCATAATAAAACCCGACGTAATTAAAGGTGACGGGTATGGGGAGTCGTACGTTCACTCGAACAATGAATATTGGATAGAGTGTTTTTTCCAGAAGAGCAATTACTGAAAGTTAGTTATGTCCTATATAGATGGATAATACGTCATCATACTTTATTACCGTGTTTAATGTATGTTTCATACAATATTAAACACGATACGCTGCGGTACAGATCTTTAAACATCGCTGTTTAATAAAGATAACGTACCGACACTTTTGTTTTATTCTTACTATAGAAGTTGGTGATTTATTTTTAATTATACTTCATGTATTGATCAACGATGTGAATAAATAAACACGTCAATACACTTTAGTGAAATTGTTACCTTTTTAAACGTAGTACATTATTATCGATGCAGTGTTCAAGTTGTCGTATCACGTAAAAACTAAATTTACAATTGATTTCGTTTCTCATATAAAAATGATTTAGGGTGATTTGCATTTAAAAGCACTCACGTAGTGTATTTTGCATAACGCGTAATGGGAATCTTTACCATAAATAAAGATATTCCTTCTATCCATGTTTATGCCCAAATAAATACCAGCGCTATCATATTCCAGTATTTACCTAATAACCATCGTACAGCCCGCAGAGAATATATGTATTTATATGAAACGATAGTTCAGCAATTTCTCAAAGTAATGCTTACAAAAATGCAGACACTTTCTGGAGAATATTGTTTTTCTTGCTCTGTTACGACTATCGTTTGAGTCTGTTGTTTCAGTGGCACCACTGTTCTCTAGACAGTATAATTACATACATAATGAACGACAAATGTCTTTACTGTACTTTAATCCAATGGAAAACGTTTATAAGTTGAAACTGCATCGGTTATTTCCTAGTTAATTATAATATATTATTGCATCTGTTTTGTATTATATGTCGTTTTTCGTCCAATTGTAATTCAGGATATTCTTATAATTCAGTGCAAAGTCAAACTATTTTAGTTTGTATCCTAGCTTTACATATATCTAGTGTTTGGTGCACAAAAACACGCAACAGCATACGAACATAACGATCAATTTGTTCAATAGATAATCCGTTCAGTGCATTGTGTTGCGACTGTTACTTTAAACACGTCTTATTAAATACGAAAAATGCAAATAAGTGTTACATGTAGCTCCCTCATAGAGCCTGCAACCTACTACTTATTTATAGCTTTAACTGTCAGCTATCAGACAAAAACACATTTAATTTATATGGAATATATTGCACATTGTGCCGACTTTTAGCACATTTAAGTCCCATTATTAAATTCTCTTCAGCGCAGAACCCCGGTGACATAAAATGTGGTTTTTTGAGGAAGAAATTATGTCATACTTTAGAGCTAAGAAACCTTAAAATGGATTCCAACAATAGGAGCATTCAATCCCTGTTAATGCCGTGTTCTTTTTATGCTGGGGAATATGAGAGAAAACTACTAATGCTTTAAGACCAGCTATAACAGAAAACGCACTGCAATCATTTTTATCGATCATGCTCGCTTTAGAACAATGACGCTGTATAGTTCACACACAAGTACTCTAATTCACACAAATGTTTGATAATGATGGGCTACAGTAACTTTTCTAGATTAAATAATCACTGTTCGAATGGCGATCAAAGACACATCATTTGTTAATGTGAGTAATTACCTAAAGTCTTCCCTACGGAACTATTTCTGTATCTGTCGCTAGTTGTACGAATAAATAAATTGATGAGAAGTTTTCGTGCAGTCCGAAATCAACATTATCGAGCTTAGTTAGGTCTCCATTTATCCTGTAAATATGTCCTATTAGGGACGTTTACTAGGAATTCATTTCCCCTTGTCTGCGTTGATGCACCTCTGTTTATTTTTGTATTTTCATTTCTAGCCTAAAGTATGTCTGTGACGTCTCCAGGTAGCACCTGTTATCATATATCATTCGCCAAATGTCGGTGATATCTACAGGTATATTTCAGCAAGCAGTTCACCATGTCTTTAATAAGGTCAATCAGATCATTAATATGTCAAAACAAACATACAAAATCTGCTGCAAATTATTTTAAGACTTGAAATAACAACAAATGATTAAAACAATACGCAATAAAAGACAAGTGGTGTGTAGTTACATTTGTAATTAGCAAAGGAGCCTGTCCTGATAGCATAGTTTGGACATCCGAATAATTGTTTATATTTTGATTTCATTCGATTCCCGTTCATTTAGAGTAATATTACGACTATATAACAGTTGTTTGTCCATAAAGCAGTCATAGGCAACCCCTCTCTTATTGTCTTGGTATGAATTGAAAATGTTCGTTTTTATCACGTGAGTAATGTACAATTCCATTCTTCATACAGAGCTTACGCAGACAATCCAGATAACCGTACCTGCGACATATTGCAATTAAATGCAAAGCCACAAAAGAGACTGCCTAAATACAACGTATGTTATTTGTCAACATTAACTCTAACGGATATGTATTATTGTTATGTGAACTCAACATTTATTGAAAACTTTCGACAGTTTGCACAGTTCGAGAGTTGAGGATTTCCGGACAAAATCATGTGTATTCCAAGTTAATTAATCTCTTGTAAAAGTCTGAGAAACTCGGTATTTAATTAAGTACTGTAGCGCACAGTACTCGTTGCTACCTTGTTAATTGTGATGCATTATTTTCAGTAGGAGTCGCATTTTTTACTGTAACTGTAGTGACACCGCTAATCGGTTAGGGCATCGGAATAGATGACGTTTTAAGTACAGAAAATGACACAAATGTTTCGCATGTTGGCAAACGTGGTATAGAATGACGCGGAAATTGAAGAAAAAAAAATATGATTAGATTTAATTCCCAGCTTAATGCCAACTCGCGATGATAATATATTTGAGTGCGATAAATATATGATACAAGGGATGTTCAGAAATAACGTAGCATTTTGTTGGAAAACGATTCATGTTGTAGTCAGGTAAGACATGAACCTGTCATTTGAATTCGGAATTATCTGGCAACCTTATATAAATTTTTGAAAACATTTCATGGATATTAAAGGTAAGCCAACACTTTTAATTACCACGGTTACGCATACCCAGCCGAAGTTTTCACATTATGTCGTATCTTTCATTACTGATATTATCATTTCTTTTTAAAACTCCACCAAGGTATCATGTTATATCACTACAATGTATATTTATATTTTGATGACTTTTAAATGGTATGGATAGAAGTTAATACCATTCAAAGGGCAAAGATTCTACTGTTCATAACGTACGTCGTGAAGTCATTGGGTCACGCGAACAATATATCAGTGATAAAAGTATGCCATGATTTCGTAGAAAACCCAACTCAAGTCTACAATGTGATAAATATTAGGCATAGGAAGAGTTCTGCTTGTCGTACTTTGGTGCTAAAATGATGATAAAGACACATTCGATGAGAGAGAATAAAGGTCGAGTTAGAAGACATACAGTAGCAGCGTTGACGTTGACGTCAATGCGTGATGTATTTTCTAGAAAGAAGTAGAGTATGTCTATATGACATTCACCTGAGTACAACCAAAATTATCGAACAATATGATCACATTTAGTTTAAAGACAAATTTGAGAAGTGCATTGGGTGTCAATTGGTATGTTTGTAGGATGTCAGTTTTGTTTTTCCTACGTCCACTTTTAAAATAACCTTTATAAATAGAGTATCCTATTTGACTTAATATTTCATTAAAATTTTATTATTACATATTGTACATTATTTTATAACCTATAATATTATATGTTCTAAATAGGTTATTTTGTTGTTTATGCCATTTTCTGAAAATATGTTGAGTATCTTTTCCAAGAATGAGTCCAGGTAAGGACATGTTATAAAAAGTGATTTAAATTTTCTAAAGCTCCACATTGTAAGCAGTTTTTGGAAGTATTATTTTTCCATTTGTAAAGATTTTCATTTGTAGCAATCATGTTATGCAACAGTTTATATTCAAATTGTTTGACGCGATTGTCGACGAGTGTTTTATTTATGAAATAGTAGTACCTAAGCCAATTGATATTAATGCTTGTGTTCCAATGTTTATGTAGAGAAGGGTTTTCGAATTTTCCTTTTAGGCATTCTAAGTAGTAGTCCTTACTTTAATAATGTTCGTATTTGTATTTCGTAATTGAGTTTTAATTAAAGTTTTAACTAATAATAATAAAGACTTTATTTATAGAGGCGACACAGTTGGGTATAACCGTACTGTTATGCATATATAATGAATAGATATAGTAAGTCATTGACACAAACGGTGAGCTAAGATCAGGACCTAAACGAACTTCCAAATGAAAGAAAAGGTTTGCTGACCACCAGAGAACGACCACTTTAGATATTTGCTTTTGAATGTGTTAACACTTTCAGATACTCCTATATCATATGGAAGTGAGTTCCACAATTTAGCACCAAAGTATGCCAATGATTTTCTGAAAAACTCAAGTCTCGGTTTTTGTACAGAAAGAAGTCTTTGTTCAAATGATCTCAATGATCTGTTGTCTCTATATGTAAATAGTTGCTATAATTTGGAAAAAGGTTATTGAGTGACTTGTAAACAAGAATGGCTTTTTTGTAGTTAACTCTATCTGAAAATTTCATCCAGTTTAGTTGCAAAATAACTCATATCTTGGTGTATCAAAATCTTTATCCAAAATAATACGAGCAGCACGTTTTTGAAATGTATACATATAATTTGAGAGGTCATTAGTGCAATTAGAGCAAATAGAGCAACAATAGTCTAAGTGTGGTAGAATGTATGCATTGAAGAACATTTTTCTAGTATGAATATTTAGAAATTTTTTAATTAAGTATAATAAGGAGTTGCATTTTTTTACTGATTCTGTTGTTTTGATTTTTGACTTCCATCTGAGGGTATTGTCTTTTTAATAGTTTCACTCTCTGGCTTCCAGCTTAATTTATTTAAGCTTATCATAAATTTTGCGTGAAAAAAATAAATCATTATCAATTAAAACAATAAGCTCCGTTCCTCCGTATGAAACAACAAAATGTGATTGCTACACGTGGTAGCATTCTGTCCTGCGCACACTCTCCCATGAAGCCAAACTCATTATATATATTATAATTACAATCTCTTGAGACCAATTAGTACACAAAAGCTTATTTTAGATATGTCCCTCCTAACTCTGTATGTGTATAGGCCCAACACTCGTAACATAAATTACATTCTCGCATGCCCGCTAGATGGCAATGCACTTTATCTAACAATCTATGCTGTTAAAAGATTAAATATTAATGAGTTGATAATTCTTTGAAGCAAATTTGTAGGTATAGCTCTCGGGCGTGATGAAAACTGACGTAATTACAGATGACGGGTAGGGGAAGTCGTACGTTTTCTCGAACAATGAGATATTAGACGAAGTGCTGTTTCCAAGATGAGCAATTACTGAAAGTTATTTCCGTACTTAGTAGATGGGTAATATGGCATTTTGATAATTCAGTGCAGATGTAAATTATTGTAGTTTATTTCATAGTATTACATAGATAGCGTTTGTTGCACAAAATGACTGTAGTGGGTACAACACTTCAGTTTATGATACATAAGTGGTGTAAGACAAGTTTACTTTTAATGACAAGTCAAGATATTCTGATAAATCAGTGCAAAAACAAACAATTGTACTTGTTTGCTCGTTTTACATAGACAGTCTCAGCTGTACAAAAACACGCAATTCCATCACAAAATAATGGTAATCTGTGAAATAGTTGTAATATTTGGTGCATTGTGTTGCGAAAGTTACATAGAAAAAACATGTGATTAAAAAAATGTGAATAATATCTTTTGACAAAATGCGCAGTCTCATGTTATCATTACAAGTCAAGAAACCTATGGTGCATTCAGAATCTGTCAACTTGCATTTTCTAGATCATACAAAAGTTAATAAACATTTATCCAAGTATTAGCTCCTTCATAGAAACTGAAACATATTACCATATTATAGATTTAACTGTCAGCTAGCAGAAATAAAACACATTTAATTTATATAGAATACATAACACATTGTGCCAACGTGTAGCACGTTTAGATCCTATTATTAAATACTGTATCGTGTTAAGGAGTGCAATTCGCAGCAACCAAGAGACTAAAAATGAACTTATGGGAGGAGGAATTCCTGTCACATTTCAGAGCAACGAAACATTAAAACGGATTCTAACATTCGATTCATATTAATGCTGTGTTCGTGTTATGCTGAAGAATATGAGTGAAAACTACAAATTCTAAGACCAGCTATAACAGAAAACGCACTGCAATCATTTTTTATCGATCATGCTAGGTAAAGAAAAATAATGCTAGATACATGTAGTTCACGCTCACACAAATGTTTGATGATGATGGACTACAGTAACTTTTCTAGATAAAAGATCCATCATTTGTGAGCGATTATGTGCTTATGAAATTATTGAATGTTATATCTCACCGTGTAGTCAAATATCACCTATATATCTAGAATAAAGGTCTACCATATCAGCCTCCTTCTATGATTCAAACCTTCGACTTTCCACACGTTAAGAGATCGCCTTAAACATTCAGTAATATGAGGCATAACACGTTGGACGGTATTAAAGTTTGGACTATTGATGCGTAACTTAACATCGCGTTATTACTCACTTAAACATAATTGTCATCATTAATTTGCATATAATTGAAAGTTTTATCTATACCATATGTGCCGACTTGCGCGACATTGTTTCATTGTCTTAACGTCAAACATTATCGATTCCGATGCCTTTTACGATTAGCGATGTCTCTTCAGTTACGATAAAAAATGCGTCTCCCCAAGTATATAATGCATCACAATTAACTAGGAAACAATGCTTTAATTAAATATCAAGTTTCTCAGACGTATTCAAGAGATTAATTAACTAAGAATACGCATGGCCTCGTTTTTGTGAAGCAAAACCCAACTGTAGATGGAAATAGACCAAAACATTCCGACAACTCGATTGGCGGAAAGATCATTATATTATAATTTTAACGATAAAAACGATTGACAAATGATAACATTAAGTACGAACTGTCGAACGTTTCCTAGAAATGTTGACTAATAACATTCAGAAAGTCTCTTTTGGTGGCATTGCATGTAGTTGCTATCTGTCGCAGGCTCTGTTAACAGTATTGGCTGCGTAATGTCTGTATGAAAGAAGAATTACAAATTGTCGTTCATTTCTATACGAAGATTTAATTTGTACATTGTACATAACCTACGAGCCTGAAACTAGCATGACATTTTAAATGCATCCCAAGACAATGCGGAAATTAATGCCTCTGACTTGTTTATGGGACTAACGAATTTTATATTATATTACTGTGAATGAACGTTTAATGCTACGGCTTAAACAGTTTGGGATGATAAATAGCTATTGACAATGTGTATTACTGAAATGTTCCATTATTACTTAATGTAATGGTGCAGTGCAAGAGAAAGAAAATTACGTGTTTGGTGATAATTCTCCGTACTATTACTTAAATTCGATACCATATTTATGTCTTACATACGTATATTACACACATCAAAGGTGGCTCTAATAGAACAACCACACACGTATGTGTATATAAAAATGTTCCTGTGACGATGAAACATTTTGGGTTATTTCAACAGCAGCGTGGTCTAATGTGTTCATTATTCACATTGCTAGGCGTAAGTATAGTTTCGAATCTCTCTTCTTTATTACAATTACCTTTGCGGCAGCATATTCACTTAAAAACATTTCAGGTGACATACCCTTATTTACATACATAATCAGTATGTACTACAGGTCTCACCACTATAGCCAGAGACTTCGCCGCAATGAGTAAACAATAGTACAATTATTTTATCAAATAGTCTCAACTGACAATATATTAAATTTCATATCTTTCTATACAAAAAGATTATATTAAGTCAGACAGGGAAGGCAGAACCCAAGCACAGAAAACATTAAAAACACACAAAGCACAATGCCCAACTAAACAAGCGCAGATCCGCCCAATTCCAAGCTGTCGAAAAGTATAATAAATTATAACTAGCTGAATGGCCCAGTAGAAAAGATTCAGCAAACAAAAGGCGGAATGCCTACGCTGAATGACCTAGTTGCAACAGTAAAACTGCTGAACTACATATTTTTAGCAGCCTTTAGTCTCAAACGTTAAATAACAGTATTAAAACGTTGAAAGGCCCGTATAGTCGTATGACCTACTTTCAATTAGTAAAATGACGTAATTGAACAAATCGAGATATGACGTAATGAACAAGTCATTAAGAATTGCAAGCAATACAGAAGTCCCCTACCGGTTTAAAGCCATATTCAATGTGTCTATTGCCATAGTAACCACAATTCCCGTCAGAACCAAAAGTGACGGACTGATGGCAAACCAATAGTCCCCTCCGGTCAAAAACCGGCAGGGGACGAACCGAAGAGAACTTTTTTGGCGTAATTACTTACACAGTTTGTATGTACTATGATTAAAATATGAACACAACTCAAAGGTACGACCGTAAAGAAAAGTGTCACCTATTTCTAGTGCAGAATGATCTGTACAAATATACACACGTATACTTCCTTCCTTTTCCGTCTATAAAAAATTACTTTCGAAGTATCAGAATTTATGTTTCAATGTTGCTTTACAGTAATTGGGAGAAAGTGTTTAGCAGATTGGAATTCCTCTTCAGATTAAGCAAAAATTGCCGAATCAACTGCGTAAAATACGACTATTGTAAAGTCAGAGGAGAAGTCGTTATTTAGAAAAATACAATGTACATGAAAAACAAAATAGGGAAAGGTTTTCGCTTTGGACTTGGGCGGATCTTTACCTGTTTAGTTGGGCATTGTGCCTTGTACGTGTATGTGTTTCATGTTTTCTGTGCTCGGTTGGTTCAGTTAGGCATTGTGCCACTTGTGTCTTTAATGTTTTCTGTGCTCGGCTGGTTCAGTTGAGTGCTGCCTTACCTGTTTGACTTAATATTAACTTTTGGTCTTAAAGGGGGACTTTGCCAGCAGAACTTATTGCCATGTCATTGATAATTGTTAGTAGAGGCAATGTATCACACATTAATTACTGGAGATGATAAGGAGTGTTATATTTGACCATCTAGATATCTCGCTAGTATACTATACTGACTATGGTACAATATCACTGAATGCACTGCTTGATATAAAGTGATAACCATGATTCTATATGAATAGTGTGTAGCTACAATCTACTTTTAATCTTGAGAACTATATATATATTATAGTAACTATAGTATATATTATTTAGTAAACCGAGAACGTGTAGCCTGTGCTTTTATCGTTGATAGATCAGTGATGCGTTCACCCCACCCTTTATGAGTGTACACACTTTTATATTGATATGTGTGTACAGTTTATCCATCTCTTATAATTGCTCAGTTTTTATAAAATTAATGTAATGAAGATTTTTTCTTCAATATCTATTATAACATATACGTTTAAAGAGGTACACTCATTTGCATTTCATTATCCCTTACAAGTTACCCAAATCATAGACTGCATGCTGGTGTGTGATGATAAGGCAATATACAAAACAGGTTATGACTGACCGTTAATGATACTAGTTTTCACAAATTGGCATTAATTTATAGCATGCTGGCCCACTATTATTTTCCTGGGAAACCAAAGTCCCCCTTTAAGTCTCTTTGACAATGAAAAAGAATGAGTATCGTTTATAGATACACTTATTTCATTCATACAGATTAGTTAATACATTGAAAACAAAGTTCTTATTCTATTATTCTTCATTAAATTCAACCATAGATCAATATAGAACAATACTCGTATCAACCATAGATATAGTGTTTGCGAAAACTGATCTATCATTAAACACTGCAGTAAACAATTCACCCATATAGTGTTATCGGTCTATAGTTGAAAATATATATAATACAACACGTCAATCATGCGTCATGCAGAATACCAGATGCGCAAATAACATTAAACACTCCTGAAATAGATTTTAACTGAGTATGTTACTTTTTTATTTGGTGTGAGACATTTCTGTTTGTTTTCTATGATCGGCTGGTGAAGTTGAGTGCTGCATTCCCAGTCCAACTTAATATTATCTTTTTGTTAATCGAAGTTAATATTATACAAATGAACCTGCTCATGCAAATACATTAGCCAGAGCATTTAATGTACTAAACTTAGGTAGAAGAAATATACTTATTTCCTTTAAAAAACTCTTCAAAGGAACTGACCATATGAACACGTCTGAAAGACGTTAGTATGTTTTTGTAATATTATTCTAATTTTACGTAAGGCCATTCTCCGTGTGTTGACCTAAATCACTCAAACTGTAGGCAGGTCATAAAGGCTATAGGGCATTTATATTAAGCTCTCTGGTATAATCAAAGGGATTCGACACGGTTAAAATATCTATCAAATCTGTACTATGAATATCAAAGACAGGGATTTGTCCATAAGACTGAACCTCATATTCCCAACTCAACATTACACATGTATGTCCCCAAACCGGCTTTTACGCATTTTTGGAAGATTCTATGCTCGACACAGGCGACATTGTGTACGGATTTTGATAAAAGTTGTGTTTTTAAGTAATATATTATATTTTCGTTACGTGTGCAGTACAAATTAAATGATTGCATTCTGCATCTTATAAAGTATTGGACATAATGTCCAGTTGGGTATATGAGGGCCAGTCATAAGTCAGATCCTTGTCATTGATTGTATAGATGTGATAAATATAGTTACCGAGTCGAATCCCTTTGGGTAAAATATGAGTACTGGATGCTGCTTACAGTGCTTGCAATGCAGACCGTACAGATGATTCATTGATAAAAAATATTCTAAAATTACATTTCCTTTATACATAAGGTAACACTCACAAAATCCGGACATAATTCAGGTGGATTAGATTTATTGTAATTATCATTTAACGTGAATTCAATGTGAAGATCATAGCAGCTGATAGAAGCTTTAATCGATGTTGATGGCCGTTCTGTTAATGCATATATCAGCATGAAACGATAACGTGTCACTGTACGGAGGACTCGATAAAACAACTGGGGACAAAGGGGACTCATTCATGCAAACACTGCGATAGCGGTAGCTAATAATTCCATAGCGCGATATAAATAATGAACGATGCTGTATACAAATTAGTGTTATGGGACGTACATTTAATGGCGTTCTTGTCACTCACCGTTTTAAAAAACCCTGCAAGATTCAGTGCCTACTAAAACGCACTAAATAAAGAACAAAATTGATCGTTGAATAGAAAAGCAAACCTGTGATAGAAATCATTCCCGGCAAACATGACGATTACGTCATGTTGAAACTGGTCAAGATACAAGAAGTTCGCATTGAAGTAGATTATAAAGAGATGAAAACAGCTGGTATCTGTAAAACAGTTGATATAAAATGACAATTTCTAGATAGCTGAGCTGCCACAACACCTTCAGACGTGATTACCAAAACTGTGGTATACAAACTTTGACTGTAGTTAGTATTGTGATGAGTATTGGTAATAGGTATGCTTCTCATTGAAACACTTCTACACACATGTACACACATTTGTCTGCGTGATGAGTAAGAACATATAAAACTTATGTTAAGGGTTCTACATGTTGCAATATATTGTTTCAGACAGTATGAATAAGCGTTTTTGATATGACGTTTTGAAGTATATACAACATGATACAAATGTACCTACATACGTGGGACGTTCAAAAATAAACAGGACTATTGTCACAAAACGTGCATGGTTAAACGAAATTAATCAAATTATATACTATCATAACTCGGAATCCTTTTTCTACATACTGTAAAAATATCAACTAAAACAAATACGCGGTCCGTGAGTTACATGTGACTAAACAAGGTCACTAACGCTGACCCGGCGCACAAAATGACGTCGCGCTATTTAACACGGCGTTAGTGTTCGCATAGGGCTACGAAGTACGACGTTTATAGTGATACAGGGTGATGAATACATTCCAGTACCACAATGAGTCACACAAGTAAAGCGTTGGCGAGAATCGCATGTATTTTTCGGGATCTTACATCGAATATTTGGGCGAAAATCCGTACCATGAAACGTTGGTATTTTGAAAATATCTCGGTAACTGACGTCACAGACGTTCTTATGATTTCCTATTACTTTCCTGTCTTACAAAGCTGAACAATTATCATTAAAGCATTTGTGACATTCTAAAACTGATAAACGACTCGCAGAAGTGTTTCCAAAATGCAGTTATGATGATTTCATACGATTCAGAATTTTAATCATCTTGCTGTTGACAGAACTTGGTGTTTGTTCGTTTTTCCTTACGTTATGAGGACGTCAGTTTTGCGTCACGAAGTTGCCACTCTTGGAGTTCAACTTTTGTTTAATTCAATATCTAACGTCCAAATGTCGTCATTTTTGCAGACATCGTCCAGCATGTACCATGTAATGATACGGCAAGGTTTGAAAACCAACGATAAGATAGTATTAAAGATAAACCCCATTACATAGTCGACATTTAATGCAATTGATGGGCTGCGCCGGGTGCGTGTTACCATGGTTTCAAAATGGACTATTATGAAAGGATGTGATAGTGTAACTCGATAAATCAGATATCAAATTTTCGCAAGTGAATTCCGATTCCGTATTATGTAATAATATTTGTATAATATTGAAAACTGTACCCGTGAGAGGCCCAGTCCTGTTCATTTTTGAACGTCCCACGTACATGTATGTAGGAATACACTTTTGTAAACGATTGTATGATTGTGCTGTCCCAAAGAAGAATGGTGATTTGATGTACAACAAACATATCCCATTAATACAACGACACCATTGTTAGAAATATTGTATTTATATATGCAACTTATGGTAGGGTGACAATCTCAAGAAAAAAAAGTTGGGGTAGGACCTCTCTGTTAACAAGACATGTCATATACCAAAATGTTCGGGTAAGTCCATAGTATCTGAGACTGCCGGCATAAATTGCCAATAGTGGTGGCGTTCCGAGAAATCCAAGATGGCGTCCAAGATGGCCGCCTTTTTGACAGTATTAGCTTAATATTAATGTTATGAAAATATCAGGAATATGATGCAACTTTTTGAAATAACTTTGCTTAATTGTTATAGACACAGCAAAACTCTTTTAAACTGAAACATTTTTAGAATCTTCAAAGGTCAATGTCAAGGTCATTTACAGGTAAAACCAATGTAAAAATGACTTAAAACGCGTTTTCACCTGGTATCTTCTTTGTTTGTATAGCATTTATTTACAAAAACTATCCAAATTGATCATTTAAATAAAGGTTTACATTCAACAGTTTAAATAAAACTACTTTGGAACACATTGGCCTTCAAGTAATGGAGATACACAGTATATCTTGTACTATGTGCTTTTCTTACCCCACCCACCATTTTTATACAAGAAATATGTTATCATGTATTCTGAAAGTTTTACAAAAGATGTCTGTGATAAAAATGTTTATTATTATGATATATCTATAGTGGCATTCAAAAAATATCATTTGTGACTAAAATTCACCAGCAAAATCCAAGATGGCGTCCAAGATGGCCGCCGTAATATATAATGTCCCTTGTATAGCATTTAGCAGGATTAAAACAGTTGTTTTTCAGGTGAGGTGGCCACAAAAGTAGAACAATAACTGATTCATACCAAAATGTCCTTATGTGACTATAAATTAGTGCATAGACCTGCTGTCATACATTGTAAAAGGGTGGTGAGGACCAGGAAATCCAAGATGGCCGCCATTAATGGTCAATCCATGTAAAGTATGTTCAAACTACTATGAGACAGTATCATACATGGGTGTAAAGATACATGTTAGCATGCAAATTACTCATTTGCTACTGTGCATCAAATAAGCATTCTACTTTTACCACTTTGAAGCCAAGTTCAAGGTCGTGTCAAGGTCAAAGTATGAAAACTAAATGAAAAATACTTTTCCTGGTGGTGATTAGTACCACATACCAGTAGGTCATTGATAAGGTGTATACGTATAAATTGGCAGTGTTGAATACCTCTTTTGGTCTTGTATAAATGTACTTGGGGGTTGTTTAGAACACCATAATGGCATTGAATTAGTGTAATTGCTTGATGTGGGTACCCCACTACTCCTGAAATGGCTGTATGAGATGGAGGTGAGTACGGCAATGTCATAGGGCAGTGGGTTTATAGGGTGATGATGAATACCCCATAGGACATCGAATTTGTATATTGTTTGGTGCTTGGTGCCCTATACAGCCTGAAATGAGTGTATGATGTGGATGAGTGTATTCCATAGGAATTTGAATGAGTGCATTTGGTGTTGGTGAGGAGTACCAAATACTTCTTTAAAGGGTATAATTTATTATGTGGTGGTGATCAGTACCTAATGTGGCATAATGTACGTGTAGGGGGAACTTAGTGATTGAGTGCATTTGGTGCAGGTTGTTATCCCATAGGACATTGAATTGGTGTATTATATGGTGGTTAGCACTCTATATTGTCTTAAATGGGTAAATATTTGGGTTGTGAGTATGCCATATGGCCTTAAACCAGTGTAATCGGAGAAGAGGTATCATCCCCAAATACACCCATATGACATTCTTATAACCCATCAAGTCACACACGTCTGTGAACTAACCACTAAATAATACACCCATTTCAGGCCATATGGTGTACCCACCAACACCAAATACACCAATCAAATGCCCTAACGGATTCTCACCACCACAAAATAAACCCAATCAATGCCCTATTGGGTGCTCATTAGCACCTGGTACACCCATTCAATGCCCTATGGGATACTCGCCACCAACTAATATACTCATTCAATGCCCTATAGGGTACTCCCCAACACATAATACACTCATTCAATGCCCTATGGGGTACTTGCCACCACCTAATATACTCATTCAATGTCCTATGGGGTACTTGCCATCACCTAATACACTCATCCAATGCCCTATGGGGTACTCGCCACCACATAATGCACTCATTCAATGCCCTATGGGGTACTTGCCACCACCTAATATACTCATTCAATGCCCTATGGGGTACTTGCCACCACCTAATATACGCATTCAATGCCCTACGGGGTACTTGCCACCACCTAATATACTCATTTAATGACCTATGGGGTACTTGCCACCACCTAATACACTTATTCAATGCCCTATGGGGTACTCCCCACCACATGATACACTCATTCAATGCACTTTGGGGTGCTCGCCACCACCTAATACACTCATTCAATGCACTATGGGGTACTCGCCACTACCTAATACACTCATTCAATGCCCTATGGGGTACTCGCCACCACCTAATACACTCATTCAATGTACTATGGGGTACTTGCCACCACCTAATACACTCATTCAATGCACTATGGGGTACTCGCCACCTCCTTATACACCCATTCAATGTCCTATGGGGAACTATAGTGAAATTTCCACCACCTAATACTCCCATTTCAGTCCATTTTAGCTACCCACCAACAACAAATTCAACAATATACACCCATTCAGTTCCCTTTAGGATACTCACCACCACCAAAAACACCAATTCAATGCCCTATTGGGTACGTACCCACCTACTTAATGTCTTGTGTTGTACTCTAAACCACCAAGTACACCCCATGTAACACAGTGTGAAGACATATTGGGTACTCACCATCACCAAATACACCCGTTCAAAGTCTTTTTGGGTACGAACGACCATATAATACACCCATTTCACGCCACATAGGGCTCTAACCTCCAAGAATCCCCCCCATTTCTGTGCCATATAGGGTATTTATTACCACCCAATACACCAATTCAATGCTCTATGAGGTACTCGCAACCATTTAGTACACCCATGTCGGACAATGTAGGGTTACAACAAACACCAAACAAATGCCCTATGGAGCACTCACCACAACCAAATACACCCTTCAATGCCCTATGGGATATTCACCTCCACCTAATACACCAATTCAATGCTCTATGGTGAAATAACCTGCACCAAATACACTCATTCAAGGCCCTTTAGTGAACTCACCACCACCTAATACACAATTTAAGGCCATTTGGGTACCCACCAACACCAAAATACACACATCCAATGTTCTATGGGGTAATCATCATCACTAAGTAAAGTTGATAAACCCACTAAGGTCCTTATAGAAACTCACTCATTCAATGTCATATGGGTTACTCCAAACCGCAGAGTACACCCACACACGTCCCATCGGGTACTCACCACCACCAGACACACCCATTCAAAGTCCTAGGGGGTATGCACCACCACCTTACACGGCCTCACAGGCCAAATGGAGCATTATCTACCAAAAATATACTAATTCAGTGCAGTACGGGGTATTCATCACGTGACCCAATACACCCTTTCAATGCCTTATTATAAATGTCATACTCACCACCATCGAATACACTAATTTCAATATGGGGTACCCACCACCACCAAAAATACATATAAAGTGTCCAATGTGGTATGCACCACCACCTGATACATTCATTTTAGGCTATATGGGACACAACCACCAAACAATACACTTATTCAGTGTCATAATATTATGAGGTATTCTTTACCATCTAATAATACCAATGACCAATATGGTACACACCACCATCTAATATGCCAAGTTCAAGCCTTAATTGGTACCCACCACTACCAAATACACCAATTCAATGTCATATAGGGAACTGCACCAAATCCATCTATTCAATGCCCAATGCATATATTCACCACCACCAAATACGCGTACATCCATTCAATGATCTACTGGTATGTGGTACAAATTACCACCAGGAATCGTATTTTTCATTTATTGTTTGTACTTTGACCTTGACATGACCTTGAACTTTTTTCGAACTGGTCAATGTAGTATGCTTATTTAATGCACAGTAGCAAATGAGTTTTTTGCATGGTAACATGTATCTTTACACCCATGTATGATACTGTCTCATAGTAATTTGAACATACTTTATATGAATTGACCATTTATGGTGGCCATCTTGGGTTTCCCGTGTACTGTTTTATCAAAGCACTTACGAAAATATTAAAGTTACGCTCAAATTTAAATTCTTTATAATTCTTTAACAACTGCAAATTGGTGATGGATATGGTTTGTAGGAGTTTATTAACTAAATCAGTATTAGTATTGCAGCCCCATTTACCACACTTTATAATTGTAAACAAATTATAAAGAATTTAAATTTGATCGTAAGTTTACGATTTCCGTAAGTCCTTTGATAAAACAGTACCCTGGTCCTCACCACCCTTTTACAATGTACGACAGCAGGTCTATACACTAATTCATAGTCACATAAGGACAATAATTATTTGGTATGAATCAGTTATTGATCTACTTTTGTGGCCACCTCACCTGAAAAACAACTGTTTAAACCCTGTTTAATGCTATACAAGGGACATTATATATTACGGCGGCCATCTTGGACGCCATCTTGGATTTATCTGGTGAATTTTAGACATGAATAATATTTTTTGAATGCCATTATAGATGTATCATAATAATAAACATTTTTATCACAGACACATGTTGTAAACATTTCAGAATACATGAGTGCATATTTCTTGTATAAAAATGGTGGGTGGGGTAAGAAAAGCACATAGTACAAGATATACTGTATATCTCCATTATTTGAATGCCTATGTGTTCCAAAGTGGTTTTATTTAAACTGTTGAATGTAAACCTTCATTTAAATGATCAATTTCGATAGTTTTTGTAAATAAATGCTATACAAACAAAGAAGATATCAGGTGAAAACGCGTTTTAAGTCATTTTTACATTGGTTTTACCTGTAAATGACCTTGACAGTGACCTTTGAAGATTCTAAAAATATTTAAGTTAAAAAGAGTTATGCTGTGTCTATAACAATTAAGCAAAGTTATTTCAAAAAGTTGCATCATATTCCTGATATTTTCATAACATTAATATTAAGCTAATACTGTCAAAAAGGCGGCCATCTTGGACGCCATCTTGGATTTCTCGGAACGCCACCACTTTTGGCAATTTATGCCGGCAGTCTCAGATACTATGGACTTACCCGAACATTTTGGTATATGACATGTCTTGTTAACAGAGAGGTCCTACCTACTCCTAAAATAGAGGACTTTTTTGGCAATAGTCACCCTACCATTACTGTTTGAGGTTTAATAGATACGGAAAGCAATAACCAAACATGCATAACCCTTCGCAAGTATACGTTACGAGTATTGCATATTTCATTAACTTGTTAAATCTAGAATATGTTTAGTAAAAATAGTGCTCGTTCTAAAAGTAAACGTAGAAACAGTATGTTTCCAAATATGTAATGTAGCGTGTTGTAACTATTTCAACATATAAACAAACAGACACGTGGACGTCCAAACTAAATTTTCACACCGACAGTGTATGAAAAGCTGTTTAAAGCGCATATAGGTACAATACGAGCATAATACAGTTCGGCTGTAAAGCTTCAAAATACAATCACGATTGTTACAACCTTTAAATATTGAAACCTGACAATATCCAGCATGCCTGGCACATATACAGCAAGCAGCAAATTCTGTAATTGATATTCACAGACATTAATAACTGGATGTTATTATACTTAATATTCAACTGGGTGCTTGAATTAATGGCTTTATCAAGAATGGCATAAATATTAATATGATAGTGCGATGGCGATGCTCCAATGATAATGTCGAATGATACAAATTGAAATAGAACGGTACTGCTTTACGTGCAAATAGCGAACGTTTTAGCAAATGAAAATCTGACGCGTATTTCCTGTCTGATTGAAAAAAGATGCAGCTAGTCTTGGATGCTGCAAATATGATTATGTTCGCAGTTGTTCATTCTTCATGTCTCATTCCGCTCTATGAGAAGAAGAGCACTTTGTATGATGCAATCACTGCTGATAATCTTGATCCATTTCCACAGTGGTTGTTATTACCGTATAGACGAATACTGACGAAGTTTATGTAGTTACGTTTAAGTGACATGTAAGTTTTTCCATAAAATACAATTAAGTCTGAGTTTCACGTTTGTTATATTTTTTAGTTATCAAATATTTATACAGGGTGTCCCAAAGTATATGTTACAGTTTCGTAGCTTAATAACTTTTTTAATATATGCATTACATAAAAGCAGTAAATACCATTCTAAAGTAAAGGCTTTAAATGTTTTTATGATATAGCATATGCCACAATTAAACATTTTTTATATACCTCACTACAAGAAACGTTTGAAGGGCATTTTTATGAAAGTGACGTTTTACATGTTAATTTTTGACGTCATTGTTAAAGAGTAAAACCTGAATGGTCTATTATCAAAATGTTTGATATACACTTGTGTATGTTTTATATTCTTATGAATATATATGCTTGATGAATTATGAAAAAAACAAGATATTAAAATGGGACAATATAGTACACATTTGTGTAGCTAGGCAACTAAAACACATTGTAAAAGGACTTTCTATACCAATGCCATTGGAGGAAATTAGTTGCCAGAACCAAAATGATTTATTTTCAATAAAATGTCCATGCACTTAGAAGCCAATTAGTATGCACTAAAAATAAAACACAAAACGCAAAAATACCCTGAATACTAAGAAAAAAATGTATATTTAGTTGGGCACATGTAATTATTCTGCAATTTCCTAACGGCTCTTAGCTGAACGAGAATACTAAGTGCTCAATTTTTCTCTTTAAACATTGTTTTAGTGTTTGCGAATGTAACCATAGGCACATGTCAATACTGCGTTTAATGTCCTGTTAATTAAAATTAATGATGTTGTTAAAATCATAATCAGCAAAACCAAATTTTGAATAAATAGATTGTTGCTAGGTAACGGGGCAGTTATGGTATATTTGCAAATAAAGTACACAATACAAAATTTGTGTATATACCCTTTCTTGTGATGTATTTATCATGGATGTAGCTTAGGTATCCATGTTATTATTATGAATCTTTATTGTAACATATATTTTGGGACACCCTGTATATATATAATAGCTTAGCATCAACACAATTTACTTCTACTCTGAATTTACCTATGCTGGAGATTCTTATGAATACAAACTTACACAGTAACCAATAAATAGAAAATATCAAACGAATTCATTATATTTACATTTTTTATAATATAATCATGAATTGAGATAAATATGGTTATCTAAAATAATGATATATGAATTCATCATGAAAATTTAAACATTAACTAAAACAATACACTACAGAGAGGGGAGGAGGGCAACACTAGAACAGTACACAAACAGAAAATAGAAAATCGGACAGGGAAGGCAGCATTCAATTAAACAGCCGAACACAGAGAACATAAAAACAACACCACACGGCACACAATTCACTATACACCACCGGACGAACAACAATTACCTCTGAAAGTTCAAGCCCTTGTTGTCAAAAGTCGACAGTCCAAGTCACATACATGAACGTATGGAGGGTGGTCTTTTGTGAGAGCGCTTGTCAGGCCGTTACGTGGTTTGCATACATTAGATTATGAAGGGTTTGAACTCATGTTGTTTAGCTATGTTACATGACATGTTAAACATTATAGTAAACAACATAAAGTTCCACTGCATATACATATTCTTGGACGTATTCATGGCCCTTTCCAACATATATTTTGTCAAATTTTGTATTAGATCTAATTGTTCAGTATCTATAACAGCTAGCTAGTTCTTCGAACTTGTTAGTGGCACTGTGGTCGAGTCGATAACGCTCTTAACTGCGTATCGGGATGTTCCTAGAGTGTCATAGTTTTACGACAATGCGGTATTGTGGGGTACTATTGTGAATTGTCTACCTGTATCTTCATCAATACAAAATACACATTATCTAAATTAATGTATGATGTGTTGAACTGTAGCTCTATTACAGTTCCTAATAAAATTTTATATTAGGACGAATTTGTCAAGATAGGTGATCGAATGTATGCAAGGTTGGCTGTGAATTTGATGCAAGGAGATGAGTCCATAGATTCACTTGGTGTACGCGTTCACACATTATATCATATCAGAGGTTACACGTCTGGTTATCCATGGAGATACACCTTGTCCTTTAGCAATGACACACACGGCACACCTGATTGTGCTTTCTTCGTGCAGCGATTGATAATCAGATATAGGTGTAATACGAGACTTTATATGTCAGATATGGATCTTTTGAGAAAACCCTAGCTCCAATGATGTGTATTGTTTATTTCATTTAACCTGGAACAATGCCACCCCAAACAGGAGATAATGTTTTTCTCCGACCCTCGATTCAATTGTTGAGATGTCATCGTGATAAAGAAGGTAAATGGAAAGTTATTCAATCACATTTATTATTATAAAAGTGTGTAATTCCATTCTATATTGCGTAGTGAATGTATATTGTAACTAAATGCAATAACTCAACTAATGTGTAGCGTAGTGGGACATACTGAGTTGTTAAGAATGATCATTTGTTTGTCAATTTTACAGAAGTCTATAGTAGGCCGACACAGAGCACACTGGCATATTATATAAATTCACTCATTCGGTACATTTATTTCGGTTAACACTATGCAATATGCGTAGATATTTTCTATATTACTGAAATAAGACATAATCAGTGGAAAAAGGAAGACCTGAATGCTGGGTTTTATTGTCTCCATTTATTGCTGTAGCTCTAATGGCTCTTTAATATTCATGAATATTTGACAAAAAATCTGTTTGGTATTATCAGGAATAACCGGGATGCTTGTTATTCTATAGATCGTGTGTACTAAATAAGGTATTCGTCAAATTCTTCCCTGGCTATGCATTTACCAATTCGACAGATTTATGTAATTTGTCAAAAAATTACCCATTGCGGTGCACTTCAGGTCACTAGAAGAACGCCTTTAGTTTTTTTAAAAAAAATTGTTAAGCAAACATACTAATTTCGTACATTCCTGTTAAATAATTGTCTGTATATCAATTGGATATTGGCAAACAAGGAACCCTTAAAGCCAGATTAGGCCTTAAACGGCATTTTTAAAAAAAGCAATAACCTGATAACCTACTTGAAGAGCCATGAATTTTTAGTACTTTAGTTAGTCCCCAAGATGGAAAACACCATAAAATGGAAGGAAACGAAAAACAACATCCAGTAAGTTTGTTTACAAGATAATTAATTGTAAACAAAAAATGCACAGTCTACAATCTATGGGAGGCAACTCTTGCAAAATTTGTATATTGTCATCCATACATTTTACTTATATGTGATTTTGACTGACTATGTCGAAAGATAATTTTAACATTCTGTCATCAATTATGGGTCATTTGTGAAAAATATCCCAATTCCTTGTAATTAGTCTATTTACTGGATGATCGGAAAAATGTCTTAGGAGAGATAATGCGGCTTTAATAGAGTGTTTTTGTTAATTTTGCAAATGGAACGCATATCATTATAAAATTCATGACTATACTATAACTACTGTGACATGGATGTGGTGTATCATTTGAACGGTTATATCAACACGTTTCAAACTCTGGTCATGAGGCTGCTAAAAAACGGATTGACATTATCAGGAGAAATAATCAATCGTCTTTAAATTTGGCGCGGAACAGTTGCAAGCGTTTTCAGAGTGTCTTTTTCTAAAGAATAGCTACATGTATATATTTGTTATGTATTTCCTAATTTCAATTTTATACATCGCGAGACCGTGTTATGTAAACATGTACCTTAAATGATATTATTGTACGAAAAATTGTTTATAATATTGTTATCATGGCAGTATTAGATTTCGCTGTGTGATAACTTGAACAAAACAGAAAGCTATATTAAATTTACAAATATAGTCATCGTATGATTCAGAAAGGAAAAACATTGTAAAAGACAAAGTACTACCAAGATCAACAGCTATCTATGTTAGTAATCGTGCCATATATCCACGAAAATTTCCACGATTGAAAATAGTCTGGAACGCTAATTTGTATAGTGTATTGTTTGATTTCGATGTCTGAGGTATGATAGCCTAGACGTGTGCTTTACATAATCCAAGCTATTAGTAAATTGCCGGATATAATTTCAACTAATGGTTTCACACAATTTCCCGATACATTATTGAACAGCAAATCATTATAAATTCAATTCCTTATATTGTTTAATACATCGAGTGATTGTTGTATTCATCAGGGAAAAACATTAATCAGATGACACAATAGAATACTGGAAATGTTTTGAGTTGCTACATTGATCATTAGATAATGAGTCAGAATAAAATCCGACTGAAATCAACATACTAATGTAATCATCGCTAACTGCTCTAGCATCATGGCCTAAGTCACGTGCAGTGTACACAGTGGTCCTTTACAACCAGCAATGTTTTGACCTGTCATCCATTACATATTATTGAAAATCCGAATTGTGCCTTCCTTGTCAGAGTTGTTATCCGATTTTGTTGAGTTGACCTTTCTTCCACCAACGTGTGGAGTCAAACACCCCAAAAGTAATATCAAAATGTATACATTTAGTACCATACACACAGGCAGATGTACAATGCTCGTTCGGCTGTTTCCCGTGTCACATGGACATAGTCAAAAACGCGGTTAATTGTAAGGTGAATGAATAACAGTATTGAAAAGTTTTATGTCATGGTTTCAGCTGAATGGCCTAGTTCCAGCATCTAAAAAGCTGAAAGCCCTAGCCAGATGTCCTAGTTTCACCTAGTCTAGTGCCTTAGCTGAATGACTCAGCCTCAACAAGCCGGGCGCAACAGCTGAACGACTTAGCTCCGATAAGCTAAATGCCCAAGCCGAATAAACCACTTTAAAAAATCAGTATGTCCAAGTTGAATATCCACGTTTAAACAGCAAAAGGCCAAAATATCTAGCTAAGGCTTATATGGTCTAGGCTTATGACATTGCATTTATTCCTGTAAATCATACACGATCTGACACACTCTGCGTTTATTCCTGTAAAACATACACGATCTGACACACTCTGCGTTTATTCCTGTAAAACATACACGATCTGACACACTCTGCGTTTATTCCTGTAAAACATACACGATCTGACACACTCTGCGTTTATTCCTGTAAAACATACACGATCTGACACACTCTTGCGTCTGCTAGTCAACTATTGCACACTCTTACATCAACTAACACGGATTCGCACAATCGACAGCCGTATGTGCCGACAGTAAAAATATTATCGCTAAATGCATTAAATGTGTGTTAATCAAGATTATTTCAGACATTCCTGTCAGACTTTCTAAGTATGTACCGAAGTAATTTCACATTTGATTTATAAAGCAAACATAAAGCACTGCTTTACTCACTAACCACTAAGACAAGTTAGAAGCATGAGTGCACTTGATTGGGACAGAGTAGATGAAGCTGACATGAATTTTCTGATGTTAATGTTTCAAGTTCATCATTTATCCATCGGGTCGTTATAAACAGGTTTTAATACGATAGTTAATCAAGCATTCCATTACTCGGATCTCACGATGTCAATGTATTAAGATGACAATGCACGCTGAATTATACTCCGAAGATATTAAATGTGTCCCAAAAGCTTCGTGTTCCCATTGAGTCAACACTAAAAGCTATTATAATGATAACTTTATCATGTGACTGTAATAGAATTGTCCATTATGTTATTTGTAGGATGAGGGATAGAAATTGACGGGAGGCTTTCAACAATATTATTGTCGTTATTTACAATTGATTTAATATCGTAGGTGGCTTGTCTGAGGGAATAAAGCTCTTACTATCTGATTACTGTTCGCATAGAAACATCTTTGCTTTTATATTCTTCTTTACTATATGTACTTTTCAAAAGTTCTCTTCTGAAAGCCACCCATTATCTTTTATATCTCAAATCGCATGACTATTAAAATAATACACTTTAAGGAGACACTTAACGTAAACAGATTATATTAAGTCAGACAGGGAAGGCAGCACTCAACTTACATGTAACCAGCCGAGCACAGAAAGTATTAAAAACACAAAGAGCACAATGCCCAACTGAACCAACCGAGCACAGGAAACATAATACACATAAAGACACGATGACCAACTAAACAAGCACAGATCCGCCAATATCAAAGCTGTCGAAAAGTATAATAACAGTCCTGCGCACAAGGAGTAAGACGTTGCTCGAAGGTGAGGCGTGAAATTTATTCATGATTCTGTAACAGGTCAGCAGGGACCTGGTCATTACTGCAACTTTGAGATAATTTATAGCAGAGCTGAGTAATTCGATACCACACTTGCTAGAATTCTGTTTGATGAGGGATCTAATAAATTACAGAATGTCAGTATTTTGGGGAGAGGGAAAAATCAGAATATGATTGTGTACTTTTATTGTCCTTAACATAATATAGAGTTAAAGTATTTTTAATATACACATTTCATTTATCAGTTACCATATTTTTTCTCTTGCAATAAAAAGTTATAATTTTAGAGTAAATAAGATTTTGAAATTGATTAAGCATATATGTAATTCCATGGTCTTACATAACTATGCATAACATTTGACACGCAAAACTGAACAAATACACGCATTTAAATTGTGCAGGGTTTAATTTTTCAAATTATTGGGCACAAACTAGTTATGGATATAATATCACTGATAATATATTATGTGGATTAAGTAACGTAGGCTCACAAAATAAGAGGTTTGTCATAATAATTATATATATATTTATAAAATTGTAAAATATCCAGTACATGCATTCGATTTAAGACCCAGTCACATAACACCATGCATGCTTTTAGCACGTGCATGTTTTCGGGAGGCTACGGCAGCTACAATTTTAGTTTGACTTCACGAGAAAACATTTGAGCTGTTGTTGTGAAGGGATCATCTGCGTGTGCGTTGGTTAAGTTTATTGTCAGAGTCATTTTCTCAAAGACTATCAAAGTTATACGCTTGAAACACAACATAGTCATTCACCATCATAAGGTGAGTCTGACAAGGCCGGTAACCCTTTGACCTATATTTATGGAATTATCTACCCTTGTTTCAACTTAGTAGATAGAAATAGTGGCAAATTTTACACTTAAACTGAATTTTCACAAACGCTATATTTAATGTGGCAACAAACATGTATACAAAGTCATGAATCGTATGTTTTATGCCAATAACATTTCTTGATCTTGAACTTGATAATGCCTACATGGAACCGGGATGCAAAGCTCAGAATTCATTTGTATATGGTTAAAATCAAATTTTAAACTATGTTGGCATTTCAGTCAGGAACATTACCTGTATATTGTGGAACAAGAAATATCACTTATTGTGATGAATACCCCCAGATACGAATTAGTATGAGACGTCTAAATTATGATGATAGGTATATACATGTATGTTTAGTCTAGCTTTAGAACTGACAAGTCTTGCAAAGTATGGTTGACAGCTGCAATCATAAGGAACAATAACGCCCTAAAATCTGATTGAACCATAAATCACCAACAGCATTCAAAACTCGACTTGTTACTGATGAGACTTAAAGTGTCGTTGAAATCCAACCAATAATATAAATAATTCTATAAGTGTGAAATAATGAAGGGCCGTAACTCCCTTAAAATTAATCTGACTCAAGTCCGCCGACAATATGCACAATAATTGGTACTGATGAGTCATGCAAAGTTTTGTTGAAATCCGACCAATGGCTGCAGAGAAATAGTGATGACCTTGATCATACAATACTTTATGATGTGAATAAAATGCATATTGTGATCCACCAAAGATCTAACAACATATTTAAGATCCACCAACCTCCAATGTTTCTCCATTGATATGGAAATGTTATAACCAGATATTAATGACTTTTAATGATGCTTTATAGGTAACAAATCTTCACTATCTAACTAACTTACTGATTGTTTTGTCTGCCATAGTTCATTTCCTCTGCTTTCTGTTTGGTCAAAATACTTTTATAAGAGAGTAACTTCTACATTGAAAACTGAAAGTGAAAACCCAGTTTCTGCTCGCAGGAACATCTGGAATAAATTTACAATTCTGGACACAGACCACCGTGCTTGGGATAAATGGAATTTTATTAAGGTCATGCTGGGATGTAACTGTACTTTAATGTCCTGATTATTGCATGAATATCTCCAGTTTTCTCCAAATTTTAGCTTGTGCGCAGGACTGATAAATGATTACTAGCTAAATAACCCAGTTTCCACAGCATAATGACTATAATGCCTAGTTGTAGCTGTCAGAAATCTTAAAACGAAGAAGTGCCCAACACACTACTGACCAAGAAAATTAAACATCCCTTGTCCTAACTGTTTAAAAACTGAATAGAAAATATTCAGCAAACAAAAGGCGGAATGTCTACGCTGAATGACCTAGTTACAACAGTAAAACTGCTGAACTACATAGTTTTAGCTGCCTTAGTCCCAAAAGTTAAGTAACAGTATTAAAACTTTGAAAGGCCCGATTTCAGCAACAAAAAATCTGGAAGACGTAGCCGGATGACCTAGTTTCAATAAGTAAAATGACGTAATTGAACAAATCGAGATATGACGTAATGAACAGGTCATTAAGAATTGCAAGCAATACAGAAGTCCCGTACCCGTATAAAGCTATTTTTCTGTTGCTATAGCAACCACAATTCCCGTTAGAACTAAAACTGACGGACTGATGGCAAACCTATAGTCCCCTTCGGTCTAAAACCGGTAGAGGACTTACAACTACGTTAATTGACCTCAGGGGACAGAAAACTACATCCATAACTCCAAAGCTGTACATCAACTCATGAACGAACCAGGTAAGATGCGAATCGCGGGGACGAAATAGTTAGAGGACAACCAGCAAATACGAATAAATAACTCCTAGCTCCATAGAACTTTTGGCCTAGGTCAAAAAATTGAATACTGAGAAATTATGACATGTTATTAATTTTTAAAATTGAAAAACTCAACACTGTAAACGGAATTGGCGTTTAAATCTAGATACAAGCCCATATTACAATAATTAAACAAAATACGAAACTACCGGAAGTAGCACCGCCCAACAGAAACAGCGGGACACGCAAGGACACGCGAGAGCAAAAAGGCACAGAAAATAAACAACTTCACTCGAAAAGGCGCGGAACATGCCCAACATAAAAACACTAGCACAGGAACATGTAATACAAAACCGGGCATCCAATCCCGAAAGTCTGCTGCTTAAGTCAGTCAAACTAAAACGGAACAAGAGCCAGTTGGTAAGAAATTAACAACCGGACAACACACACTCCACAAGGACAATCCACAACAGACACTGAGTATATGCAATTTTTAAAGATACGAAGCAGCCTTGTGCTGGACAACGAATTTGCAGAATGGCACATACAAAATTAATAAAGTTTAACAAAAAGGCACAGGGGCCAAATATCTTTTTGTATTTTTGTCCCATTTATAATATAAAGTGGACAATACATACACAAAGGAAGGTTGACTAAGGGGCTTCCGCCTTGGTACGGACAGTGCCACATGCCACTGGGGGCAACACGTTGTACTGGAATGTACCAACAATGTTCGTCCTATATAACGTCGCTTTTTCTGAGTGTTCGTGTCAAGTTCTTTGAAGTTCATTCTTCACGGATGTCAAATTAATTCCTTGCACAGAATTAAAACAATATTAAACTATAAAACAACTTAATTTAAAATCTGTTTAAATTCTACACCGCCTTTACAGTGCCGACTACCATTATATAAGATTTATACATTTTACTGGAATTGGTAATCTCTTTTTATTTCCTTTGATATTTATTTTATTCCCATCTTCATCTCAGTGTATGCGCTCCATTAAATTTTCCGCGGCTTTATGCGGTTTTTTTTACCTAATGGAATAATTCTTTAAACATTTATCAATTTTAATGCTTTGTTAATCGACTAGGGAAGACTATGGAATCTTCAGAATTCTACATGAACCTTTTAATGCATTTAAAAACATTTTAACGGGACAGTATGGTTATTGTAAGCTTGAATATAATTGTAAAAGTCGTCTCTAACTCAAATGTTATGGGAACGATCAGTTACTTTCTTCTTGAATCTTGCTTAAAAATGCGTATTTTCGTGCTGACTGTGTGAGTTACTAGTATACATGTATACGTATTAATGTGTATTTATCTTACGTGCATCTGGTTTATAAAGAAGATATTGGTTTTTTGCAGTCTATTCCTGGGTCTATAACCTGTAACTGGCATAATACTGGCCACGGTCCTGCTTTTCACACGATAAGATTTTGCTTAAGGAAAAGTAGGTTCAGTAATGCACACATCAAATGAAACCACGCCCCCTAACCCCGGTATATAGCGGGGATTTTTACTTTTGCTTGTTCAAGCCCCGGGTAAAATACCTGCCAACCCGGGCCTAACAGATGGTAAAACCTTGCCCCGCAAAATACCTCATGCCTTTGTTTCCCCGTAATTTGGCGCGAAACAAAAGCCCCGCACTCACCCTGCAGTGCAGGGACATCGGAACGGTAAAACACAGTAATGTTCCCCGCTAACCCTCGCTCTTCCCCGAGGTTGGGGCCTTGGTTTCAATTGACTTGTGCATAAGTATTAATTGATGGTTCATACCGAACAACTGGTCGTCCCGAATTAATATTTAACTGGAAGAAACTGAAAAAACGCTTAGCAACGGTGTATCGCATTGTGTCAGATTATACATCTAGCGACATGATATGGCTAATGGTACACATAACCTCATTGGCGTAGTGCAACGTCCGAAGTATAAACCATCAGAACATAGATATTTGGATAATCAAAATAGTTTGTTTCAATGGATTACATTTTCTGTAAATATGTACCAGATAGGCTCCTATTTTGTTAATTTCAGTCACTTAAACATAAAAAGACAAAAATCTTGCATAAGGGCATAACATTGAATAAATGCATGTTCAAAGAAAATTATTGAATGTACATTGGTAAGCTGGTTTGTTTAGGTGAACAATCAACACTGCGTATAAATACTGTTAAAATAAATTAAGATTATGATTAACCTTAATTATGATGACACATAGTTTTGACATAATGTGTTAACAAACTCGCAACGATGATACATGTCACACAATGTCATGTTTCAATGTGAAACTGTTATTAAAATCACTAGTGGTCATTTTAAGCATCTTGACAGTCCATACAAATAATATCCTTTCTCCAAACAGTGAACATCATGTCGTTGTATTATGAGAAGCCATGTTTTTTGTATTGAACTTTCCATTTTGGTAACTCGGCATTTTAAAGTTGGGAAATTTGGAGGATTTACGACATATTACTGACACTGTATCATTAATTATGCATGGTACATGACGCAACCCGTTGTAACCCATGTGCAGCGGCATGAACATATGTGATAGTAATTAGACATGCAGTCATTTATAAACACCAGTCACCAGAGGGAATATAGCCCATACAAAAGTCATGCTTTGGTTTTCCATTTATTTCAGAATTGACATTAAAATATCATTCATCAGTTATATTGAAGACAGCTGCGCTCAATGCTGAGAGGATTCTTTTCAAGTCTGTATTTGGAACCGATTCATTTTGAGGCAACAAGACATGGTTGCATTCATTGCCAACTATTTGAGTACGGGTTTAGAGCTGATTATATTTTGGCACGAAGCTGCTTCTGTATGTCTGTATGAACGTTACTTATTTTTATTTATATGATTGTATTGGATTTCTTGGTTTACTCGTATACACTGTAGATGTTTTAGAGACACGCCTTTCGCAGCATAGATAAACATACTCAAATGTATTTGGGATTCAAATGACATTAAAGGTCGGTTAGCTATTGTGATTGAGAAATACGGGAAATAATGTAATTATGCTAAAGATCATTTCATTCCATGTGAAAGTCAACCATGTCAGTGAAGGAATTTTCATCCTAACGGAAATTCATCACTTGTAAGGAGATAGGGGTCAATTAGAAAAATCACAAGAAATGTCGATTATGCCCTCCTTAAGGAGTCATTACAATCGAGCGTGTTTGTCTCTTGCTGTTACGAAGCTTTAAAACAACGGTTAGGGGCATGTTATACCATTTTTATTCACTGTTTGTTCAAGGTCGAACCGTTGAATATTTTACAATTCTAATCCCAGTTTATTTAGTTGTGGCATAAGACTGACAATATCGTGCTTGTTTTCATCCTTTACACCGATCAGATTTCCGCATGTTCGTGTTAGACGTGTTTTCTTTATAAATGGCGTCATGGCTTCACAAAACCACGAAAACACAAATTGACCACTGCAATTTTGATGCTTAAGTCATGGCCGATATGTTCATTACATTACGAATGCATACATCGCCATACAAGTAAAATATTAGTACCCTGAAAAACTTGCTAAACTTTATTTTTTCAGTATAAGTTTAGAGAGAAGCAGCTAGAGCAGCAAGAATCACTCGACACTTTTACTTCTAAATTTTCAACCTTTTAAAATCATAAAGGGTCACTGATTATTCCTCCATATTGTGTTATGATTATAGTGTATGCAGATGTCACATAAGGATTTCTGTAAAGGTAAAGAGTGAAGAGGCGATTTTCTCACGTGATTTCCATGTTATTATGTAATCCTAAGTTAATCCGATTGCTGAGCATCAGTTTTCAACTTGTTCAGTGAATCAAAATTGTATTGCAAGATTAAAAGTGAAATGAAGAGAATGTAAGGCGCTTACTTGGTAACGTTTCACTTAGATTATTCTTCGGAATTCCATTTAAAATTGATAAAATGAAAGCAAGACATCTATGAGTCATTATTATGCTGTAGAACAACAACAAATAACCTGTTGACAAATGATATTACATAATTATACTATTGAAATAACTTAACACTATCCATTCAATTATTGTGATGACATTGTGAAGAAGAAGGGAAATGGAAAGTTATCCACACACATTAAAAGCTAGAAGAAACTAACGTTTAGTAATTCCAGTATATATTGTAACTATATTCAATAACTCACTAAATGCCTTGCGTAGTTGGACAGGCTGAATTTGTGAAGATTGACCATTTGTTTGTCAAAGTCTGTACTAGGCCGACTCAGAGCACACTGACATCTTATTGATATTCACCCGTTCTAAACATTTAAATTTCGTTTAACAATATGCAATATGCGCAGATCTTTTCCATATCCCTTAAAATAAGACCCCATCAATGAAATTAGACATACCTCAACGTTTAATTTTATTGTCAGCATTTATTGATATAGCCCTTATGGATCTTTAATATTCGTGAATATGTGACATTAATCTGTTTAGTCGTGTGGTATTGTCACAAATAACCGAGATCCTTGTTATTCTAGAGATCGTGTTCACTACATGTAATTAAGACATTCGACAAATTCTTACCATGTTTATAAATTATGTAAATAGTTACGTAATTGACCATTGCATAACACTTCGATTCACCAGAATAGCGCCTTCCGTTTTCAAAAAAAAAAAAAAAAATTGCGAAGCAAACATACTAATTTCTTACATTCCTGTGAAGTTATCATTCGTGTCTTGTGGTCGAATGACAATGTACAAGTAAAATATGTTCTGTTTGTTTACAATGTAGGCAAACAAGTAGCCCTCTATACAGTTGTGTTTGTTAATATTGCAAATACAACACATATCTTTAAATAATCCATGAGTGTACTATAACTACTGTGACACGAGTGTGGTGTACATGTATTATTCGAACGGCTTCATCAGCACGTTTCAAACTCTGGTCATGAGGCTGCTTAAAACGAATTGACATTATCAAGAGAAATAATCAATCGTCTTTAAATTTGGCGCGGAACAGTTGCATGCGTTTTTAGAGTGTCTTTCATTGACCACAAAATAACTGCATCAAATGTATTGTTTAATTTAAATTATATACAACGAGAGTACGTGTTATTAATGCGTTTTTATAGTGTCTTTCATTGACCACAAAATAGCTGCATCAAATGTATTGTTTAATTTAAATTATATACAACGAGAGTACGTGTTATTAAAACATGTGCTATAAATGATATTATTCCACAAATATTGTTATATAATACTGGTCTACTCCAATTTTATCATGACATTATTAGATTTCGCTATGTGATTTATTGAACAAAGTAGCAAAATACTTAAATTTCGTACATAGTCATTGGATGATTCAAAAAGGATATACGTTGTAAAAGATAAATAATTACCAAATTCAACAGCTATCTCTGTTAGTAATAGTGCCCGCTATCCACGGAAATTTCCACGTAGAAACATGGTCTGGAACGTTAATTTGTATTGTGTGTTATTTAATTTAGATGTCTGATGTCAGATAGCCTAGACATGTGATTTACATAAGCCAAGCTATTAGTAAATTACTGGATATAATTTTTATCTGATGGTTTCACACAATTTCCCGATACATTATTGAACAGGAAAGCATTAGAAATTCAATTCCTTATATTGTTTGATGCATCGAATGATTGTTGTATTCATCAGGACAAAACATTAATCAGATAACACAATAGAATACTGGAAGTGTTTACAGTTGCCACATTGATCATTAGATAAAACCTTACTAAAGTCAACATACAGATGTAATAATCGCCGACTGCTCTATCAATTCGCGGTGCAATTGTACGATAATGACCTAATTCACGTGCTGTGTTCAATGTGGTTCTTACAACCAGCGTTGTTTCGACCTGTCATCCTTTACATATTACTGAGGGGGACAAGACGCTGACATCAAAAGCAATGTCAGGTAGGACGACGCCAATCAGAAGAGTATGTTGATACAAGAACGGGAAAAAAAATCGGACTGACATTCAACGGTAGAACTTGAAAGGAGCAAAACGAACAAACGGATTAAACGTACAAGTCATAAAAAGAACATGAAATAAACAAGCAATTATATAGCCCTGTAGCGGCATACATGTGTATTTATCCGTAGTTGTCAACAAAACAAGATTAACACACACCACTAAAGTCGTTTTTTAGTCTGTAAAATAATCGATCACTATCAGTTTTCAAGTGCGAGAACATCCAAACATCTAGTTTTGTTAAGACGGTCGTTCATTGACACGTTTCTTATGCCATGTTGCAACAGCCCGCGCTAAACCAATGTACATTGCAGTGACGTATACACTAAGTCTTTTCTTTTTGTGTCAATGTATTTAAATGACAAGTGCACGCTGAATTATACTCTTAAGGTATTAAATGTGTCCCAAAAGCTTCGTGTTCGCAATGAGTCAACACTAAAAGCTAAGGTTGGCAACGAATATCCGAATAACCGGTTATTCGTTTTCTGTTCCAAGTATTCGGGTATTAGCAAATTAGTATTCGAATATCCGTTATATCATTAGTAATAAATCGTATCTCAATACCTTAACATGAGACAACATCTTTTAACACCTTTAACAATATAATCAATTTGGTAGCGGTGTCACTTTGTATATTATGGGGTTTACACGGGGTCTCTGTTTGATTCGCTAATGCGTTATAATCACTGTAGTATATTTTACCTGACAATTATCAGCTTATGTGTTTATGTTAGTGACAGTCCATAATTTCAACAAGTTGTCTGGTCAATTAGTAATTGAATAAGACCCGGTTTTAATTAATTTCATCTAATTGCGCAGATTCACGAAACGTGATAAATGATGTTTGAGGGTGTACACATCTGGTATTTGTCTTTACAAACATTCTTTTATCATCGGTAGTTAATTATAATCAAGTTAATAGGATTCGATTGAGCCAGAAAAAAAAGCTGACTACTCGTTCTGAGACATAAAATGTAAGTGTCTGAAATTGGTACACAAAGACGATATTGGTCGCGAAATTAGGTTCGCTCAATGCTTGGTTCATTTTTGATACGGATATTCGGATATCCGTTCGGCTATCCGGATATCCGGATTCCAATTTTGGTATCCGTTGCCATTCTTACTAAAAGCTATTATAGTGATTACTTTACCATGTGAGTGTAATAGAATTATCCATTATGTTATTTGTAGGATGATGGATAGAAATTGACGGGAGGCTTTCAACAATAATATTGGCGTTATTTACATTTGATTTAACATCTCTTCGTACGTGCCTTGTCTGAGGGAATAAAGCTCTTTATATCTGATAACTGTTTGCATGGAAACATCGATGAAGGCTCAGCTTTCATAAACGTGCCTTGTCTAAGGGAATAAAGCTCTAATTATCTGATTACTGTTTGCACGGAAACATCGCACAAAGCTCAGCTTCCATAAACGTGCCTTGTCTGAGGGAATAAAGCTCTTAATATCTGATTGCTGTTTGCATGGCATTATAGAGCAAGGCTCAGCGTCCACGTATGAGGGAATAAAGCTCTTAATATCTGACTACTGTTTGCATAGAAACATCGACGAAAGCTCAGCTTCCATAAACATGCCTTGTCTGAGGGAATAAAGCTCTTAATATCTGATTACTGTTTGCATGGAAACATCGAATAAAGCTCAGCTTCAAAGTTGTACAAATACTTATCAATTAAAGACGGCTGGTTTCCAGCGGAACTCTGTATGCAGACTGTTTATTGCAATATAAATATTTAATACTACAGTATTTATAGATTGCACGCTAACTTGTTCTTCGTGTTCTGAACATATTATGTTTTTGTTTGCGCTATTATTCAGGATTCTCTATGCGATTTGTAAGTTTTACTGGTTGCTTTTCTCCTTGCTTATATATTAATCCTAACTATTATTCAAACGTTTTCTTCTAAAAGCCACCCATTATATTTTATATCTTCAGTTGCATGCCTGTTAAAATAATACTATTTAAGGAGAAAATAACGAAACAGGTTGCGTCGGAATATTGCAACAGTATTAGCAGTATATCACGTTGCTGTTTCTGAGTGTTCTTGCCAATTATTTTTCACCGCATTCTTCGCTAGTGTGAATTTAATTCCTTGCACAGAATTAAAGCAATATTAAACTATAAAGCAACATGATTTAATATGTGTTTAAGTTTAAACCCTTCATTACAGTGCCGACCGCCATTATTTAAGATCTACATAAATTTTACTGAAATTGATAATGTCTTTTCATTTCCTTTGATATTTATTTATTCCATTCTTTATCTGTCGTATACGCTCTATTCAAAATAACGCGGCTTAAGAAGTTTTCTTTTTTAACTAATGGAATAATTCTTTAATCATTTTTCAATTTTAATGCTTTTTTATTCGACTAGGGAAAGCTACGGAATCGTCAGAATTCTACGGAACCTCTTAATGCATAAAAACACTTTCTAACGTGGCAGTATGCTTATTTTATACTTGAATTTAATTTTTAAAATAACCAGTAACTGGCATGATGCTAGCCACGTCCCTGTTCTTTATACAATTAGCAATTGCTTGATGAAAAGCATTTAAGTATTGGTTGATAATTCAGACAGGGACAACTGATCGTTCCCAAACAATGACTAAACTGGATGAAATTAAATAGTCGCTTAGCAACGGCGCATCGAAATGTGTCATATAATACATTATTCTCTGTGGCGAATCAAGTGTACACAAAGCCTCATTGGAGAAGCGCAACGGCCAAAGTAAGTAGAAACCAATAGAACATAAATGTGAATAATCAAAATAGTTCTTTTCGATTGATTAAAGTTTATGAAAATGTGCAATATATACTCACTAACTTTATTAACGCCTCACCTGACTCAACGTCAAATATGGTTTTTATTATGTGTCTGATTAAAAATGTTGCGTGTTTGTTAAACAATCTTCCCTACACATAATTCAGTTTAGTTTGATAAAAATAATATCGCGTAATTAAATGAGGGTATCCTAATTACAGTCACTACAAGGAATTGTGTTGGATTTTGAATATCGATTATTTTAAAAACGCCTCACATGAATAAAACCCAAAAATGATTTAAGTTCATTATTTAATTGACGATTCACTTACATTAGTGTAATAATATAGTCATTGTACATACATTCCACTTTAAATTTTAATAAAATAACGTCTTGTTACAAAAAGAGGATAGTTTAATCACACTCACCACAGGCGATTGTGTGGGATTTTTAGTATCGACCATGTCCACCGTTAACCCTAATACACTCCCTTATGCGAGATGGCATATAACCACTTAAACCATTGTTATGACGTCACGCTATTGTTGTCGCTGTCCAATATTTTAATATTGGACGGATATCAATGGCTTACTGTCCAATATGTTTGCTCAACTGTCCAATGTTACTACACAAAAATATTGGACTGCTGAAAAGAAAGCATAACTAAGAATAATAATAAAACAAATTCCGAATACTATAATTTTAATGAAGAGACGAATGCAAAGCACAATTATATTAGATATGGATAAATTTCATATCATAATGATACACATACTATATTTCGTTGTATGATGACAGTTTCACAGCACACATAATATCCCATTGTTCAGAATTTCAAATGAAATGAAACACCATTTCCCTCGAACTTTAACTCCCTTTTTTGCTTCATGTTCTCATCAATATTAAGCTCACTGGTTTTAATTTTTTTACACTGAACAATATCACTAACATCCTTTTGTTGCTGATCTGGTATAATTTCCCTCGAATCCAGCCTCCTTACACAATCGCCCGACAGTTTGTTGTAATGGGTGTACACCAACCGGTACGTCATCGTACCAAACACTGGACGTGTAGCTTTTCTTTGGTCGAAGATAAAAAGCAACACACTTTCCATTGATTGGTCTGGAATTAAAAAACAACTATTTTTTAAAATCAGTACGCATAGAGATATACGTGTATTCGGCTTTTTGGAGAATTGTTGTTTAAAACCATACTCAGATAATATTGTGCTAACTGGTCATACTAGTAAATCTGCAAACAATAGTGAATTACTATAAAAATGTTGAACCGTTGAATGTTTATCTATGATTTGCATCAATATGTATATTTGCAGTCAGTGTCTGGGTTTTATACACTCTTTGCTTTCTATCAGGTTCGCGATTTATATTTATAAACGATGTATTCCGATATACACTGACGAACTGCATTAAAAAGGCTATTTTTTTCTTTCAAATTGACCATACACAAATCATAACTATACTTGTAAAAACGCATTAAAGGGATCAAATATATTACCGGTCAACAGTGACCAACCTGTATTTGTAACATATATAATTATATATCAAAACATTCCAACATATATGTACATATCAAGGGCGGCTACAGGATACGTGCATATCAGGGGCGGCAACAGGATACGTGCATATCAGGGGCGGGTACAGGATAGGAGATATCAGGGGCCGCTAAAGGATACTTTGATATCAGGGGCGGATACAGGATAGGGCATATAAGGGGCGGGTGCAGGATACTTTGATATCAGGGGCGGATACAGGATACTTTGATATCAGGGGCGGATGCAGGATACTTTGATATCAGGGGCGGATACAGGATACTTTGATATTAGGGGCGGATACAGGATACTTTGATATCAGGGGCGGATACAGGATACGTGCATATCAGGGGCGGATACAGGATACGTGCATATCAGGGATGGGTACATGATACAATTTTACCAGGGGCGGCTACAGGATACGCGTACACTAGCGGCAACATGATAGGTGCATACCGTGGGCGGGTGCAGGGTACACATATACCAGGGATGGCAAAATGATAAAAAATATACCAGGGCCGGCTACAGGATGCAATTATTCCGGGGCGGTTACAAGATACGTGTACACCCGGGGCGGATACAGTATACATATATACCAGGGGCGACTACAAAATATGTGAATACCTGGGGCGGCTACATGATGTAAATATACAAGAGACGGCTACATGGAACGTTCATGGCAGGGGCAGTTTCAGGATACGTGCATACCAGGAGCGGCTACAGAATACGTGCATTGGCATATTTATACAATGTCCTACTAGTATTGCAAGTAATTAGGTAAATAACACCCACCTTTTGCTCATGTGCAGCTTGTACAACTTCACAATGCATCGCTCAGGTTGGTTTATGTTTTCGTAGGCTCGGGTGGTTTTGGGCTGAACATTTCTGTGATGTAAACCTCCTGAGTTGGTCTTGGAAACGTCTTCAGTGTATTCCAGGTACTCCGTACTTTCATCTGGTGATTTATATAGCTTCACTTGAGATAGGTTACCGACTCTAATGTTTCTGTGCTCCTGTCCAGCTCTCAACGCAAAATTAAGTCCAAACAAATACAAAATGGTGTCCAAGAATTTCTTCGGGCAATCCGAACCAAGAATTTCGTTTTCCCAGAGAGTGTTTTCCTGCTGGATTGTAATAACAGCTGCTTGCTTCCGATTTATGCCTTTTCCTTGTAATGAAAGTTCCTTCATTTTCGCATCTTATACCCGTCTCATTCCAAAGAAATCTTCACTATCTAAGAAATTTACATTGTGACCGTTATAACGCAAATAGTGTTGTATCGATATAACTATTTCGTAGATGGTCTTAGGATTATACTCCTCACCAGATTTGTTTTTTACTTCAGCTATAAAGTAGCATAGCGTAGAATATAACTCTGAATCACTGAGTGTTAGTACGTCACCCATTCCACATTCCTGACTATGTTTTTGCCATGAAGCAAATATATTAACGGCCCATGTGCTTTTTTTCATCGTATGTCTGGGAACCGAGTTACGTAACATTTTTGTAAGAACACTTTTGTCCACCGGTTTACCAAATCGAGTGTTTGAAGAAATAGTAGCTTCGGCTTCTTGAGAAGCAATGACCAGAGCTTGGTCGTCACCATCATCAAAGTCATCTACATGTTGTTTTGGTGAAACACTAACACCAATAACACGGTTGGAAGACTCAATTGGCCCTTCGCTTTTCCCATCAGATATATAAGAAAATAAATCCATTTTGATCAAAATTGGGTGTTTCACATATTCCATCATTGTAAATGTAGTTTGATTGTGTTATAAATATTTCATCTCCACTGTCTGAAGTCTGACAATTTAGGCGGGTACAACCCAAACACAACTAGTAAAATCTAGTCATGATGTCAACGTGGTGTGTACATTCATTGTTGTTGGATTATAGTGAGTGAGATGTTTTTTTCACGTGTCCGTTAATGTGTACACAGTGAAAGAATTTATGGAAGGGGTATTTTTTTGCATTTGAAAGAAGGAACGATTATTTAATTGTCTTTTCAGCTCCATTTTTATCTGCTTTTGTGAACAATTATTGTAGTATAGTAAACATATGATTGCAAAATCCCGATTAGTTAAAAAATTATTTGTTTAAACAATGGTTTAAGTAAGATATACAACTCAAACTGTCAATTATGAAATATATTGAACTATCTTCGGCGCTGGCGCGCCTCAGATACTCCAATATTTTTCATAATGGACAGTTTTCGTCGTATATCTATTACATAGTCGTCGAATACATCTTCAAGGGAAATTATTCCAATCTTGTCATATAGCGTCAGACATCTCCTGTTATGTTCCTGGTGCTTGGTAACGTTTACGCAGACAATACAATATACAATACAATACAATATCTTTATTTAGTCAGGTTACATTTGTAACAACAGACAATACAAAATGTTACAACAAAAAACATGCACATGGGTAACAACAACAAGGTAACAGTAGTGTAAAGTTTACAATATATTTTTAATTGTTCTGGTAAGTTTGAGTAAATTACTTACACATTTGTGTATTTGGTATAAATTAGATACTAGTATTTGACGGGGACAGTGATATTCACTGTCATATTTATATTATTGATTTTGTGTGTGTACGGATGACGTAAAAATTAAAAGGTCATTATAGCACGTGAAAATCATGGAGTGATACTGTTGAGTAAATATGGAATGTCATTGACTCGTCGATAGTATGGTTTTCGGTAGTTTGCACGAGAAAAGAGTGCAGCGTTGGGAGAATTTAGCGTTATGAATGGGAGTAGAGCACGTTGTAATGTGTTGATACACAGGCTTTAACATGAAGCGTTTGAATGAAAATAACCACGCTAGATAGTAAATGAGATGTACAATTAATAAGTTTCTAATTTACGTGGGTCATAATATAGGTTACAAATACACTGAGATTTTTAAGTATTTTAGGATCTTTGTTATTCATGAGTTGCCTGTACTTAATGATATTTGGATTTCTGTGAAATTCTACTGGGATTAGTTGTTTTCGTTTTGTGTTGAAATGTTTACAAACAAGAAGATAGTGAAATTCGTCGCCTAATTCTGTTAAGCACAAGGAACATTTCCTGTCATTGTATGGAATATTGGACCAGCGGCCCGTTTCAATAGGCAGTTTATGGTTGGCAGAACGGTACTTATAAATTGGTGAGTACAAGTGTTTTGGTAGTAATAATAGATAATCCTCGCGAGTATGATGTTCTTTATAAAGACCATAAAGTTTTCCCTTATTGGATGCTTGCATTTTGCCACGCCATTCAGCGAGGAAATGGTCAATTAGGGTTTGTTTAATTAGTAGATGAATTTTGTTGCAGGTTAGATTTGCTTGATTTAAAAATATGTCACTGTTTCCGGTAATATCAAAAATATTTTTAACATAATTAAGCCATTTAAAATTGCGTATACTATTTAGCATAACATTATAAACAATACTAGAGTACTTGTTTGGGTCTCCTATCACTAAATTGTTCCAATACTTAATAATCTTTGTGCGTATTAAAATATCGATCGGGTATCTGCCTAGCTCACCATATAACATATATGCCGGTGTGCTTTTTCGTGAGTGTGTTATTTTACGTAGAAATTCTATATGTATATTTTCGATGTCACTTGTATTTTCTATACCCCATACTTCGCTAGAAAACGTCAGTATTGGTATTATGGTGTTGTCGAATAGTTTTAATTGCAGGTCAATAGGCAAATTTAAATTATAGATACGTTTGTAAAGGAGATGCATTGCTTTTCTAGCTTGTGAAATCAGGTGTTTTCGAGCTTTATTAAATTTACCAGTCGGACTGAAGACAACCCCCAGATATTTGTACTTGTCGACTATCTCTAGTTTCATACCATTAAGCATAAAAGACATATTCCGCGTCCCGCGGCTATTGGATCCAAAAATCATGACTTTCGTTTTCTCAGTATTAATTTTAAGTTTCCACATTTGACAGTAAGTATTAAAGTCGTTCAAACATTTTTGAAAGTTACTTGGGTTATCGGCAATTAAAATAGTGTCGTCTGCAAAGAGGAGAACAAAAATGCATAAAATCCTTACTAATTCTTGAGAATGGTATTCGAGATTTATCCCATTGTTATCTTTAGATTCCAGAAATGATAGTAGGTCGTTTAAAAACAACGAAAAAAGCAAAGGTGAAAGGTTTTCACCTTGTCTAACCCCACATTCGCACGCAAACATAGGGGAAAATTTGCCGTTTACCTGTACACAAGACTGTATATTATTGTACATATTTCGAATAATCCTAAGAAATTTCCCATCTATGCCATTTTCTATTAGCTTTTGGAATAACTGTGCCCTAGGTAAATTGTCAAAAGCGCGAGAAAAGTCCACGTATGCTACGAACAGCTTGCGTTTCTGGGTCTGTAGTAAGTTTACTAGAAAATTTAATGTAAAAACATGATCCACAGTGGAGTAGTCCTTCCTAAAACCAGCTTGGTTTCCATGTATTATATTGTGCGTATCTACAAAGTTTGTTAATCGTTCATTTAAGACCCCCGTAAAGAGTTTACCTAAACAACTAAGAATTGTGATTGGTCTATAATTTTCGGGCGATAGAGTGGAACCCTTTCCTTTATATATTGGGATGATACAGCCCTCGGACCAAGTAGTCGGAATTATTCCAGTATCGAGAATAACATTAAAGAGTTTTATGTATATAGGTAACATGATATCTTTTGTAGATTTAATATATTCGTTGGTAATTTTATCAACATTACTTGCCGCTTTTCCACTTTTGCATTTATGAATGATTTTTAGAATTTCACTACCTGTAAATGGTGTATTTAATATGTCGTCATTGTATAATAAGTTTGTTTGATCTGTTTGAAAATCATCGCTATCATTTGATTTTGAATTTACTGTTTTAAAGTACTCGTGGACCAATTTCATTCCATAATTGCTCAATGGGGTTTAAGTCGGGCGACTTTGAGCTTTCATGATTGTATGAAATAATCAATATTCAAAATCCCACACAATTCCTTGTAATGACTGTAAATAGGATATTATATTTTTACAAACTAAACTGAATTATGTGTAGGAAAGATTGATTAACTAATACGCAAAATGATTTTTTAATCAGATATATAATAAAAGCAATATTTGACATTGAATCAGGTAAGGCGTTTTTAAAGTCCGTGAGTATATATTGCACATTTTCATATGACATTTTTTATTATTTCGTTTACTTTAACAAAATTGCATAAGGGCATAATATTGAATAAATGCTTTTTCAAAGAAAATATATAGACGTCTTAAAGAATCCAATGTTATAAACTAGTTTGTGGTTCCAATAAAAAAGACAAAATAATGTTGATTTGACGCTCAGTATAGTTTATGCTGATACAACTACACATGTGTACATTGATATATAACCGATATGAATTCTAAACAATTTTTAGATTTAATAAATGTATGTGTCCATATGAACACCGTTTATGACATAATCAAACATATCAAACAATACATATTGCACTTAGCAAATGTTTGTGCACGATTTAGTGCCATATGCGTTTTCTATTTATTGATATTTATGAATATGCATGTTACCGAACAGCTCTTTATTCAGATAATGACTGATAAAAACCAAAACAGTGGGTTAGTGCTGTGCTGTCCAAGTTCATTTAGGAAATCAACCATAGAACGCTAGTGAATAGACACTGTGTAGATTCGGTGAGATATTTTTAAGTGTGGACTCGATGAGAATACTACGTAAACTCTGTGGGATGTTTTGAAATGTTATAATACTGCAACAACTGTACTATGATATTACTGCTATGATATGCATCCATGCACTACTTTATAATACTAATTGAATATTCAATTGTATTACACTCAAAACCATGAGAAAATATAGTTTGAAATATTATAATACTAAAATTGTACTATGCTATTATATACTGCTATAATATGAATGTATATACAGTCAGGACTCGTTACAACGACACCCGATATACCGACAATTTCGTTATAACGACACAAATTGGTGGGGACGAATTCTATACAACGTTAATAGTATCCGTTATAACGACATATTCACTTACCGACACCGACAGCAAAAAGATGGGAACGAATCGATTGTTTACACAGTAATTAATACTCGATATACTGACACTATCAATGGACTAGTTTTCACACCTGAACTATTTATCGGCATCACAAGTCACCGTTTGAGCAAGGAGCCTAATTATGTAATTACACTTGTGAAAATCATCTTAATTGCTTTCTTTATAATAGAGGAACCTTTCACATTGGAAATCACAGTTTGTGTGCTACGTCTCGCGCATTCGTAATCAAGGGAGATAAGCGAAGTCATCGCATATTCGTATTTTAGAAATCGTACGGTTCACGAAATAAACGATGTTAATCGAGATTTTTCTACTTGATTTATTAATTCATCAATTCTTAAAGACGATAGGGTAAACTTTGTAACAAAATGAATTACCAAATTATTCTCTAGAGTGTTAGATTTTATAGTTTACTGTAGTAGTACCGGATAACTTTAAATTCGGACGCCGTTTATTTTGGAGCTCTCTCAAAACATTGTATTTTATTTTAAGTATTATTTTATGTAATTATGATAATTTCATACTGCTGATTTTGCTGATTATGTCAATTTTATGGCATAATAAATTATATGTTAATCATTAATTGATTTCTATGAAACAATGCAATCTCCAAATCAAATTTCTCGTCACTAGTGAAATTCAGTATAATGACAAATTCGTTATAACGACATTTTGACCGGGAACAAACAGTGTCGTTGTATCGAGATCTGACTGTACTACCTTATAATACAGATCGAATATTAAATTATATTACATTTAAATCTTGCTAAAATATATGTTTTGAAGTATTACTGCAATTGTGCTATGATATTACTGAATTGATATGCAAGTATACGCTACTTATTAATAATTATGGAATATTAAACTGTATTAAACTTATAGCATGATAAAATGCATACCAGTGCTTATGTACAATCATATACAATGTAGTAGATATGATTTAATACGACACTTGTTTTCATGGTAATATGCATATTAAAGGGACTGTCTCACATATTGGTGTATTGCAAAAATAAAATAAAAGTGTCAAATATTCGCGTAAGTTTGGTATAGTTGGCTGTATATCCCATAAACAACCACACTTACATCCAAAATAACTTGAGAAACTTCGGCATTTTGTAGTTATTTAGTATTTTTACATCAAAAATTCTATAGGGTATTAATACCCTATAGAATTAATACTACTATTACTTAAATTGCCTGAAACTTGTTCGCATTTGATGAAACCGAATTTAAAAACAAACCAAATACCTCACAAATGTTTACGCTATAGATTGTTGATGTTACAGTTCGATCACGTGTGAATTTTCAAGAAAAAAATACTCAGTTGGCGATACCGAGAGAGGTTAAATCGCTTATTTGCACCAAATCTGTCAAAAAGCAACTGTCAGTGGCTTTCTATTACATCAATACTTGGTTAGGTTGGAAAATCACGATACACAAAATTGTTAGCCAAATCTGTGAGACAGCACCTTTAAGTGACATCAGTGTACTCTGGTACTAAAAAAAATCTCGAGTGAAAAAGAAATACATAGTTTGCATGCTTTACTGTAAGGATTGTATTAAGACGCTGAATGCAAAATGAAATGTTTGATATGTACAATTATGAAATGTTTGATATGTACTAACATTATGCTAGCAAAGTGATACTATGTACAAACTGAAATGTTTCACGCAATCTTACATTACACTTAAATTTATGATCATGATCAAGTGAAATGTTTGGTATAATATTATACGTGTCTTATGATCTATATCATTTTGTACGTGAGAACAAAACAAAAAAAGGCAAATACAATGTATTAACACTATTAAAATTAATATCAATTTATAAATCGCCTTGTAAATATTATTGTTTATAAAAAAATGATCACTATATTTATGCTATTGAATCATGTTTTCTGTATTTTGGGCTTGTGGCCCTGTGGCCCTGTACATGTACTATTGAAATAAAGCTTGTATCTTGTATCTTGAACAAACTGTTGCGTTATGCTATCAACCAATCTACCATTAAAAGCACCCTACAAGTAAGGAAAAGTTTCCACTCAGCTATGTTTGCCATTAACTCAGCGCGACCGCAGTTGTTTTAGAATGTTCTACCATTATTATTATTTTATAGTGCAAGGGGTGTAACTTTGGGTAAGGATTTTCATTTTTTGACCATAAGTGATAAGTGGTCGCAATATGGTTTTACACAAATGATTTTTTTAAAAACATTATCGTTTACCCAAAAATACAATTCCAATGCAGGCTTTATATTGAATTAACTTTATGGTTGACTGCGGTTAAATGCCACAACAAAGCCGTACAATATTGTACTAAAGTTTTAGTAGAATGTCTGTCTATTTCAGCTGTATTGATGGTTCACGATATGTCTGTATGAGCTGATACCACAGTCTAGTAATAATAAATATATTACAGCTTAATGCGACATAAAGCAGTCTTAATGAAACACCAGCCTTCAGCATCTCATATACACGATTATGTTAATCATTACCCATGTCAGTAATATTTTAAGCATACATGTCGTGCTTAATTATAAAAGTTATTGTGAACTTTTTATCAGATACATGTTAGTAGAACATGTAAAGTCAACATGTAAAGTGTAAAATATAATACCCAAATTTGCACGTGCCTGAATAGACGATTAGCCATTTTCGACCGTTTGATCATTAAAGCGTGACGAAAAAAGATGACAATACATGAAGTTAAAAATATACACTAACGATACTTTCATTAGTTGAAGGGAAACGTTCTTTCAACCCAACAATTTAGGATTTTCAATTTAGTTGCAAAATTGTTTACGCTAAGTTTATAATGACGGATGATGTAGCTAATGTTAATAAAAAAATATTCCGATTGGCAGAATATATTAGACATGGACCTGTTTATGTAAACAGTTAACATTTAACTTAACATACCGTTAAAAAAATTACGGTTAATATTAACCTTAAGTTTTGACATTAATAATTTTTATGTGTCAACAAATCGCAACGGCGATACAAGTTAGTAGAAGTACTACCACACAATGCCATGAAGAAGAAGACGTTTATTTCATAATGGTGTTGCATCTCGGGAAGCCATGTTTACTGTACTGTATTGAACTTTCCATTTTAGTAACTCGGCATTTTAAAATTTGGAAATCTGGAGGATTTACGACATATAACTGACACTCTATAATAAATTATGCGTGGTACAAGACGCAACCCGTTGTAACCCATGTGCAATGGCATGAACATGTGTGATAGTAATTCGACATGCAGACATTTGTAAAGCCCAGTCCCCAGAGGGAATACAGCCCAGACATGCTTTGGTTATCCATTTATTTCAGAATTGACATTTAAAATATCATTCATCAGTTATATTGAAGACAGCTGCGCTCAATGCTAAGAGGATTCTTTTCAAGTCTGTAATTGGAGACGATTCATTTGGAGGCAACCCGACATGGTTTTATTCCTCGCCAAATATTTGAGTACGGGTTTGGAGCTGATTTATTTTGGCACGAAGCTGTTTCTGTACATGTATGTCTGTTTGATTGTTACATACTTTCATTCATTAAATAATAAAAGTATTAGGTCATTCAGCGTAGGCATTCCGCCTTTTGGTTGCTGTATCTTTTCTACTGGGTCATTCAGCTAGTTACAATTTATTATACTTTTCGACAGCTTGGACTTGGGCGGATCTGCGCTTGTTTAGTTGGGCATTGTGCTTTGTGTGTTTTTAATGTTTTCTGTGCTCGGCTGGTTAAGTTGAGTGCTGCCTTCCCTGTCTGACTTAATATACTGTTTTTGGATTCCTGGTATACGTATACTTAAATAAAGTGTAGAAGTATCAAAGACACGCATCACGCAGCAAACGTCATAACTACTTTAGTGTTATTTGGGATTTGAATGACATTAAAGGACAATAATAAAAGGTTTCTTTTCAAGTCTGTATTTGGAGCCGATTTATTTCGAGGCAACAAGACATGGTTTAAATCTTTGCCAAATATTTGAGCACGGGTCGGGAGCTGATTTTATTTTGGCACGAAGCTGCTTCTGTATATCTTATCTTTTCATATGTTAATTTAATAAAACAAGTATTGGATTCTTGGTACATTCGTACACATGAAGCAGCAAAGGTCATAACTACCAAAATGTTTATTGGGATTCAAATGACATTGAAGGTCGGTAACAACAATTGAGATGGAGAAAGACGGCATGCTATGAAGAAACAGGAAGCAATGTTTATCGTAATGAAAGGCCGGAATGTAGATGTATTGTCCTACCCTGTTCACTAAAAACTAGTTTTGTATAGGTTGTGTGGACTTCCTTACATACCTTTGAAGCGTTGAGTATATATGTGTACGAAGGTGCAGACTGTACATTAAGAAACACTCGACGATTATCCTTTTTACTCTGCAAATGTTAAAAATCATAATAATAAAGGATGTCAATTGTACATCTCCATGGTGTTATAATTATATTGTATGCATATGCCACATTGGTGTTTCTGTAAGAAGACCCTTTCTTCTGAATGTCGCGTTCCTTATAATCCTAACTTAATCCGATTGCTGAGTATCAGCTTTTCATACTCTTTAGTGAATCAAAACTTTATTGCAAGATTTTAAGTGAAATGTAAAGAATGTAAGGCGCTTACGTTGTAACGTTTCTTTTTGATTATCCTCCGTGAATTCAATCTAATGTTGAGAAGTTGAAAGCAAGATGATGAGTCATTGTCATGCTGTAGAACAACAATAAGAGATACCATGTTGACATATAAAATTACATAATTATAGTATTTAAATTTAAACTTGACTCTATCCATTCTTGTATTTTAAGATATCTAAATATATTATAAACAAACGTTCATGCATGTTCTTATATAATGTATAAATCAAAATAACATTGTGGAAAAAATACGCTTGAATGTACATACTGGCATATAAGTTCAATATAATTGGATGATCCAGAAAGGCCTTGTTCATTACTGCTTTATCAACCATTATATTGTAATCAAATTTACCTGGCATTCAAATAATTTTATATTCTACATACAGACGCCAGGTATTTTATTGGTAATACTCTAACAAACTGTTGTTGTAGAACGAAGGTCGCACTATGTTTCATTACTACCCTTACATACAAAATAGTGTTTACCCACTTACAAAACAGAGGCGCCTTATTATGTGATATTGCTTGAAACCCCCTGCATACAATGGTTCAACAGTGTAAGCGCTCTTTATTTACGGTAACATCAGAAAAAACAGGTGTGTGGCGATAACGCAATTAATAAACAATTGTATACAAATTAGTTAGTGTTGTGGGACATGAATATAACTTATGTAGTCATGTAATGGAGTTTATGTCACTAACCATTTAAAGTCACCTGTAAAATACAATGACTAATCATACGCACTCAATAAAGTAAGATATTCATCGTAGAACAGAAAAGCGAACCGGTAATAGGAACTTGTTCTTGGCAAATATGACGATTAAGTAAAGTGGAAACTGGTCAAGATACAAATAGTTCCGTTAGAAGTAGAATATAAAGAGATGAAAGCAGCTGGTATTTGTGCAACTTTTGTTATTCAATGACCATTTCCCGACAGTTCTGCTGCTACAACATCTTCAGACGTAATAACCAAAACTGTGTTATATAAACTTTGACTGTAGTTAGTACTGTGATAAGTATTAATAATAGGTATAATTATCCAAGAAACACTTACACAAATTTGTCTGCATTAAGCGTAAGAACATATAAAAATATTGAAGGGTTCTACATGTAGCAATACATTGTACTAGACAGTAAGGATGTAGCGTTTTAATAAGACATTTTGAAGTATATAAAACCTGATAAAAATGTATTCGTGCTTTAGTCCTTATGCGTAAGGAGAATAATTTAATAAGATCAAGACTAAGTGTCTTTCATTATAATCCTTTTCAATAAACTGTTGTTATTATATAGCAAATTATATGCATACTGTCTATATTTAGGAAAAAAAATAGGTTTAAAGTATGTATGAATACACTTTTGCAAACGACTGTATGATTGTGCTGTCCCTAAGAAGAATGATGACTTGATGTACAACAATCATATCCCATTAATACAAAGACACCATTGTAAGAAACATTGTATTTATATATGCAACTTACTGTTTGCGGTTTAATAGATACGGAAAGCAATAAGCAAACATGCATAACCCTTCGCAAGTATACGTTATGAGTACTGCATAGTTCGTGAAAAATAAATGTAGAAACAGTTCGCTTCTAAATATGTAATGTAGCGAATTATAACTATATAAACAAACAGACACGTGCACGTCCATACTCAAATATCACGCCGACAGTGTATGACTGATTGTCGTAAACGCATATAGATACAACTAGAAATGTGTCCATATGACACGGGTGCCCCCATTATAGCACACATCATTATTCAATTTCTTAGCCTTGTGGACAATAATGCTATTAAAAAATATCAAAGGTCCATCATATAGTAAAAGTAACAAAGGGTCATAATTCTAGTTAAAACTGGCACAACAAAAATTCCATCCTATAAGGTCATCTATACATTAAGATTGTTAATCTGTAAAAGATTGAAGAAATTCCATCAACCTGTTTGCGAGGAGTTCAACATACAAGATGTTCCACTATGGGGTGTAGTATATAGAAAAGTAACAAAGGGCCATATTCTGGTATAATTTGACGCAATAAAAATTCAATCCTTTACGGTCATCTAAACATTGAGATTGTTAATTTGTGAATGTTTTAAGACAGTCCACACATCAAACTGTGAGGAGTTCAACACACAAGATTGTTCACTATGGAGTATATAGTAAAAATAACGAAGTGACACAATTCTGGTAAAAATTAACACAGCGAAAATTCCATCCTTTACGATTATCTATACATTGAGATACGAGTATATATATATAGAATATAGAGTAAAGTAGCAAGGGTCATAACTCTAGTGAAACTTGACGCAGCGAAAAATATATCCTTCACAGCCATCTATACAGTTAGGTAGTTCATCTGTGAAAGTTTGAAGATATTATACTTAGATTTGCTTTACGTACGTACTTGTTGAAACCATCAAATAATGAAACCTCACGATATTCAGAATGCCTGACAGCAAATTCTGACATTTATATTCACAGACATTAATAACTGGATGTCATTATACTTATTATTTAACCGGGTGCTTGAATTAATTGCTTTATCAAGAATAACATAAATAAATTATTTGATACTTCGATGAAGATGCTTCATTGATTATGTCCAATGATACCGAGTGCGTTTTAGCAAATGAAAACATGCTGCGAGTCGTGGATGCTGCAAGTATTATTATGTTCGCAGTTCGTTATTCTTCGTGCTCAGTCGCCGACAATTGTAATCCTTTTCCAACAGTGTTTGTTATTACCGTATAGACAAATAATTACACTTTCAGTTATGTTTAAGTGACATGTAAGTTATTCAATAAAATGCATTACAGTTCGAGTTTCACGTTTGTTGTATTTTTGAGGATAGTTACTAAATTATTAAACACTTGCCTAGCATCAACACAATTTACATCTACTCTGTACTCACCTACGCTGGGTATTATTGAATATTTATCATAAAAACAGACTTATACAGTAACCATTAAATAGACGATATAAAACGTTAATTACAATAATCATTGCTGTATGTCAAACCCTAAATGAAGATGTGTATGCGTCAGCATCTTAATATCATGAATATTTAGAATAATGATATTTAAATTCATCATGCACATCAAAAGATATACGACATGGAAGGCAACACTAGAGCAAAGTAGACACAATATAGAGGAGAGGGTATTTGTGAATGAGCTTGTCGGTGCATTTCACAGTTTGCATACATTAACTTATGAAGGGTTCGACAGATTGACATGGAGTACCAAATTAAAGTTCGATTGCAAACAAATATTCTTGGACATAATTATGGCCCTTTTCAATCTGCAATTTGCCAAATTTTGCATGAGGTCTAATTTCATAGTGTCAATAAAAGTTAGTCATTCGAACTCTTTGAAGGCAGTGGTCGAGTCAATGTGGCTCTTAAATACAATTCGAGATGTCCCTAGTTAGGTTTAAAGCAGAGACATTTCGTCATTTTCAAACCATCTAGAAATATTCTGGTTGGTGTCTCAGGGGTAGTCTCGCGTGTAGCCATGCTGTGATACGAGGGCATTTAGGAAAAAGGAGTCAAGATTAAAAGAGCTACAGTAGCATGCCCGGTTTTTTGTATCAAACACTTGTCTTTGTCAACGACATTGAACAACTTATACTGAAAATATATCATGATTCTAAATTAACCCCATGGCAATTACGTTTCAAGTGTGTAGACAATGGCAGGTAACTGTACCGGCGAATTTTGAATAGTTAATCAATTTATTTTGCTATTATTTGCTTATGATTGCCATATTTCTACGACAAGGTTGTATTGTGGGAAACTGCTGTGAAATCTACAACGTTTTTTTCGTTAATACAATTTACACAGTATCTAAATTAATGTATGATAGATTGAACTGTAGCTGAATTACATGTACAGCTGTTATTGCATTTTATATTAGGACGAATCTGTCAAGACCGGTGATGGAATGTATGCAATGGTGGCTGTGAATTTGATGCAGGGAGATGAGTCTATATAGTCTCCTTGGTGTGGGCGTTTACACTTCATATAGACACATTGCCTCCTGCGATGTTGCAACAAAGATGTTACACGTCTGGTTATCCATTGAGATGCACATTGTTCATAACCAACGACACATATGTCACACATGAGTGTGCTTATTCAAGCACTGGATATATGACATATGATATATAGGTGTAATACCATACTGTATGTCAGATATAATTGTAATACCTTACTGTATGTCATATATGGATATTTAGAGTACACTCGTAGCTCAATTGACGTGTATTCCGAGTTGTGAAACTTGTAACAATGCCACGCCAAGCATTTGGAGGTTGTTCAACTATTGTAATGGTATCGTGAAAAAGAACGGAAATGAAAAGTTAATATTACTAGCTAAAACATAATAATTTTGTGTAATTCCAATATATTACAAAGCGAATGTATAATGTAAGTTCAATAACACACTTAATTAATGTCTAGCGTAGTGGGCAATACTCAGTTGTTAAGATTGACCATTTGTTTGTCCATTAAAATGTGCTAGGCCAACACAGACCACACTAGCATCTTATAGTAATTCACTCGTTCCGTACATTTATGTCGGTTAACACTATGCAATATGCGTAGATCTTTTTCTACATTACTGAAAATAAGACATAATCAGTGGAATAAGAAAGACCTGAATGCTGGGTTTTATTGTCAGCATGTATTGGTATAGCTCTAATGGATCTTTAATATTCATGAATAGGTGACAACAAATCTGTTTAGTCGTGTTAGGTATTATCACGAATAAGCGAGATGCTTGTTATTCTATAGATCGTCTGTACAAAGTAAGGCATTTTCCAATTTAATACAATTATGTAAATGGTCACGTAATTGCCTTTTGCGGTACATCATAGCGCCTTCCGTTCTCAAAAAACAACAACAAAACATACTAATTTCTTACACTCCAGTGAAATAATCATTTGTGGTCGAATGACAATGTACAAGTAAAATATGTTTTGATCGCTTACAATGTAGGCATACATGGATCCCTAAATATATATATTTTTTAATTTTGCAAAACAACACATATTATTATACAATCAATGAGTATATTATTACTACTGTGACACGGATGTGGTGTTTCATTCAAACGGCTTTATCAACTCATTTTTAACTCTGGTCAAGATACTGCTTAAAATGGATTGACATTATTAAGAAAAATAATCAATTGTTTTTAAATTTTGAACGGAACAGTTGATTTTAGAGTGTCAATGACCAAAGAATAGCTGAAAAAAAGGTTTTATTTAAATTATATACCACGCGAGTATGTGTTATTAAAACATGTACTATAAATGATATTATTCCAGAAATATTGTTATATAATACTGGTCTACTCCAATTTTATCATGACATTATTATACTTTGCTATGTGATTAATTGAACAAAGTAGCAAAATACTACATTTTCGTACATATTCATTGGTTGATTCAGAAAGGATAAACATTGTAAAAGACAAAAAATACCAATATAAACAGTTATCTCTGTTAGTAATAGTGCCCTCTATCCACGGAAATATCCACGTTTGAAAATGGTCTGGAAGGGTTATTTGCATTGTGTGTTATTTGATTGTGATGTCTGATGTCAGATAGCCTAGACGTGTTATTTACATGAGCCAAGCTATTAGTAAATTACTGGATATAATTTTCATCTAATGGTTTCACACAATTTCCCGATACATTATTGAACAGAAAAATCATTAGAAATTCAATCCCTATATTGTTTGATGCATCGAATGATTGTTGTATTTATCAGGACAAGACATTTTCAGATGATACAGTTAGAATACTGGAAGTGTTTTCAGTTGCCACATTGATCATTAGATTATGAGTCAGATTAAAACGTTACTTTTACTAATGTAATCATCGCTGACTAGTCTAGCAATCTCCAGAGTCATGTACGATAATGAACAGAGTCACATGCTGTGTTCACAGTGGTCCTTCACCACCAGCATTGTGTCAACCTGTCATCTTTTACATATTATTGAGGGAGAAGACACGAAAATCCAATGCTTTATCAGGTGGGACGATGCTAATCTGAAGAACATGTTGATGCACGCATTTGAAAAACAAATCGAACTAGCATTTAACATTAGAACTCTGTAACTGCGTACATGTGTTTTAATCCGTAGATGTCAACAAAACACAATCCACAAACAGTACCTTTTAAAATGTACACGGTCCGCCACATACTTACTTCAACTATTGCACCCGCTTACATCAACTTAGCTAAGCACAAATTCGCACAATGCCCAATTTTTCGAGAACCATTTGTGCCGATAGTCAAACTAATATTGCTCAATGCATTAAACGTGTGTTAATCAAGATTATTTCAGACAGTTCTGTCAGACTTTCTTAATATGTACGGAAGTAATTTCACATTTAATTTACAAAGCAAACATAATACACTGCTTTATTAACTAACCCCTAAGACAAGTAAGACACATGAGTGCAATTGATAGGGGAATAGTTGATAAAACATGACATGAATTTATCTCATGTTAATGTTTCTTGTTCATCATTTATCCATCGGGACGTTCGAAACGGCTTTTAGATGATTCAAACAAGTTTTGATGCGATAGTTAACCAAGCATTTCATTACTCGGATTTCACAATGTCAATTTATTTAGATGGCAGGTGCACGCTGAATTATACCTCAAGTTACCTCTTAATTAAGTTTGTCCCAATAGTTTCGTGTTCGCAATGAGTCAGCACTAAAAGCTATTATGATGATTACTTTACCATGTGACTGTAATATAATTGTCCATTATGTTATTTGTAGGATGATCGATACAAATTGAAGGGAGAATTTCAACAATATAATTCTCCTTATTTACATTTGATTTAACATCACGTGACTTGTCTGCGGGAATAAAGCTCTTAATATCTGATTACTGTTTGCATGTAAACATCGAACAAAGCTCAGCTTCCATGTCTGAGGGAATAAAGCTCTTAATATCTGATTACTGTTTGCATGGAAATATCGAACAAAGCTCAGCTTCCAGGTTTGAGGGAATAAAGCTCTTCATATCTGATTACTGTTTGCATGGAAACATCGTGACTTGTCTGATGGAATAAAGCTGTTAATATCTGATTTCTGTTTGCATGGAAACATCGAAAAAGACTTGGCTTCCATGTTGAACAAATATTTTATCAATCAACGACGGCTGGTTTCCAGCGGAACTCTGTATCTAGACCGTTTATTGCAATATAAATATTTAATACTCCAGTATTTATAGATTGTACTCTAACTTATTCTTCGTGTTCGGAACATATTATGTTTTTGTTTGCGCTATTATTCAGGATTCCCTATGCGATTTGTTAGTGTTACTGGTTGCTTTTCTCTTTGCTTTAATGAAAACACTATTAAACTATAAAACAACTTAATTGAAAATCTGTTTAAGTTTTAAACAGTCGTTGCCATGCCGACTACCATAATTTAAGATTTATACATTTTACTGGAATTGTTAAGGTCTTTTCGTTTCCGTTTATATTTAATTTATTCCAATCTCCATCTCAATGTATGCACTCTATTTCAGCTCTAAACATCCCGCGGCTTAACAAGTTTTCTTTTGTAGCTAATGGAATAGTTCTTTAAAAATTATCAATTTTAATCCTTTGTTAGTCGTCTAGAGAAGACTAGGGAATCTTCAGAATTTTACGCGAACCTCTTAATGCATTAAATCACTTTTTGACGTGACAATATACATTTTTTGAACTTGAATTTAATTGTAATAGTCGGCAATACATCCGAAGCTATGGGAACGAACATACTGTTTCTTGGATCTTACTTTAAAATGTATAGTTTCGTGCTTGCTATATAAGTTATGTACGTATTATTATGTATTTATCTAACGTGCATCTGGTTTAAAAATATTGCAAAATAAACAATTGCTGACTATATTTGTTTTGCGGTCTATTCCGGCAAAAGTCAGTTGAAAACACGCCCTTAACCCCGGGGATTAGCCATGATTTTTACTTTTGACTTTTCAAAGGCTCGATAAAATTTTTGCCCCATGTGCCAAACAGATTGTAAAACCCTCTCAAATATGCCCAGTCCTATACCTCACGGCCATATTTCCTCGCTTTTTTGGGCGAAACAAAAGCCCCGCACTAACCCGCCAGTGCGGTGACATCGAAAACACTTTTCTCCCGCTATCCCTCTTCCCCGGGATTGGGGTCCTGGTCTCAAATGACTGGTACATAAGTATTGGTTGATAATTCATACCGGAACAACTGGTCATCCCTAAACAAAACTAAACTGGACGAAACTAAATAATCGTAATAATAAGCTAAAGTAGTGCAACTGCCAAAGTATAAACCAAATGAACATAGTAAGTTGGATAATCAAAATAGTTTGTGTCAATGGAGTAAATTTGATATAGATATTTAATATATATGCTAATTTTTGAGTTTTCGTTCACTTTAACAAAAATGCAGCAGAACATATTGTTGAATATATGCATTTTCAAAACAAAATATACAGTCATGTATATGTTTTGTTTTAACAAATCCAATATTTTATGGTCGCATTGCAACACACAGGATGTTAACTTAGTTGCTTCTTATAATATATATATAATATATATATGATTCGTTCTCCAAGAAAATCTAGTTATTATGTAATAAGTTTCAGAAAAGGTGCTTACATTAAAAATAACGATGCTCTTTGATTCATGGATAATATAGTACTATATATTACGTTAAGTTTTCTCATAAATTTTGTTACAATAAATTATGTCGTTGCTATGGTGACCAATTTCCGAAAAGTACCCATATTGACAAAAATGAGGGGTTGTTGGTTAAAACAGTGACTACTTTAATTAAAAAACAAACATTCACGAATTTCATCTTTATTGATATCAAAAATTCTTACTGTGACACAATTTTGAAAAGTTAATGTCATAAATCTTTCAAGTACTGGATTTCTGAAATGCTTGTATGACGTAACGTATGAATGACGTTTGCGACCTCACTCAGAAAGAAGACGGGAGTAGTGAGCTTTTAAAGACTGTAACTTTGTAAATTGATGTTATATTCTGATCATTTTTTTAGAAACTGTTCATAACAGTCCTGTCTTTCTAACGCTTTATTATCATGATTTTCATAATTGTATCAATAATATATATATATTATATTTGGATAGTGTAGCTAGTTTTATCACAAAAATTACCAAACAATGTTTCAAAAAAATATTCAGACGGGCAGAATATATTGGACATGGACATTGGTAAGCTGATTTGTTTAGATAAATACTAAAAATTTAAGGTGAACATACAGATGGAACAAATTACTGATAAGATTAGCCTTAATAATAATGACGCGTAGTTTTAACATTATATGTCAACAAACTCGCAACGACGATACAGGTTAGTACTGAAGTAAAGTCAGTAAAAATGCCATGGTTCAATGCGAAACTGTCAATAAAATCTCTAATCGTCAGCATCTTCAAAGACCATGCAAATAATATCCTTTCTCCGAACAGTGTACACTGTGTCGTTGTATCATGAGAAGCCATATTCATTGTATTGACCTTTCAATTTTGGTAACACGGCATTTTAAAATTCTTCCAGATTTACGACATATTACTGACACTCTATTATTAATTATGCTTGGTGCAAGACGCAACACGTTGTAACGCATGTGCAGGGACATGAACATGTGTGATAGTAATATGACATGCAGTCATTTATAAAGCCCAGTCACCAGAGGGAATATAGTCCAGACATGCTTTGGTTATCCATTTATTTCAGAATTTGCATTAAAATATCATTCATCAGTTATATTGAAGACAGCTGCGCTCAATGCTGAGAGGTTTCTTTTCAAGGCTGTATTTGGAGCCGATTCATTTGGAGGCAACAAGACATGATTTTATTATTCGCCAAATATTTGAGTACGGGTTGGGATATGATTTATTTGGCAGGACGCTGCCTCTGTATTTATTAATAAAGTATTGGATTTCTTGGTATACTCGTATACAGCGTATATGTATCAGAGATACGCATTACGCAGCAATTGTCAAAACTACTAAAAGGTAATTGGAATTCAATTGACCTTAAAGGTCGGTAGTAAAAGCCGACCTACCAGCTATTGTTATTGAGAAAGACGAAACATAAAGGGTAATTAAGATAGATAGATCGGTGCATGAGTAAAACTGTATTAACGGTTAGGGGTACCAGCGTGTACCTAATACATTTTACTTTCAGAATAAGCGATATGTGTAAAGGATGGGTATTTAAGGGCTGAAGTGTTAATATATTCTGAAAGTACAATGCATTAGTCACACACTGGTATATGTAACGTTGCATTTGAGTGAGTAATTATAAATTACAAGCTATGTGGCATGCTCTTCAATGTCATGTCAGACCTTTAGTTAAATAGGTAAACAATAATAAGGTTATATTTAGCTTGGGTAGTAGGGTACGTTCTGAATGCCTATGGTTTGGAGTTGAGTTAGATATATGCGTAGAGGTGCAGCTTTTGCATCTAGAAACTCTAGACATACTTACTCTGCAACCTTAATCATAGTGTCAACTTTATACCTCCTCATCATGTTATAAATATATTGTATGCAGATGTCACAGTGGGATTGCTGTGAGTGAGGAGACGCTTTATTCTGAATGTCGCGTTCCTTGTAATAATGTAATCTTAACTTAATCCGATTGCTTTTCAAATTCCGAGAATCAAAATTGAAGAGAATATAAGGGGCTTACGTTGTAACTTTTCTCTTATATTATCCTCCGAGAACTCCATTTAATGTTGATAAGTTGAAAGCAAGACGATGAGTCATTGTCATGCTGTAGAACAATAAAAATGCCACGTCGACAAATAATATTACGTAATTATACTATTTAAATAACTTGAATGTACAGATATCTTAACGCTACATACAAATTTCTTGGTAATACTCTAACAAGCTGTTGTTATAGAACGATGATAATACGTAGGCAGGTCCTACTATTTTTCATTCCTATCCGTACAGACACAATATCTTTACCCACATATAGAACAACGGCGCCTAATTATGTGATATTGTTTGGAAACCACTGGATTACAATGTTTCAACATTAACGTTAACGCCATTAACAAGAAAATCGTGCGATTATAAAATTAATCTATAAGTTGGGAAATATATTGTTAGTTAGCGACCAGGTTGTCCCCCATTAACCTTAAATATCTGAAATTCGGCATGGTTCACTGAAATACCTTTACCAACTCTGAGTTTAATTTTCAGAAATCTTTACTGACTCTTTAATATTTTTCTCACTGGGCCTAATGCATTATTTTTGGTATTTTAATCAACTGATAGACGGGGAGAAAAATAATCCAATACGCTCAGGTATAGATGTACAACGACCTTCGAAATATGACCTTTGGGCGAGTTCATTTGCTAAGGTTGAAACGATATTTACCGTTATTTTTCTAATATATTAGGAATATATCTTATAAATTAACGTTATCTTTCAAGTTGACAGCGTGGCCTAGTGGTTAAGATGATCTATGCTCTGAACTAGTCTGTACTCAGAACATTCTTTTTTATGGGCTGTGGGTTCGAGTCCGCTGCTAAACTCTTTTTCAATAATTTTATTATCATAATACATGAGTGTTTTTTCATATACATTTTGTATTTTATTACTTAATGAATAATGAAATTATGTTTAAGGTTAAATACAAAGTTGCTTTGTTTCGTTTATTTTACGATTTTAGCCTGCCCTGGATATTGCATTTATTCATTTTTTGCTCAGATGACACTCGGGTTGAATTACAAACTATTTTCATCATTGGTTTCGCTGAAATTAGAATTTGAATCACCACTCTAAGAATATTCGGTAGAAACTTCAATATTAATAAGCGTTTACTCTGGTAATACAGGGAGCACAGTTCGGGTGACTGTTGACCGATATCTCTGTTTAACAGTCTTGACGTGGTAGTGTTTTCAAGGATTAAAATAGAGACAAAATGTACAAAGGAAATAGATATATTTTAGAAATATATATAAAATAGACATGCACGCGAATGTTTTATTTAGCAAATTTAAAAAATATTCAAAATGGGTGGGATTCGAACCCAAGCAAAAAATCTATTTAGTTTTATAAGCAGTAGCTTAGCCTACTGCGCCATGGAGGACGATGTAAGCTACAATTTTAAATAATATATTTCTTTTCCGAATACACCCCTTTTACCTGGAATATTTCATTATTAAAAGTACAGTTACGCCCGAACGATTGTGGTTTATCTATAGTAGGACATATGCTATTGTAACAATTGTAACGGGATGCAAATGTAAATGTAGATAACTTTGACATACATCAAAATGTTTGATTGATCATCAAAGCATGTATATCTAAGGCCTATCTTTTCTTCGTACAAACACGTCTTGCATGTATTGATATTTGTTTTACAAATTACATTTCCTTTATGCATATGGTAACACTCACAAAATCGAGAAATAAGTTTGTTAGATTAGTTTTATTGTGATTATCATTTAACGTGAATTCAATGTGAATATCATAGCAGTTGATAGAAGCTTTAATCGATTTTGATGGCCGTTCTGTTAATGCATCTATCAGCTTGAAACGATAACGTGCCACTGTACGGAGGACTCGATAAAACAACTGGGGACAAAGGGGGACACGTTCATGCAAACATTGTGATAGCGGTAGGTAATAATGCCATAGCGCGATATGAATAATAAACGATTCTGTATACAAATTAGTGTTGTGGGACATACATATAACTTCTAACCGTCTAAAGTCACCTGCAAAATGCAATGACTAATCATACACAATCAATAAATCTATATATTGAGTGGTGAACAGAAAATCATACCGGTAATAGGAATCATGTTCGGCAAAAATGACGATTACGTCAATTTGAAACTGGTTAATATACAAACAGTTCGGATAGAGGTACAATATAAAGATATGACAACAGCCGGTGATTGTGAGACATTTTTATTTAATGACCATTTCCCGACAGTTTTGTTGCCACAACACCTTCAGACGTGAGTACCAAATCTGTGTTATACAAACGTTGACTGTAGTTAGTATTCTGATAAGTATTTGTGATAGGTATACGTCTCCCGGAGTATTGCATATTTCATGAACTTGTCATACCTAGAAAATGCTTAGTAACATTTATTGACACAGACACGTGTTCTACTTCTAGCAGTGCTCTTTCTTAAATACATGTAGAAACAGTCAGTTTATAAATACGTTATGTGGCTTGTTGTAACTGTGTCAACATATAAATAAACAGACACGTGTACGTCCATACTTAATTTTCACGCCGACAGTGTATGACTGACTATTTTAAGCGCATATAGATACAATAACAACGGTTAGACTTTAAGGCTTCGGTATACAGTCACACTTGTTGCAATCATCAAATAATGAAACGTGACGATATCCAGACTGCTTGGCAAATATACAGCTAACAGCAAACTCTGTAATTGATATTCACAGACATTAACGACTGGATGTTATTACACTTAATATTCAACCGGGTGCTTGAATTAATGGCTTTATCACGAATGGCATAAATATTAATTTGATACTTCGATGGCGATGCTCCAGTGATAATGTCCAATGATACAGATTGAGGTAAAACGGTACTGCTTTACGGGCAAATAGCGAACAAAATAGCAAATGGAAATCTGACGCGTGTTTCCTGTCTTATAGAAAACATGCAGCGAGTCGTGGATGCTGCAAATATGATTATGTTCGCAGTTGGTTATTCTTCATGTCTCATTCCGCTCTATGAGAAGATGTGCATTTCGTATGATCGCTGTTGATAATTTTAATCTTTTCCACAGTGGTTGACGCTTCAAAGTTACGTTTTTGTGACATTTAATGTACATTTAAGACCTTATTTTTTTGAGAATAGTTATTCAATTATTTAAACACTAGCTTAGCATCAACACTATTTACTTCCAACTCTGTACTCACCTACGCTGGAGATTATTGACTATATATCATAACCAATCGATTCAGTAATCATAAACTAGATGTTATAAATAACATTTACTACATTGCTGTATGTCAATAATATAAACCAGAAATGAAGATGAATATGCGTCAGCATCTTAATATCATGGATATTTAGAATAATGATATTTAAATTCATCATGCACATTTCAATCATAAACGAAAATGATCTTCGACAAAACGGAAATGGAAGGCAACACTAGAGCAAGGAAGACACAAACTAAGACAGTTAATAGAAAATCAGAACAAAATTGAACAGCCGAGCACACAAAACATAAAAACAACACACACGAAAACCACGCGGCATACAATGCCTAATACACAACCGAACGAGCAAGGAACTTTACCATAAAAAGGCCGAAATTCCAAGTCCCGCCAGTCTTACATGATCGTAAGGAGAGACCTGCAATTTGACAAATTTTGCATGAAACCTTATTGTTCAGTATCTATAAGAGCTAGTGCCTGGAACCAATTGGTGGAAAGGTGGTCTTAACTACGGGTCGGGTTTCATTGGGTTAATGTTGAGTTATATTGTCAGCATTTATTGCTACTGCTCTAATGGCTCTTTAATGTTCATGAATATGTGACAACAAATATGTTCAGTCGTTTGGTATTATCACTAATAACAGGAATGCTTGTTATTCTATAGATCGTCTGTACTAAATAAAATATTGGACACATTCTTATCCTGTTTATGCATTTACCCATTTAACACTCTAAATAGAGTGTATTCTGTTAATTTTGCAAATACAACACATAGCATTACACATGTTCAATCCATGAGTATACTATTACTAATGTCACATGCATGTGGTGTTTCACCAGAACGGCCTAATCAAAAAGATTATATTTAGTCAGACAGGGAAGGCAGCACTCAACTTAACCAGCCTAGCACGGAACACATTAAAAACACACAAAACACACAAAACACACAAAACACAGTGCCCAACTGAACCAACCGAGCACAGGAAACATAAAACACATAAAGACACAATGCCCAACTAAACAAGCGCAGATCCGCCCAAGTCCAATCTGTCGAAAAGTAAAATAAAATATATTACTAAAACACTAACTTTGGTAATGAGGCTGCTTAATACGGATTGACATTATCAAGAGAAACAACAAATCGTTTTTAAATTTGGCACAGTTGCAAGCGTTTTTAAAGTGTATTGTGCCACAGAATGGCAGCCTTATAATTCTTATTAAAATTATATACCACGCGAGTACGTACTATTAAAGCATGTACTATAAATGTTATTATTCCTCGAATTCGTTATATAATACTGTTCTACTCCAATTTTATCATAACATCATTAGATTTCACTGTGTGATTAAATGAATACAGCAGCAAAATATTAAATTTACATACAGATTCATCGGATGATTCAGAATGAATAAACATTGTAAATCATTACCAAAATTAACACCTATATGTATTTGGGTTAGTAAGTTTCCTTGATGTACGGAAGTTTCAACGCTGGAAATTTGTCTGGATCGTTAATCGGTATTGCGTGTTATTTGATTTTGATGTCTGATGTCAGATAACCTAGACATGTGCTTTACATGAGCCATTAAGCTATTAGTAATTGCCAGATATACTTTTCATTTAATGGTTTCAAACAACCTCCCGATAAATCATTGAACAGCTAATCATTAGACATTCTATTCCTTGTATTGTCAGATTAAAACGTTACTGAAATCAACATACAAATGTAATCATCGCCGACTCCTCTAGTAATCTCCAGTACCATTGTACGATAATTACCCACGTCATGTGCTGTGTTTACATTAGTCCTTTACAACACACATTGCTTCGACCCATCATCCTACACTCAACCAAATTCCTTATCCGTCCCTTAACATATTACCCAATTTTCTGTCTCAATAATATTTAAAATATGTCTTGCAGTTTTAGATGTCTAAGCTATGTGTATGCAACATTAAAAATAAATTCGATGAAGAGACTACTATTCTTTAACAAAATTGTTGAGTCTAGTAACCAACAACCACCAACTCCAGAAATAATCACAAAAATAGCATCAAATGCATTATCAGTAACCCCTTTATTAATTATTGAATATAATAAACAATATTTTTATAGGGACCATTAGAAATAAATTGCGAGTGGCAAAATTTCACTGCAAAAAGTTGTTTAGTTGAGGAGATGTAGCAAATTTAAAATCATCGACTTTTCAGATTTATCTTGATTTTTGATAGTTAAAATGTATTTCACATTAGGAAATCAGAATCGCCTGTAAAATTTGAAACGCACTCAAAGGTTACAAAAATTGTAGCACAGAGAAGACGATGGACATAAGTAAGAGTGTATGAAGTTTGACTTTTCTATCATTCTGTGTTATCATTGTATTGAGAAACTTATTTTGTTCTACAGTATAACCTCCGTAGAGCGACATCCGGCGGAGACAGAAAAAACTGCCGCTCTGCGGAGGTGTCGCTCTGTAGAGGTCGATTGTTTCAGAATGTCGTTCATAGACTTATCGAGTGTACATAATCACGGTAATCTTAAATTGATGTTGTTTGTTTGTGATTAAGTGCATAAAATTAGATCACTCGTAGTCGCGCGTTTTTCGATATAATTCTGACGATTATTAAATTAACATCGTTGATTAGATACAAAAATGCGTACAATGCACGGGTTTAGTATTTAAAGCTATTAAACGCAACTCTCAACATTATAAACCGAATCCATATTATTTTACGCACATGCCGTAAATTGAATTGTTTACCTTCAAAGTGTTAAAATCTCTATTACGTCATATCGCTCATTACACAATTTGCACACGTGATCGGTAATTTGTTTACCTCTCGCGGCGTGTAACTTGGTCACTGCATAATATGCTGAAATAAACAGTTTTAGACGACGTGTTTAACTATTAACACGACGTGTACGTGAATTTCCTTTCTTATACTGATTGATATTTCATTTACAATTATTAATAACGACTTTGATTTTAAAAAATCTAGTTTTACTGTGTCATACTGTCGAGCTGATCCCATAGACAGTCGCTAATTTACCAACGCCCGCGGCAATCGGCTATAGTTACCTGATGAGCGATAATTATTATAATCCATCGTATGGATTTATGTAAACACATGTGAATATGCCGTTGTAAAATCACACCTGTCGCTTCTCAGAGGTAAACCATACAAAAGGTAAACAATTTTAACGGCCGTTTGCCGCTCTGCGGAGGTGTCGTTCTACGGAGGTTAAAATAAGAGTGAAAACGAACGGGGGGAAATAAAAGTGCCGCTTCTCGGAGGTTGTCGCTTCTCAGAGGTGCCGTTTCGGGAGGTTATACTGTATTTTCAAATAATAGGGAGGTATTTTCAATTTTCCGAATTTCAAAGCTATGTATCTTTATAACGTGTATTTCTTCTTGCAATGTTTAATGTTTTTCTCTTTCGCCATTATGTGGTAATTTGTATATTTTGTTACATTTCCAATGACAAATGTTGCATTAAAAAACCTTTTTGTATACAATGGACAAAAACTCGGCATAATTGACGACACTGTAAAACAAAAATCGCAGTTCCTTAGGAGCATTAAGATAATTGAGTTGAGCACCTGATACAAAAATATAAACAGTTTGAAAAGTGACCGATTGGGAATTTGGTTGAGTGTATTATTGATGGAGAAGGCGCGAAAATTATGCAATACCAGGTGGTAATCTCAATAACATGTTGATACACGCATTATAGAATTATAGAAACATATCGAACTGGCATTCAACAGCAGAAAAAGAACACACGGATTACATGTACACGTCATAAAGAAGACAACAACAAATGAACAAGACAGTAGTCCTGTAGCTGCATACATGTGTTTTAATTCGTAGTTGTCAACAAAACAAAATCGACAAACACTATCTTAAGACGGGTTTTAGTCTGTCAAATAAAATTAAATTATCGATCACTTGCAAACGAGAGAACATCCAAATTCTAGTTTTGTTAAGACAGTCGTTCATTGACACGTAGTCTGTCGAACAGTTGCCATATATATACATTTTGAAAAAGTCGTAAATAGTTAATGAGTTAATGACATACACTGCGTCTGTGGTAATGTATGTTCTAGACTTTTGATCTGTAATACAACTCTCTTTCACCAGTTTCTAGCTTGCTAAAACCAATCAATATTGCTTATCAACGACATCATACATTTCACAAATGTCAACGCTTTGAAAGTAAAAAAGAAAAAAACACTTTCAGCTTACATTTACACTATTGATAAACCTAAATGTAAATGTAAAGACTTTCACATATTTCTCATAGCATGTTGCAACAACCCGCGCGACAATCAATGTATCTTGCAGTGAGGTATACACTATGTCTTTTCTTTTTTGTGATTTTTCCCCACTTATTCACCAAATGCTACTTTCCCTATCCGATGTGTTATCCTATATTGTTGAGTTTACTATTCTTCAACCAAATGGTGAATTCAAACACCCCAAAGCTGTTTCGTGTGTTACATGGAAATAGTGGAACAATGTGGCATGTTGTATCTGCAAGTTATAACAATAGAAAAAGTCTACAGGTCGAGATTTGAGATTATCTTGTGGTGTTAAGAGTTTGGTAGACTGTCGCACGATATCATAACATGTGATCGCAGACAAGTGTACGACAGTCGCAAGGCTGATATGGCTTAGGCTTACGTACTTGTATATCCTTGTTAAACGTACACGGTATATCCTTGTTAAACGTACACGGTATATCCTTGTTAAACGTACACGGTCAGAAGCACATTTGCTTTTCTTGGTGAACTACTGCACCTACAACTACATTTAACATGGATTCGCACAGTGCCAAACCGTATGTGCCGACAGTAACGATATTATCGCTAAATTAGTTAAATGTGTGTTAATCAAGATGATTTCAGACAGTTCTGTCAAACTTGCTTAATATGTACGGAAGTAATTTCTCATTTGATTTATAGTTAGATTTAATGGTACATCTAAGACAAGTTAGACGCATTAATACACGTGATAGGTAAACATAAAACACTGCTTTATTCACTAACCCTTAAGACAAATTAGAAGCATGAGTGCACTTGATAGGGCATGAATTTATCTGATGTTAATGTTTCTAGTTCATCATCTATCCATCGGGACGTTCTAAATGGCTTTTAGATGATTCAAACAAGTTTTGATACGATAGTTAATCAAGCATTCCATTACTCTGGTGGCACGATGTCAATTTATTTAGATGACAAGTGCACGCTGAATTATACTCCAAAGATATTAAATGTGTCCCAAAAGCTTCGTGTTCGCAATGAGTCAACACTAAAAGCTATTATAGTGATTACTTTACCATGTGACTGTAATTGAATTGTCCATTATGTTATTTGTAGGATGATGGATAGAAATTGACGGGAGGCTTTCAACAATATTATTGTCGTTATTTACATTTGATTTAATATCTCTTCGTACGTGGCTTGTCTGAGGGAATAAAGCTCTTAATATCTGATTAATGTTTGCATGGAAACGTCGATGAAAGCTCAGCTTCCATGTTGAACAAATACTTTTCAATCTAAGACGGCTGGTTTCTAGCGGTACTCTGTATCTAGACTATTTATTGCAATATAATTATTTAATGCTCCAGTAGTTAAAGATTGTACTCTAACATGTTCTTCATGTTCTGAACATATTATGTTTTTGTTTGTGCTATTATTCAGGATTCCCTATGCGAGTTGTAAGTTGCTTTTCTTGATATTCTTGTTTACTACTTTTCAAATATTCTCTAAAGGCCACCCATTATCTTTTATATCTCCAATTGCATGACTACTAAAATAATACACTTTAAGGAGACAATTAACGTAACAGGTTGTACCGTAATTTTACAAGTGTTCGTCCTATATAACGTCGCTTTTTCTGAGTGTTCGTGTCAACTTCTTTGAAGCTCATCTTCACTGATGTGAAATTAATTCCTTGCACAGAAATAAAACAAAAAACTATAAAACAACATAATTTAAAATATGTTTAATTTCTACACCGTCATTACAGTTCCGACTACCATTATTTAAGATATTTTAATTTTACTGGAATTTGTAATGTCTTTTCATTTCCGTTTATATTTATTTTATTCCAATTGTTATCTTGAGGTATGCGCTTTTAAAAAATCCCGCGGCTTAATAGGTTTTGTTTTTGAACTAATGGAATAATTCTTTGAACATTTATCAATTTCAATGCTTTGTTAATCGACTTGGGAAGACTAGGGAATCTTCAGGATTCTACGTGAGCCTTGTAATGCATTTAAAAACTTTTTAACGTGACAGTATGCGTATTGTAAACTTGAATTTAGTTGTAAAGTCGGCACTAACTCCAAAGCTATTGGAACGATCAGCAGTTTTTTCTTGGATCTTGCTTAAAAATGCGTGGCTAGGTGAGTTACTAGTATATACGTATTAATGTGTATTTATCTTACGTGCATCTTGTTTATAAATATCGCAAAATAAACCTTTGCTGAAGGTATTTTTTTTGCAGTCTATTTCTGGATCGAAAACCAGTAACAGACATGATACTGGCCACGGTCATGTTCCTCACACGATAAGCAATTGCTTAAGGAAAAGTACGTAACAACGCTCACTAACCCCCGGGAATAGCGGGAATATTTTGTTTTTTTCAAACCTCGGGTAAATTCCATTATTTATTCTCGTTTTGTCATGTAACAATGCAACTGATTTTGGCTAATGTTATCTAAACAATTATCAAACAATCTTGCAATAATATTCCGTTGGGCAGAATATATTGGACATGGACATTGGTTAGCTGGTTTGTTTAGGTAAACAGTCAACACTACGTCAAAATACTGTTAAAATAAATTACGATTTAGGTTAATCATAATTATGATGACACGCAGTTTTGACATAATGTGTTAACAAACTCGCAACGACAGTACATGTCACAACTGAAGTAAAGCCACATAATGTCATGTTTGAATGCGAATGTATTATTAAAATAACTAGTGGTCATTTGAAGCATCTTGACAGTCCATGAAAATAATACCCTTTCCCCAAACAGTGAACACCATGTCGTTTTATCTCGAGAAACCTTTTTTATTGTATAGACCTTTCCAATTTGGTAACTCGGAATTTTAAGTTTGGAAATTTAGAGGATTTACGACATATTATTGACACTGTATCATTAATTATGCATGGTGCATGACGCAACCCGTTGTAACCCATGTGCAGCGGCATTAACATATGTGATAGTAATTAGACATGCAGTCATTTATAAATCCCAGTCGCCAGAGGGAATATAGTCCAGACAGGTTTTGGTTATCCATTTATTTCAGAATTTACATTAAAATATCATTCATCAGTTATATTGAAGACATCTGCGCCCAATGCCTCAATACCGAAATGTGTTCCTTTCAAGTCTGTATATGGAACCGATTCATTCTGAGGCAACTAGACATCGTTTTATTCTTCGCCAAATATTTGAGTACTGGTGGGGACCTGATTTTATTTTGGCACGAAGCTGCTTCTATTTGTCTGTATGGTCGTTACCTATTTTCATTTATATGTATTTAAAAGGTATTGCATGTCTTGGTATACTCGTATACAGTGTGGATGTATCAGAGATACGCATTACGCAGCAAAGGTCATAACTACTAAAATGTTAATTGGGATTCAAATGACATTTAAAGTCGGTAACAAAAAGTGACTTTCCTGCTATTGTAATAGAGAAAGACGTAAAATAAAGATAATTACGTTTGTTATATCGGTGCATGAGAAAAAATGTATGAACGGTTAAGGTGACCAGCGTGTATCTAATACATTTTACTTTCAGAAAAAATATATGTGTAAAGGGTGTGTATTTAAGGGCTGAAGTGTTTATCCCGAAAGTAAAATGTATTAGCTACACACTGGTACACGTAACGTTGCTTTTGAGGGAGTAATTATATAATTACAACAAGTGATGTGTCATGCTCTTCAATCGTCGTTTCTGACCTTTCATTAAATAGGTAAACAATGATAATGTTAAATTGAGCTTGGGTTGCAGAGTACGTACTGAATGCCTATGACTTTGATGTTGAGTTAGACATAGGTGTCGAGAGGTAAGCTTGTGCATCAAGAAACACTCGACAAGTTTACTATTTACTGTGCAACCTTTTAAAATCATAATGGGCAGTCCAAATTGGGTTATTTTTATATTGTATGCATGTGACACATTGGGATTACTGTGACACCTTTACTTGTTACTGTGCAACCTTTTGAAATCATAACGGGTCACCGTTGTATCTCCAAATGGTGTTATATTATATGCAGGTGACACATTGGAATTACTGTGACACCTTTACTTTTGAAATCATAAAGGGTCACTTTTGTACCTCCTCATGGTGCTATAATTATATTGTATGCATATGTCACATTGGGATTGCTGTTAGAAGGCACTTTTTTCTGAATGTCACGTTCTTTGTAATAATGTAATCCTGACTAACTTCGATAGCTGAGCATCAGCTTTTCAACTTTTCTTATAAATCAAAATTTTATTGCAAGAATTTAAGTGGAACGAAGAGAATGTAAGGCGCTTACGTTGTAACGTTTCTCTTAGATAACCTCCGGGAATTCCATTTAATGTTAATAAGTTGAAAGCAAGACGATGAGTCATTGTCATCCTGTAGAACAATAACAAATACCACGTTGACGAAAAAAAATACATGGTATTATGATAACGTATAAGTACTAAAGAAGAGATCATTTAGTAATACATGTATTCATACAGTGAACAGTTTTTTTGAATTGAGACCGTTGGGATGAAGCGTTTGCAGCTTATGTATCCAGAACGCTTCCTTGCATAAACGATTAATATTGTTATCTATAACATCAATTGGTATGAAAGAAAAATTGGACTTATTATGAGTTCCTTCATTAAAATGGCTAGCAACAAGAGTAGAAAATGTATCATCAGTAAAGTTTGATATATCAAACTTATGGTTATTCATACGACGTGACACTGGTTGCATAGTCTGTCCAACATAATGCATTTGACATTTCTTACACGTTATAAGATAAATTACATTTTTCGATTGATAATTTGTATTATGTTTTATATCAAATGATTTACCTGTGACAGAACTGGTAATTATTGAGTCAGAATTTATACGAACACAGTGACTGCAGCGTTTTCTGTCGCAGCTCTTGATTGAAAAGGTATCATTTGTATTGTCAGTCTTAAAATCTGAACTTACTAAAAAGTCATGCAAATTTTGTGGACGTCTGTAAGCCAGAATTGGCTTAAATTTGTTATACACATGTTTAACACTGTCTTTCTTTATAGTATTAAGAAGGTCCCAGTAACGGTGTATGGTTCTGCCAATATAAGGCAGTGAAGGGTTGAATTCCACAGTAAAGGGAATGATATTTTTCTTCTCGGAAACTGAGGGTGAGAGTGCATCTGCTTGCAACGTCGGTGATACTTTGTTAACTGTATGAATACATGTATTACTAAATGATCTCTTCTTTAGTACTTATACGTTATTTCCTTTTGTTGGTTTTTATATATCGTATTGCTAGGAACGTCTATTATGCATGACGTCACGTCCGTTGTTTTCATTTATATGTATTTCCTGATGAAGGCAAAATGCCGAAACGTTGAGTAAATAATATAATTAATTTCAACACGTGTTTTTGTTGACATTCATCTTTGTTTATGATATAACGATACTAGTATTTAAATAACTTAACACTATTCATTTTAACAGATTATCAACAAGCGTGCATGTGTGTTCTTATCTGCTGTGTAAATCAAAATATTATTTTGTAAAAACACAAATGAATGGACATGTATAAGTATGATGTACGTTTGATGATCTAGAAATAACGGGGACATGTTCATAACTGCTTTATCAACACTTATATTATTATCAAGTTTACCTCATATGCACAAAATTTTATACTCTAAATACGAACACCCGATTTTATTAGTAATGCTCTAACTGTTGTCATAGAACGAAGATAATGCGTAGGCAGGTCTTACTATGTTTCATAACTACCCTTACAGACACAATTTCTTTACCAACTAACAAAACAGTAAACAGGTCCATGATACTAAGATCGGCACTGACGAATCGATGGTTACGCCAATAACAAGAAAACCTTGCGATAATAATAATAATAATTAAGACTTCATTATACGAGGAAACTCATTTGACAATAATCACCAATCTTCCGTAAGATCATCAACAACGAACTAGAAAAATAACCATTCATAAAGAGTATTATATTATTTGATATTTTGGTGATTATCAAATTATTCTATAAATTGAGAAATATATAAAATATAGTCAGTTAGCGAACAGGTTGGACCCCATAAACCAGTTACCTTAAATGTCTTTCAAGGCAATTATGCAGTTTTATTGAAATTCGGTATAGTTTACTGAATTACCTTTACCAACTCAAAAATCAAAACTTTGTACTGACTCATTAATTTGTGTCTTATTGTGTCTAATGTATTAATTTTGGTACATGTATCTCAATCAACAAATAGACAGGGAGTAAAATAATCCATAACAGTCAGGTATAACTTCAACGCGATAAATTGCAATACAAAACAAACACAAAATCCGCTATATACATATATAGTTTCTGAATATTTAGGAGCATGCAAACTTTATATGTTGTGCCAAATGTTTGAATGCTTTCATAGGCAAATGTTACGGTCCTTGATTTTAACCCATAACAAAAATATAGGCAATTTTGTATTTGTTTTTGTACAGCAATTTATCGCGTTAGAGTTATAGTTAGACTAATGCTGTTGTATTTGTAACAACTGTAACGGGATAACCACGAATAAATTTTACCTACATTTGATTGATCATCAAAACATATAAAGCTGAGGCCCATCTTCTAATTCCAATGATCATTTGTACACACACGTCCTGCATATATAGATGTTTTTTTCTAACAAAAGTTTCAACACAGTTGCTCTAGTTATTTAAACCACCTTAGGAGAGTTTAACAATAAAAAACATAAACGTTGATGTCTGTGCCTCGTTATATATTTGCAATGGGCACTGATGTGTAACTTAATGTTCAGTTATATTGAACCAATTTGGTGAGTCGTCCATGCGTATTTATCCTGTTTAGTCTTAAAATTTCCAACGGGTTGCCTCCCCTTGACCATAAAATGATCATACATGTAATAAGCAAAATGTGCTGCTAAGCATTTTTAAGAGTTAACAGCTAACATGTTGCAGCGTGAATAATCGCATGTTTTTATGTTGAGTTTGACGATATATCTAAAATTCCGATTGACCATACATAAAATTAATTTGCACATACGCGTTAATTTCTCGCACATTTTACTTTTTATGTTTCATGGTTTAAATAATCGCTGTAAGTAATTTTGATGAAAAACACTTTTTAATCCAATCTTGTGGTAGTCAATAGCAAAAATCCAAGCACAACTATTGATCAATAAAAATGTTATATGATAAAAACACGTGCACACTTATAAGATTTGTTATGTGTATTCCTTTGATACTTCGCATATTTTTTCAGCTATGTATTTTTATATCATATTTATTTTTTAATGTTCTGATATTTGGCGACGTTATGATAAAATACCTATTATTTCTGGATCACCCCTCGTATGTAGAAATATATTCCTGAATGTTTCTAACATTTGTGTAGCTAAATATAATCAGGAAGGATTCCCAAAGGATAAACTATACAACCGACTGTGCAGGACCGATGAATTGTTCTGACGCCGATTCCAATATATGCCAAGCCTGGTCTTTGGGGAATTGTCTGTTAAATGAACAGTCGGTGATTCTGATCAGCGAACAGCAATGTAACAATATTGAATCTAGACTGAGAATATCACAGGAAACTTGTGTGAAAGTTTTTTGTATATAATCTTGTAGGAAAAACTGTTTTAAGAAGAAAATGATTGAGTGTTTACAAGGAATGTCACACTCACATGTTATCTACTTCTCTCTTAGATTCAATGGAATCACCAGCAAGTGAGACATTATAATTTGAGGATATTCAATGGCAACCACGTACTAGTATGTGTGAATTGAAATGTAAGCAACGATATCGCTCAACTATACAACCTTATGTACATCTATTCTAACATATTCTAACATACCCCATGATCAAAACAGGTTTATCTGAAGTACGAGTCATAAAATAAACCCCCACGCTAGTAATACAATGTACATCGATATCATAGAAATAGAAAAAAAAACGTGATGAAGAAGCCAAAAACCAAAATCGGATCGCCGTCCTTAAGGCAAAATACAACATAACAACAGGACTATGATGTTGAAGCAATTTTATTGTAATTGCGAGTGAAAGTTGTAAGTGAAAATAGATATACCGACAGGGAGAAAGGTAATTGCGAATGAAGAAATAATAATGATACTTGTATGACAGTTTACTTCAGCGCAGCGTCGCGAAAGATAGTACAATATTTATTTATTGAAGTTCGGATCATCCAGTCAGGATAAGGGTTCTGAGATGTAAACAATTGAATATGTGATAAACGTATACAAAACATATTCACGCCATGTTTTATACATTTCTGAAAACTATCAACTGAGATCGGTTCGGCAATTGATCAAACATATAAATGGAATTATAAGAACATAACATATTATTTATAAGTTTACATCGGTGTTTAAGTCGTTGCACATTACGACAGACATACCACCAGACCAGTTTCCTGGAAGTAATTATAATAACTAGTACGAACTTGCCCTTATCACAGAAGAATACGTCCAACACAATAACGACTGGATTTTACAGGGTTACGTTCTAGATAGCGCCCTATCAATTATGCTAGCCAGACGGACAAACAATAATAATGAATAAGGAAATAATCCATAACATAACATTGCTAGCAAGACAGTCTCGTTTTGAAGAATGAATAAAGAGAGGCGGAGATATAAGTATACGGATCAGTAAAATGTATTGCGCATCGACAACTTCAGTCATTAAGAGCGCATTAATTGTATAAAATTTTGAAAATGAAAGGAAGTTAAACATAACATGGTTTCTTGTCAAAGAATACGAATGAATAACATAAAACTATCGCGCGAAAAGATTTAATAATTAATATTTTCCATATCAATAATTATTGACTTGAAGATCTAATTAATAACGTTAAGTGCAAAACATGAAAAATAAATAATTCAACACGATGGCAACAGTACTGTGTTATTTTGAAGAGTTGGTTCTGAAACTAGATTTTTTTAAATTGTGAAAGGATAAAACTGAGCAGTTTAAACAGCTCGCGCCACACAAACGCACAAAAACTACGATGCGTAACTGCCAATTACTGTTGTTATTTTGAAGACCAGTGGCATGTTGAGTTAAATATTTGACGAACTGAACCTTAGTGATAAGAACCAGTTTGGTCCAAGTGTTTGCTTTAATATTATTTAATGGTTGGACTATGTCATAATAATGAAAGTCCGCGCAAATTTTAACATTTGAAAAAAAAAGAAAAATATTACTAATTCGATAAACGAATACACAATATTACGCAAAAAATGATCTTTTTCCTTTTTAATAAACATAATTATATTTAATAATTGCAATCCTCCAACAAATAGAAATACTACTGATTATTTTGTATTTGTGAAATAGATATTTTACGTAGTTAAAGGTAAGACATTTACAATAAAAAACGGATTTTTATCCTAAAATGTTATAACTAGTATTAAATATTAAAATGCTAGAAACAGTACAAAATATTCAAAAGTTAGAAATAGTATAAAATATTAAAATGTTAGAAATAGTACAAAAAAGTAAACTTACACAATGACTCCTTGCTATCTCCAATAAGATAAAATAGAGCTGTAATATATTCACATATATCCACATCGTAAATAAAAATCCAATTAAGGTTGAAACCAATGTTTCCGAGATAAAATAACCTGTCTACAATATTTCCCAAGCATTGTCAAACTGGTAATTATCCCTTTATAGAAGAGTCTTCATTTCCACTGTCCCCTGTGGTGTTAACGGTACATCATTCAAAAACTGATCACCACATCACCACTATCGGATAGGAACATTAGTAGAAATGACCGCTACTATCGGATATGAGCACTAGCCGTTGTTTCCTGTTAACGCACTAACACCAATACCGTCCGTCTCACTGCAGTGTGAACGCTGAAATAATCCAACGAATAGAACACATTAGCTATTAAGGCGAGGCAAGGAATTCTCGATTGTATAAAAAGTTCGAACATTCCCTCTCTCCCAGAAACTAACAAAATAAGCGTGATTGACATAAAAGCATGAAGTCTATAACTCATATACTCGAACTTAAAATTAAAAAGTAACCAGAAAAGTAGATAACGATTTTGCGGAGCTGTTGAATAATGTTCTTATATAGAATTTCATCTAACTCGGTAGATATCAGGAAATGAATATTGCACTGCGAAATATATATATATATAATTACAAAGAAGGCAAACTTGCTGCTCGTTATGAATTTATAGTAACTGTGGATTGCTCAGTGTCAATTTGAAATTGTCTAACCTTGTATTTAATTATCATATCCTTGTTTTAATTAATTGTATATTAGTTTGAAAAAGCCTGAAAGTTCTGATTTACTCACTTAAATATTTAGGTACCTGAATAAATCTTAAACGTTTGATAATATCTTACTCTAATAGCTTCATTTAATACCAGTGAGATTAGAACAAGTAAAGAACCATCTGAAATTTAATCTGAAAAGTTTACATTCGTCTGAAGTCAAAAAGGGAAACAAATGAAACTTAAACATTGAGAACGAACTTTTTTATTTTAGCATCCTGTATGGCAAAACATGTGGTTTCAAAAACAATATATTATTGAGTAACACAATATTTGAACAATGACAAGAGAGCTTTGTGAGTAAGTTCACGGATTTATGCGAATAATTTCGTTTAATACAAGTTTATTACGGTTTTAAAATTCTTAGTCGGAAAATAATCTGATTGTATAATGTTTGTTATAACGATACCACACTCCGTTTATTTCAATCTTTCTTCAATTTATCACCACGCATAGAATATAAAACAGCAAATCGAATTATCTGAAACATAACACTTTTTAATCAAAACTTTCAAAAGGAAGATCCTAATGATGAATCTTTAACTGATCCGCTCGATTCGAGAGATGATGCTGTAATACAATAACATGTCTGAATAACGCTGATATTTTTTATCGCACTATATTTATTATTTTTGTTTCAGACAAATTACTCATGTAGCAATATATTTGTAACCAGTCTAAAGTCTGCCACATAAAACAGTTGTGCCATTAAAGCACGCTCGGGAACATCGGATCATGAAAAAATGCAATTATCATTCAAACCACCGTGGACTTTTTAGGTGAGATAAATGGGCTAAACTCGAACAGTGTTTTTGTTTCACTTGGTCAATAAGCGTTTGATTATGCACTGATATGTCATTACAAATACCTTACATTCATTAGTCTTATGTATGTGCGTGTGTATCTATACCATATCGGGACATACTGTCGTTTGAGTGCTACTAACTTCATAATATTTTATTCTATTACCGCCTAATTGCAATGCGTATTTCCTACAATTCAGCATATTCATAATTCTCTTCCCTATTGCTATTGCAATTATATGTATTTTCAACTATGCATTCATGTCTGGCTTTGCCGTTTGGTTGACTGGATTCTTTGATTGGGACATTATTTTCCACTGAAAATTCTCATTCGTTTTTTTTTTGTGTTTATGTATTTAGTAATTTCAATAATAAGACAGGTCTCTCTGGCTCTTTCATTTTGTTGTGATACAACGATAGACGCCCTGGAAATGCTAACACAGAAAGCTTATTTTGGCACGGAGTAAGAATACATCATACCCAAAGTGGCTACTTGACATGTCGTTTAGACTTGAGAACACTTACTCAGATGTATGAAAATTTCCACTCTAGACTCTCTGGAGTCCTGACATTGACGTCGACAAGTCACCTTGAGGAGATGGCAGCTGGCCATTGGAAATAACCCGGGCGTATTTCGCGTAAAATAGTTAAACAGTGTGGCAATACCACGTGACTAAATACTACAGTCCCAAGAAGAAAATTGTAAACAAAACCTCCACTTCGCGAAGGAAAATAGGCATAAGTATTTTATTTCTTCACCAATTTCTATGAAATATAGACCACGCTAAGGGAAAAAATATAAGGGTTCCGCCATATATAGTTTATTTCTCCGTAGCTTGACCGTTTTTTCAATTACCCTGAGAAACCTTGGAAAAAATTTGTGTGAGAGCGGACTACAGTATCAAGCCTTTTCGTGTTCCTGGTATTATCTACTCCATGCGTGATTGAAGAGTCATGTTTACACCTTCCGGGAACACCGGAGGCAATTTTGCAACAAATAAAATACATATTATAACAATGCATGGCACAAATATGAATTTTCTTTTAATTTGCAATTATGACTACAGTTCCAAGAAAAAATATTCAGACTACAGTTCAAAGCTGTTTTCAGAATTTACAATAAAACCAAGCAACGTGTCGCCCCTGATGCTATTTTTGGCAACATTACACACACTACAATATTCTGTATTTGGTCAGGTGTTATTTGTAACAACATATTATACCGAATTTAAAAACACAAACACGCACATTGGTAACAGTAGTTTACAATTATATGCATGTAGATCTAGTAATTGATAATAAGCTTGCGTATGGGTAATTTTGAGTAATTTCAATACGCGCATTTGATGTTTGATCTAAATTATATATTGCACGGTGCCATCGATTTTCATCACTGGTAGACACCGTACAGCGGATATAACATATAGTCCGTATTTATAACAATACATCATTGTTGAGCGTCAGGTCAGTTTGTCTGTGCTTGAAAGTCTTGGTTTTCATAATTTATAAGTGCCTACATATCAAGGTCATGGATACGCCAATGTGACTATGTCTCATTTGCTGCAGGATCAGACTTATCTGACCATATTGCCTAATTAAAGTTTGAAGCAAATGCTGCAAAAACTGTAGGAGGAGTTGCGTCCACAAGAACTGTTCACTATATATTGTATAGTGCATAAAAGTACAAAGGGCCATAATTCTGTCAAAAATCGTCGCAGCGCAAATTCTTTCCTTTAAGCACATCTACATGTTGAGGTTGTTCATCTGTTAAAATTTGAAGCAAATGCTGGAAAAACTGTAGGAGGAGTTGCGTCCACAAACCAGGGTTGGTATTCAATATTGATCTTATTTAATTGGAGAATAAGATTAGCCAATCATATGGCCTGTTACTTACCAAGAGTTTAAAATAGCGTGATCTGTTTGGTTGTCCTTATCCTTAAGTCAAGTAAGATCAATATTGAATACCACCCCTGTTCACTATATATTGTATAGTGCATAAACGTACAAAGGGCCATAATTCTGTCAAAAATAGTCACAGCGCAAATTCTTTCCTTTATGCACATCTACAAGTTGAGGTTGTTCATCTGTTAAAGTTTGAATCAAATGCTGCAAAAACTGTAGGAGGAGTTACGTCCACAAGAATGCGTCTACGGACGGACGGACGGACGGACAGACAGACAGATAGACAGACAAGCTGAATCCAGTATACCCCCCTTACAACTCGTTGTGCGGGGGGGGGGGGGTATAATTAAAGGAATAAAAAGGTGTGCATAATTTGTTTCAGCATGCAATTTAAGCGCCCGTAGACTGAGGTTAAAATAGCTTATAACACGTCCCCAATTATTTCGTACCAAATAAGACAGAATTGAACAATTTAGCAATAACAATATTTTTGTTACGAAGGCAATACTACGTACTTAAATCACGTGCCTTCCTATTTTTAGCTCACATGTCACAAAGTGACAGAGTTAGCTTTGTGATGACTCGTCGTCCGTCCGTCGTTCGTCCGTCCGTCCGTCAACAATTTGCTTGTGTAGACACTAGAGGTCACACTTTTGACCTAATCTTTATCCAACGTGGTCACATTGATCATCTCAACAAAATCTAGGTCAAGTTCGATATTGGGTCATCCGGGATAAAAAACTAGGTCACAAGGTCAAATCATAGAAAAACCTTTTGTAGGCACAAGAAGTCACAATGTTGACCTAATCTTTATGAAACTTAGTCATAATGATCATCTCAACCAAATCTAGGTCAAGATATATATTTGGTCATCCGGGATAAAAAACTAGGTCACAATATTAAATCATAGAAAAACCTTGTATAGTCACTTGAGATCACAATTTTGACCTAATCATTTTGAAACTTTGTCGCAATGATCATCTTAATAAAATCGAAGTCAATTTATGATTGGGTCATCTGGAATCAAAACTAGGTCACTAGGTCAAATAATAGAAAACCCGTGTGTTAATTCACGAGAGGTCACCATTTTAGCCTAATCCTTATGAAACTTGATCACAATGATCATCACAACAAAATCTAGTTAAAGTGTTATATCGGGTCATCTGGGGCTAAGAACTAGGTCACAAGGTCAAATCACATGGCTTGGGTGTACTGCTACGACAGGTGAGCGACCTAGTGCCATAGGGCCCTCTTGTTTTAGATTCAAACCACGTACTACGGAGTCAAAATGAGGAATCCAACACCAGTACAGGACTGCTATCCTCGGTGCAACAGAAAAATAGATCTTGTTAATGGAAAGTTTCATAATGATTAGATCCCGTACACAATGCAATGTTTTCCTTCAGTCGATTGCTTGTTAGTTGGTGTTTGCTTGCGAGAGTTCCAACATAGGTTAAGACCATGGAAGATATAAGTTTAAATCGGAACAGAGTCCTGGGAAGTGCATACTTGAGCTGAAATAAAAGGAAAGTATAGTATACGAAACGTCAGAGCAAATTACAACATTGGTGTTTTAAAATAAACATTCCGCTGCTTAAATTTGTTCACTTCAAGTGAATCACATGAATATTTACAAAAATGTGATTAAAAACGTAGAGTCGTGTGAAATCGACATCCACTTTTACTTTCGTTTTCGTGCGAAGTATAGGGGGCTATATCCGCCATATGGTGTCTACCATTGGTGAATATCGATGGCACCGTCCAATATATAATTTAGATCAAATATCAAATGCACTAATGGAAATTACTAAAAAATACCCGTACGCAAACTTATTATCAATTACTATATGTATATACTTTAAACTTCTGTTACCCATGTGCGTGTTTATGTTCTTAAATGATGTAAAATGTGTCGTAAAAAATTAAACCTGACCAAATAAAGAATACTTTAGTGTGTGTATTGTTGACAAAAATAGCATCAGGGGCAAAACGTTGCTTGGTATTATGGTAAATTCTGAAAACAGCTTTGAACTGTAGTCTGAATATTTTTTCTTGGAACTGTAGCCATAATTGCAAATTGAAAGAAAATGTCATATAAGTGCCATGTATTGTTATAATATGTATTTGATTTGTTGCGAAATTGCCTCCGGTGTTCCCGGAAGGTGTAAACATGACTCTTCAATCACGCATGGAGTAGATAATACCAGGAAAACGAAAAGGCTTGATACTGTAGTCCGCTCTCACACACATTTTTTCCAAGGTTTCTCAGGGTAATTGAAAAAACGGTCAAGCTACGAAGAAATATACTATATATGGCGGAACCCTTATATTTTTTCCCTTAGCGTGGTCTATATTTCATAGAAATTGGTGAAGAAATAAAATACTTATGCCTATTTTCCTTCGCGAAGTGGAGGTTTTGTTTACAATTTTCTTCTTGGGACTGTAGTATTTAGTCACGTGGTATTGCCACACTGTAAAGTTGTAGACTCTATAAAATAAATTATAATCCCACAGAATATGCTAACTAAAACAAAACTGACTACAGATTACCAATTTCAATTCAAATACAAGTATACCGTATCGGTATTTAAGACGACACGACAATAAATAACAAGATTTGTACAATGCTCATTGATACAAAGGCATTATGTTGGCAAATGTACATGGAATGACACCATTGATGAGAGTGTAATCATAATTGCATTACTGGCGTCTCTACAAGCTAACAGTATGTAAAAAAGACAATTAACGACAGTCAGTGTCAGATAGCTAAGAGGAAAACATTAATCTTCCAGAGGCTACAAAGAAGATTAGGGAATAACTATATACCGAACGCGTTTGGTTATATATCACCGTTACATCTACTAGGCCATCTCCACGCAAGTATATTTAATATTCCAGCGGATTAATCCATATACGCATAGAGCCAACCAGGGCATGTATTATTACCACAATAAAACATGCCTGTCAAATTGGCTGTTACTTTTTACGCCCCGTATCAAGTGACATATTTATAAATGAATGAATGTAAACTTTATAGTAAAAACTCCGCATGACGCATCTATTTTTAGAAACTCCAATATACTCTCAGAACTAAGTTTCATAACAACTTCTGATAATCAATTCATTTATATTTTTCATTTCATTAAATAGATACCCTATACTCGTGTTATTAAAATTGTTTCAATGTTTAAAATGTGTTATTTCCTTCAGAAAGTTACGAAGGTCGTTTTCATTAACGAGGGAGCTAATTGTACCAGCTATTAAGCAACTCAATTTCAGCGTGTCATTATGTTCAATGTCAAATGTGTGAAAATGGAATGCGCGCAGTTAAATAGTACGGGATATCATCGTATTTAGAATCGAACTAAAAACTCTGTTCTTGTATTTTGTCAGTGAATAAAACACGGGCACTCGTTCGGATGCGGAAAAATAAATCACTCGTGCTACGCAGAACATATTTTTATTTCTTAAACATTCTTCCAGTAGACAGTGATGTTTACATTATGACCAATTATCCTTAATAAAACCATCGCTACTTATATCTTGCTTAAGCGATTGTTCGTATTATAGCTTTACAAAAACTGATAAGAATTTGAAAGATTTTATCTTGATACGAATGAATGCCTTATAATGATACATGTAACTATGTTAATTTGAATTACATTTATCTTCCTTATCTAGGTTAACAAACTTATGTATTAATTCGCAAGTTTTCATGGAACAGAAATACAAGGGTAGGAACTTAACATTTACTGCCTATTGTCATCCTTAAATGTGTTGATTGAAGAATCCATAATGAATTTATGACATCGTAACATCAGAAAATGCAAACGTCTGCAATAACACTTGATAGAAACGTAAACAAAGCAATAGTCTTAATTGTTTTATACAATAGCGTCTTAATAAGTGATACTATTCCCATAAATGCAAGTGTGACATCATTTCTGTAGCCTGGTATATTCGCTTACAAAATTAGAACAGTAAGGCGAATGTGAATTATCCGCACGGTGGATATTTGCCTGAAGGTGTGATGTTACGGATATTTGTTAGCGCAAAACATATTGGTATAGCATATCAATGTATAATCAAGTATCTTCAAACGTGTACGTTCTTGTATAGAACACGAGAAAACGCCTATACGATATATATATGACACCGAACAGGTTTCATGGTGTCAATTTGAAAAAAAGGAATTAAGTTAATTATGTTACACATGGGTCGAACATGAATAGAATAAATGCCAATAGTAATAAATAGCAGAATAACAAACGACAACATAATGTGATAACCCATCGGACAAACAACAAATCACAGAAGGCACACACTGTACACACACAAAAACATCAAAGACAACGTCACAATGACAAAAGAGTAAAAATATAATGTTTTACAGCTATGTATATGGATGTATTTAGCCTAATAAAATGTAAGCGATTGTTACAAAACTTTGTACAACCCAGCAGCTTCATACATGAGTTTGATTCTTATCAAATATCCACGAAAATACCACAGCAACATTAGACTAGGGGGGGGGGGACGAGTGATTACAAAAAAACACCATTAAACCAACTGCATACAAAAAAGACGAAAAGTGGGTTTTAATGATTTGAGATTGACTATTTAAGCTTGATTATAATAACCAACGACGGCTCCAGAGTTGTAAAGCAGATCCAGGACCATTTTTAGCAATCAACGGTGAAAAGCAAAATGCGAATATTAGAAAGGGTAGAAAGGGAAAGAACTCAACAGGAAACAACAAGGCACACAATGCACACACATTAGACACGAAACAAAAAACGCACATACCACAAGTACAAGCTACACGGACATCAATGAAATTAAACAGCTACAAACCATGATATAAGAATACATTTATTGTTATAAATGGAGCGATCGTACGCACCTAACACGCGGAAATGATAATTGATGGTGTGAACGGCCCGGTACGCGACTATACCTATTCTCAATATTTTGCAAAAATAAATGTATTCATTGACTCATAAAGAATGAATCGCCTGTTTCATGCAAATGTCGCAATGTCATTTGGTGAAATTACTTTTAGAAACCAATGATTATACAGGACCATTATGTAAGACTCACGCAATAATAACATGTTGAAACACTGATATCTAATCTATTACAATTTTGTAATTGGTTTGTACCTAATTGTATGAGGCAGTTGTCTACTTGCACCCTTTTATTATAATTGGTTTCAAATAAAACCTTGAGACGGTAACATTTATACGTTGATTTCGTGGATGCTTAAACACACTTCATATATTTTGAGAAAATAATTTGCTGCGACGAAATCATCGTCATTGCAATTCATTTCATTTTTTTGCCGTACCAATTGCAATTGTATTGAACAATTATTTTGACTTGAGTTCAACAAGTTTAATAGTACATAGTGTATTTGTGCAAATCAGTCTTAATAAATAAATTTTCACAATGACGCGTATGGTGCTATGATATTTACCTTTTTGTAGCTCGCGTAAGGCGTAATGGAACTTGAATATTGTCTTGTCAATTATTGTACCTATACTAAGCGTCAAAAGTTTAGCAACGAAATTGAAAATCCCAAATTTACGTACTGTTGACTTGAAAGATATCTATCACTTCACCGTGAACACGTGAATACCGTTATAAGTGTTTATGTTTAAACTATTGTCGTCGTTTTCCGGTCACGCTTGAATGATCACACTATCGCAAAATGGTTCATCGTCTATTCACGCACGTGCAATTCAGGTATTTCATTTTCCTCTTAATGATCACTTTGCACGTTTTTCAAACATGTCCGCGATAAAAATGCACAATTAGTTGTTTAATTAAGCTAGAAATGTTTGCTTAAACTGATTACCAAATTAGGTAACGATGAATATAATAGTTTATATGAGATTGAAAGGCTGGTGTTTCACTGATGCTGCTTATAAATAGTAACAGTGAACAAAAAATGCTGTTAAGGTGATTCCCAACTCTTAAATTTTTCTGTACAAGAGGTATCAACCACCTGATTTTTATGAAGAACATACTCATGATAGTGATTGTGCAAACCCATTACAGTTTTGCTCGGCTAGTTTTTAAAATATTTTTAGATTTTGGGGAAACCCCCTAAAACTGATACATGTATTTGCATTTTACCGAAAAAGTTTGCCATTTTAGTTCATGAAATTGGCATGCACGAAATTTCGTATATACAGACTCACATGATAATGTTTGTTTTAGAATATGCATGTTATATGTATTTTTAAATTATATTTAAAAATATGAGATTTTTCATTTTTAAGTTATACGAAAAAATAGTTGAGCAACATACTGTTTTCGTACATCCAACTAGTAGAGTAACTATTATAGAAGTTTTATCCCAAATTTCATGGCAGTTGCTCGGCTAGATTTTTTTATTGACAGTTTAGTGATTTCGGAAATGTCGAGAACCAGGGGAGGTTACAAAATCCATCAACGTTTCGAATACGTTGTATCCAGTTTTCGTGATAATTTGTTTTTGAAAAACCAATGTGTATATCTAAAAATGAGCCCAGTTATAGCTTTATGCTCTTTTGCATTAGCTAGTCTATATTCTTACGAAATAAATGCAAGGAACCTTCCTCTAATGCAGTCGGGATGCTTTCTAAACAATTATCAAAACTTGGATACAGTTTTGTACGGGCATATTATAAAACGTTTCACATACGTTGTAGCTAGTATTCGCGAGTGTTGGTGTTTCAACGTTTTGAATAAATGGTACATAAAATTGCAGCTATAGATTTATTCTGCAAGCTCATTATAGTATAATATAGTAATAGCTATACAGTAAATTCGCGATTTTAAGACATGAGAACATGCTGACGAATCAATATTTAATTTTTCGTACTATTTCATCTGGGTAGTCAGACGCTTTCAATACGTCTTATTTACACCGATGTCTAATCTTTCGCTCAAATGAAGAGTTGGGAATCACCTTAAGCGCAGTTAACGACCAATATGTTGCTGATTGGAAATCAGCCTTCATTTGTAGGGTGTTTTTTACTTGAAGATTTGTTAATAGCATGTACGCAACATTTCGTGCAAAAATATTAATAGAAAGGATAAATCGTATCAAATGTGCACAACCATGTGCTAAGTATGGCGTACATTTACGAACAGTAGGGTAAAACATAAGTTATACCTGCCGTAACTTCAATTAAGACTACGTAAGCCCAAGGTTAGGATTAAGATATTGAATTGAAACTTGAAACCTTATTGGTACTTTGTACAACGTTGCAAAAATGGCACACTATCGAGGCTGCATATAAGCACCAGGCATTCAAGAATATCAAAGAAATTGCAATAATAATAATTTTTACATACAGTGGGTCCATTTACAGCTCGCCATTATGCTTCCTATTTCATTGTGCGACGACCGGACAATATACAGACTGTATGATACGCCTAACCTCAAGCATTTTTGAACGGCTGAATTGAAGCCTGTCTGTTACATTGTGTTCTGGTACTCTTAAATGTTTTGCTCTCTTGTTGCTCTGACTTCTGATAGGTCATTGTGTACTTTCTGTGCTACTCGATGGACGTTGTGTATATACTGTTTCATGTTTTACATTCTTTTATTACCTGTCAATGTGGCTTTTTTGTTAGAGGGCATTACATGGCGGGCAACTGTTATTTACACTGTAATGTTCTATAAGGTTGTCTATTGGGTAAATGTGAAGTTTGTCGCTGTCCGTACCAAGGCAGAAGCCCTTTAGTCAACCTACTCCACTTTATAGTAAAAATACAAAAATACAACAATATTCCGCCATTGTGCCTTTTTGTTAAACTTTGTTCATTTTGTATGTGCCATTCTGCAATTGCGTTGTCCAGCACAAGGATGCTTCGTATCTTTCAAAATTGCATGTACACTATATGTGTTTTAGATTGTCGTTGTGGTGTGCAATGTCCAGTTGTTATTTTCTCGTCGCTTTGCTCTCGTTCCGTTTTAGTTTGACTGACTGAGGCGGCAGACTTTTGGGTTAATATCAGTATTTTGATAATTAATACCATTAATTAGGTACCATGCAGAGTCACTATTAGATGAGATTTTTATCTCAAGTAGACTACTAATATAATTCAGCACTGGTCAGTTGATAAGCTCACTGGGAATCTAGCACGATAAGGGTTAATATAGTCTTTTTGTAGGTAACATTGGTGTTATGAAGTTGAACACTCATACATTGTACGTACTTTCCTGTTAACTGTGAGCTAATGTCCTGGTGAAAAGTCGAATTTTCCTGTTGATGATTTGTTTGAACTTGTTGTTCATATACCAATGCACCGATTTATTTCAGGTTCGAAATAACAATTAACTGCAGATTTTAACAATGACGTGTTACACCGTAATTTGTGTTCGTGCTGTAACTCTGTATAAAATTGATCAATTGAATGCGATTTTATATTATATAAATATATCATGGTAGATCTACTATTGTTGAATTCATCACTGAACAATATACCCCCAGACAAGGCAATTCGTAGTATTGACATGCTTGCACTATTGTCATTTCCAGAGTGACTTTTTATCTTATATTTCGAGACTATACGATAATGGTTATGTTTCATGAGAGTCTAGAAAGACAATACTAATACATCAGAGTGAAAAATCTGTATTTAAGAGTAGTATATACAATATATCTAACCGCTGTTGTGAGTACAACGAATGCTTAATATGAATTAACGAGTTGGTTACCACCATGCACAGTAAGTCAATCGATGTACCGACTATTTGTGCGTGCAATAACCATCCGTTAATTATATTTTTTGATGATCATAACTCGTGTATGTGGTCTAAGGTCTTAGTACTGGAGGTCAACGACTCAAAATTGAACTCACCACGAAACACTGGAGATCATTAAGAACTGCGTTTAAGAAAACGAGAAAGACAGTATGCGAAGGACATCCGATTGAAAACATCAATTCTGCATAATGAAACGTGATGTTACAAGAAGATGGAAACAGCGAAAACTCATTATCGATGTGTTCTTGGTAACTGGTTTGAACTCATTTAATTCAAATCATTAGTTTAAACATATTGTATATTGCTGATTTGATCCTTTTTCTCGAATTCTAAGGTCTTTGGAAAAAACGTGCATAATGCAATATTTTTATTCGTTTTGCCTCTTTGTCCGATATTGATGACTTCCATCAAAACGAGCATAGTTTGCATTAACAACAGGGGAACATTCTCCATACAAATAGAACGTATTCATGTAATGCCAAAGCCTAGTAGCATTATATTATGTCCTTTTTCTGATCGTCCAGACATTATTATATGTTTATGGGATCACCACGAAAACAGCACTAAAAGAATATACTGTATTACTATATGTATTATCAATATAGTAGCACTAGATGCCTACATTGCCATTTTCTCATGCATGTTATACAGTAGCATTAGGATCCCGTGTTTGACAGGTATTAAAATACTTGTTAAAATACAAATTATTAACAAGTTTTAAATATAAGTCATTTTGATTTTTTTCTTGTCCATTTTTGTATCACATTCTGTATTGTCCACTTTATAGTAAAAATACAAAATTACAAAAATATTTTGCCATTGTGCCTTTTGTTAAACTTTGTTCATTTTGTATGTGCTATTCTGCAATTTCGTTGTCCAGCACACGGCTGCTTAGTATCTTTCAAAATTGCATGTACACTGTGTATATGTTGTAGATTGTCCTTGTGATGTGTGGTTTCCGGTTGTTGTTTTCGTTTTCACCTGGATCTCGTTCCATTTTAGTTTGAATGATTGAGGCGGCAGACTTTCGGGACATGATGCCGTGTTTTCAGTTGGGTATTGCGCTTTGTGTGTTTTTAATGTTTTCTGTGCTCGGCTGGTTAAGTTGAGTGCTGCCTTCCCAGTTTGACTTAATATAATTTTTTTGTACTTTACTCTATTTGCATCCACATAGTGTCTCACTATTTATGGTTTGTAACTAGCTAAATATGTTGTAATTATTTTACCATTGTGAACAAGCAACAGAAAGTTACTCTAATACTCCAGTTGAAATGTAATGCTATATAAAATTCAAGAATAAAAAGTACGAGTTCGCAGATGATTGTTATTTGTTTCAAGCATATGACCATTGTTAAAAAAAACTAGCTAGACCACGGTTGGTCAAAATGGACAGCATTAGTTGCCAGGGGGTGTATCACAATTGACAGCCGATTATGGTATCATTTTGGTGCGTGATAGGAAATAAACAAGACTGTCGTAATCCGGACACTAGTAGTTTACACTCAATTCTGTATCAGAAATATTAATAAACGGAAATGGTTAATCAAACAACTTATAATTCAGTTATTGATGCATAAAGACAGAAAATGTGGTCTAGTGGTTAGAATAATCGCGCATTTACCTATATACCAGTTGAACACTCAAAGCTCCGTACAATGAAACATTACACTCAAGCGTTTTACCTATCGGTAGATTTAGACTTATGTATCTGCATCCTCCAAACATTGACATTGTGTAATTTATCATTTTTGTAACTTAATGTTGCTGTTAAAATCAATTGCTATAAAGATGACACAAACGTTTGGTCTTGAAACAAAATTCATTTTTGCCAAATAATATTGTGAAATACAAAATCTTGATTCCCAAGTTGTTTAAGAAGGTTTCCCAATAATATGTCGAAATACATCTTAGTGTCTTTTCACGAAACTGTCCAAATGTAATTATATGTTCTAGTGGCATAGTATTGACGTCGCATTTGAAGTATCTCTAACATACATGTTATGTTTGAACTTTGTCTACTTGATCTCTTGGGTGTAATATATTACCTTCTGGAAGGCAATGTTCTGTTGACATGTTTTACTCGTATACCACAGAACATTACATTGCAGCATTTATATTTATGTATAATATATCCTACTTTAATTCCAAATAGAAGCATTTAATCCGGGATTGGGTTATATTGTCTTACTATGTCCTATATTGGAAAATATAAAAATGCATGTCCTCTGGAACCGCTATTATTTGGTCATTATTAAACCTAGGTCAAATAACAGACACTTAAGTGTACTTTAGTGTCCTCATATATTTTATGACGATCCTCCGGTTTCGTTGTGTATAGTTCACTGACATCAGAAACGCATCGGACTTTGCTCGTGTATCTAGTTATTCGTCATTTGAAAGTGCACTGATACATCATAGCAAATGTAAGTACGTATACATAAACATGTGCTGATGATAATGTTCAAGAAGAAATCATATTAATGTTTTGCAGACTCATACCGCGTAATGAATGTCGTCTACTGATTTACTTCAGAAATATTCCATTATTATCGAATGTATATCAAAGGAACGAGTTTGTAATATCATTTTACAGCAATCGTAAATGACAGAATAATACTTTGCTTCGTTGGGCGCGATATTAGTGTATCGTCATATTCTGTCAAACTAACATTACCTTTAGACGTATTTGAAAAGTAGTTTAGGCATGTCTGGACTGTGAGTGTGTTTGGTTTGGATTGCGAGATGAATGTGGCATGTCTTCAGAGTAGTTTAACTTCATGGTTTGTGACAACTTACTGAATTTGGTGCCTTCGATATATTCAAACCAAACGAACTTCATACAATGTAAACATCTACATTATCTACCTGAAATATGTAATGCATAGACAAGACGTTGTTGCTTCGCCTGCTTATATATCTGAAACGAGGTCGTTCATTGTATTATAGCTGGGACTTAGACTTTCGGTTTTATGACAGGTAAAATTTGGATATTCTCCGGTTTAGGTCCTTGTTCTAGCTCAGTTGTGTGTTGAGCATTGCTCTGTGTGATTGCGGTCTGTGTTTGTTCTGATGACTGTGCTCTGCCTGTTTCAGTTGGGTGCTGACTTCGAGTCTGACTCGATTTAAATTTGAATTTAGTACATGCTGGAGGATTTCATCAGGCATGAACTAAGATGCGATATGCACACTTTGATATATTAAACAAGTTACATTTTATTCAATATGTCATTTTAATTTCCAAATAAAAATATTATATTAAGTTAGACAGGAAAGGCAGCACTCAACTTGACCAGCCGAGCACAGAAAACATTAAAAACACACAAAACACAAGGCCCAACTTAACCAGCCGAGCACAGAAAACATTAAAAACACACAAAGCACAATGCCCCACTGAACCAATAGAGCACAAGAACATATTACACATACAAGGCACAATGTCCAACTAAACAAGCAAAGATCCGCCCAAGTCCAAGCTGTCGAAAAGTACAACACATTATTACTAGCTAAATGGCTCAGTTTTTACAGCAAAACGACTATAATGCCTAGTTTTAGCTGTCAGAAATCCCAAAACGAAGAAGTGCTCAACACACTGCCAACCAAGACAATAAATCAGCCCTTAAATAAGATAATACATAAGCCATTAAATATGAGCTATATACATAATGTACGTGTTCTCTTGAGGAAGACAAGAATGTCACCTTCGCCTGACCCATGAATGTGTCGTAAGGCGATTAATAAAACAATTTTAGTACGTTTTTTTCCCAAGAAAGAAGATGGTATGTTATCATTCTCAATGATTTAATATGTGAAACAAACAAAGTAAGTGTCCCTCATTGTCATGAGTATCTGCCCGGTGTTGGTGTCCTTTATTGTAATATGGGATCAGTGTTTAAAATCATAGTATTCACCAACACGAACATTTGTTTATCATACATTTTATGATAATAATTTCCTGGCTAACAAATGGTCGATACTAGACATTGGGTAAACAGAGTGTACAAAGGAAAGATCAAGGATTTTCATTAAACTTAAATCACACATACGCCAGTTACACGTTTACTTTTCTCCCATAGTATTTACATTCTTGATTAATATCAAACATACTTATCAGTTCTAGACACCAATATGGCATGGGCTAGACAGATTAAGTGATGCGCAGTCCCACAGTACAAATGCGTATTTGCAAGAAAGGTTGATAATTAATTTTATAAATCGCGCTTTTCAGAAAGGGATTATCAGAAAATTATAACCGTGCAAATTAGTGTTATTTTCCAGTTTGTACATGGAAATACAGTCGTCTTGGCTGTAACATATATACATGTTTAGCATATAATAGATAAAGTTAAGTATTCGTAATGATAATACAATAACACAGATTAACTAAAGCGCTATGTCCGGTGAACAAGAAATATGTGTCGGCACCTGTGTTATACCATGACAGTTGTAAGGAAACATGTCTAACCTATATTGTACCTTTATCTGCCATCAGTGACTGTCGATACTTTGAATAAACAAGCGGAGAAGCTGCATCTGAAGTGGTAACAAAATATAGTTCAAGCAATGGTTCAATGTTGCAATATCAAATGCAACAACAATACAGCAATAAAAAAGCTAACAATAAGTCGAACAGGGAAGGCAAAAATCAACTTAACAAGCCGAGCACAGAAAATATAAAAAAAAAAATTCAATGCCCAACACACAACCGAGTAAAAAAATGATCCTCCCAATAATACAGTATGAAGCCATTTAACGATATGTTCTGATGAAAAAATACGGAGACTATTTACAAATATTTAACAAAACGTGTTTGCTAGAAAATTAACCTCATATTTAACCTTTAGACGATTGATGTATTCTTACTGACACCGAAGTCGTTTTTACAGAATCGCTTGTGATGACGCCCACTGTATAATTGTTTTCCATTTTATCATTGACGTGTCCGTATTATCATGCTCAATGATTGCAGTTTTGCACGTTTTATACAAAATCGAAATAAATCGGTATTTATAAACGGCATGCAATTTGAACTGCGATGATGTATGAAATTTGGATTTGCACTTGCTATCCTTAGTCTTAGAAATATGATTGGATTATATTTTTAACAATATTCTATACAATTTTCTTTCGTGAAATATGTTTTGATACTCATTCTTTGTGTACTTGATTATTATCGATTTGTTTCCTCGTCAAACCAAAACGTTATTATTTTTCAGGTTCAATATACCGACCTGCCGCGATTGCTCCCCAACGGTTATAAGATTAACTGACCGGCTACCACCACTGCAGCATACACATATGCAATTTATTTTCTTATTAATAACCAACCATGAGAGATCGTTGTATGATATGTTTATGTGCTTCAGTTTGTTGTCGTGGGTTTTGTTGTTGACTTGTTTTAAACGGACTCGTTCGCACTTATATAAAGTCGGATTGCCTAGCTGCCAATGTGAGTATGATATATGCTCAATGCATGCCACACTTTGCGTATGTGTTACGATTTCGAGGACGCCTACCAGTGTATCACAGAGAGAAAACACTTGTCTCTGGAAATTACTGAATGTTTAATAACATTAGATTGAAGCAATCATTCCAGTAGTATTTGTCCTACCAAAAGTACACAATTACCTCAAAGGCACAACCAGACGAAATGGTACACATGTAATACATGATGTAAGAAACTACTACATCAATAGGAATGCGAAACACGTTAAAAACCCAACCAACCGTAATATTAGTTTAATCACTTAATATACGATAATACAACTTTAAATACCATTGTGCTCATACTCTCTTCGCATACGATGATTTGAAGCATTGCATTGATTGGTTAGGGACGTGTAAATGTAACATTTTATCGCATGCTCACTTACTGATTGTGCAGGTCGACTAGTCACCATGTAAACTGCAATAATAACAGTTAAATATATCAGAACAAAGCGTTTGTTCAACAATGGAATACATTGTTCCGTTTGATCTGTCAGGAGTAATTGTCTCTGAAGTAGTCAATGTCTCCGCATTTTCTTCTCAAGGGCATTTTCAATGGTGGTTTTACTGATGATTAAATTATTTGATATGATGTACTCCTGTTACAAATATGGCTTATTGACATAATTGCTTTGTGAGGCATACATGCTATTGGTGAAATATGTCTGAATCTGAAACACACATAAAAGATAGTATATGATGAAATTAAAACTACCACTGCTACTTGAAACTGAGCGATCAATTCCCTGTTTTTGTCGAGATTATATAAACGTATCATTGAATGTATCAGTTTCATTATCAGTGGGATCATTATGATGGATGTTTTGATTAAAATTTTGAACTATTTCAGATGCTCTGATTTGCGGTTTTATAATCTATATATTGCCAAGAAGGGGAGTGCTATCATTCACTCAGACATTGCACAATCAAAGAATTCTAAGCATTCACTAAATTTGTATTTTATGAAAGGTGTATAAATTCATGAAAATATTCGCTAAACTCGTTCATCGAGTGCCGAGCATAGGCTTTATTTGCTGCAATATAGTATATCCACCCGTATTTGAACCGAGGTCGCCAGATTTGACGACAAGCGCTCTAACCAGTGAGCTACTGATACACATACACTTAATCACACTCCCAACGAAACACCTATATTTTTCTTTATTCGTCCATTATGTATTATGCGATTTGGTTACACTTTGGCATAGTGATAGAAACCTATTTAATTGATGTTGGAATTTAGACATTAATAATATTTTAAGAGAATGCCTTTGTGAAGTTTGAAACATTTCTAAAATAGACAATGATTGGCATAGGAATTTGCTACGTCGATAGTTAGGAAATTCGCAACCTTGTGCTACATGGTGTTGTGCTGGTTGGTTAGAAAAAGGCAGTATACTTAACTTTTTATTCCACTTTATTTTAGTATGCCCTGAATGTAAAATTAGTGGCAAAACCACTAATGTGTAGATATATTCCTATACATCGGAAGTTCAATGGTATATTAACCTTATTAACCTATTGGGACCTACAACACCAATTCATACATTTAACTTCCGGGAAAAACTCAATGAATTTTTCACACAATATGTTCATGCTGTAAACTACATTTTACACATTGTATACTATGCCGTACACTGTTGAAGCACAAACATTGTAAGGTCATAGCACAAATGTAACAAATGCAAGAGTATAGCCTAGGCCTCCGTAAAATGAAACACCATTCGTCGTCTTCAAACAGGCTTCCTTCAAAGCCTATAGTCAGCTTCAAGTGTTCCTAGTTCGATCTATGGTCGCCTCATACCAAAGCCGAGACACATGGTACCAGAATTTCCCTTGTTAGACGCTCCGTATAAAAGATAAGCTGTCACCTCTTCTTGTGTGATGGTAAACATCAGTATTCAGGTGTCGAAATGGAATATGTAGTTGGAAAAACTGTCTTAGCAATCCACCTAAAATACATGTTAATTAGTATATATAACAGGAATAAAGTAAATCAAGACAAACTCCAGGATTGTTCAACGTTTCGACTATATTGTCTTCATCAGGAATAATAAAAATAAACAACAAAGTAATAAACAACGTCATGGGTTATGACGTCATAAAAGATGACGTTACGTTTGGCGTAAAAAACGTTACAAACGTTTTGGCGTAAAAAATTAAGTCAATAGATACAGGATCAAAAAGATTCAAAATCACTGTGAAAAATGTTTATAAGACAAATTAAGACAAAAAACATTGCATCTGTATTATTTGACATTAAGAAAACCACACTCTGGTGTTACATTGCAGAAAAATATAATGAAATGAAGAGGCGTATTAAGAAAAATTATACATTATTTTAGCATTCAAGCCTTTAGGAAAAAATGTGTCAAGTTTATGAATCCAATATGTTTCTTTAAGGAGCCTCTTCATATCATCATGGACAATATCAATAGGCATAAAACTAAAGTCGTTTAGATTATGGCCGTCCTGGTTGAAGTGAGTAGCTACATGACTAGAGAATGCAGGATTAGTAAAGCTAGTAATGTCAAAACTATGGTTGTTCATACGCCTAGAAACTTGTTGGCTAGTTTGATCTACATATTGCATACTACACTTAGTACATGTTATTAAATATATGACATCTGCACTTTTGCAGTTGACATCATTCTTAAGTTTGAAAGTACCATTACTTTGAGAACTTTTAAAATGATCACTTTCAGTAATATGAGAACAGTGCGAACATCTAGAACGATTACATTTTGATAAAGTAAAGTTAACATCAGACATCTGAAAGTTAGTTTTTACTAAAATGTCCTTAATATTCGTAGGACGTTTAAAAGCCATTGTAGGCTTATAGGAATGTAACGTTTTAATAGCTGGATTGTCGGACAATTGAAGTAAATCCCAATATTTATTAATGATGTTGCCAATATTAGGTAGAGATGTGTTGTATTCAACAACAAAGGGTATAATAAGCTTTTCATGCTTATAGAGTTTTTGAGGGCATCATCTTGAGTCAAACTCTTCACTTTATCAAAAGCCGTATCGATAACAGATTCTGGGTAGTTTCTTACCAGAAAGTGTTGACGAAGCTGTTCAATATAAGTACAAAAAGTATTATCATTAGAACAAATACGGCGATAGCGCTTAGCTTGACTGTAAGGCATACCATCCTTACATGCTTAAGGGTGACAAGAACTGTAATCAACATACTGGTGAATATTGGTAGGTTTGACATGAACTTTGGTATGTATATTATGTTCCTCATCTATACTGGCATCTACATCTAAAAATGAGACTTCAGACTCAGATATGTTATATGTGAACTTAATCATAGGATGAACTGAGTTCAACAACTCAATAAATTTCTTAAGATCATCTAAACAATGACTCCAGATCATGAAAATATCATCCAAGAATCTGAGCCATACATCTGGTGTATATGTACAGCTGTTAAGGAAAGTTTGTTCTAATTTTCCCATGAATAATGAAGCAAATGACGGTGCCATAGGACTAGCCATAGCTGTCCCAGTAGTTTGTAAATAATTAGTATTATTAAACTGGAAGAAATTATTTTCTAAAACAGTTCGGATAAGCTTACATATACTATCCACAGATAGTCTACCATTATAATTGCCAGTTTCTAAAAAACACTTGCATGCTTCAATACCTTCAGTGTGAGGGATATTTGTATACAAAGAACTAACATCCAAGGTAACAAGAAATGTCTTACCATTGCTAAGTTTATATTGCTTAAGCTTTGTTATAAAGTCATTTGTATCTCTAATATATGATGGGAGAGACTGCATAAATGGTTGCAGAATATAGTCAATATATTTAGATATATGCTATATAACAGGAACATCCCTATATGAGCACATGCCTTGCCTTGTTGAAATAATTTACCTTAGGCAAACTAGCCAGAAAATGCCCTCACACAAAGTCTGCATCATGCGTTAATCTATAAACTGAGGCTTTGAGGAGCAGATAATTTATCATATATAATTATATTTTCTAGGACAGTGGAAGTTTAAGCAATGACTGTTACTGTATATTGTTGATACGGACAATCATTTACTGTGAATACTGCATACACCTTAGCAATAATTCTGTTGAAGCTTCTAAATGTTTTTATCATGGTACTTTGCAACAATTATTCACCGACGTACAATATGATAACATTAGAGAAATAGTAAACCGCTGTTACCCATGAGGATATTTTAGAAAATAATCCAATCAAAATAATGTATTGTCGGATTAGAAATCTCTAACTAAAGGATTTCTTGCAGATTTATATGGAGATTTATGGCGTTCTGCAGCGACAAGTTAAGCATCGCGGCTGAAATATTGGATTTAACATTTTTCTATTTTAACTTCCTGTATTTGGTAAAATGATGATTTAGAAGCTGGAAATTGAATTATGAGACATTAAAATGTAATTAATTGTGCAACATTATGGCACGACGATTCCATGAAAATGGTTATATTTGTTTCAAATTTAGTGCCAAAAACTGTCTATTTTGTTCCAATGATTTCAATCATGTTTTATAATATAACGGAAAGTATTTCAGAATTGTTCTGGTACCTATTGTTCTGTTTGTTTGCAATGAATATAGTTGGAGACCAATCTGTACTTTCTATGTCTTTGACGCATATAGGAATGTACACCCATTAAGGTGATTTTTTCAACAGTTTGTATGTCTGTTGTACGTCACCTTTAGCAATGAAAATGTTAAAAAAACAGTAAACTTTCACGGATGAACATAACTAAGAATACGAACTCATGCAGCCCACTTCTAGCACACCAATTGTGAAAGCGACATAGCCATCAAAAACAAAGCTTTCTCAGCGATAGCGGGGGCGACTGTGATACCGACACACTCGGTGATATAGCGATACACCGACTGCGATAGCGACCCCTCCACTGCAACAGCTGTACACCAATTGCGATATTGTCACGCCCACTACAATATTATGGTGGTGGGGGTTTTAAGCACGGACGCATTTCTCATCCAATATCTTGCTTTTTCTATTGTTGTTGTGATTATTACATGAAACAATGGTTAAGGTTTCTTCTACTTGTCTGATTTTTACAGCGATACGATAAGTCGTCCGTACAATTTAAGTCTACTGTTACTGGCTTGGACTTCACTCCGATGTACGTGATAGATGATGGTGATCGTGTTAAAATTGTGACAGACAAATCTGTTTTTAAAGCCTTCAGGAATCGCCATGTTGTCACCATACTGCGTAAGTGTTGGAAGTCGTGATACTTTTTTCCATTATGTACTCGATAACAACATTATCAACACTCTGAGAGGACTCTGTAAGAAGGAAGCTTCTGGTGTATATATTTGAATAACGTATTGTGTGATGTAGATAGAACTGACCTGGAACAACGCTCTTGGCATAGATACATTCACAGATAAACATAACTTGTTAAATGTGATTATGTTATACTATGAAAGCTGGAACCAACGTCTTTATAATACATGTAGGACTGGTATTCACAATTCGTGGAAAAGTTATATCTTGGCTAAAGTCAAAACTTAATTGCTGCTAATATTTTCAACAAATCGAAGTTAAACCATTTTTGCAAGTTATTATTGTAGCTGTGGATATCATGTTTAAAATGTGTACAAATCAATGATCTTCATATTGCTGTTTAGTTGATACACTTATATATCAAATATAAGACATTTAAAATATCCAAATGATACTCCTGCCCAGTTACATTATCACAGTGTTCACTTTTATATTGCTGAATAATGAATTGCTAATGCAGACAGCTTAACGTTCTTGCCCTATTTAAAGATTTTCTGTCGAACAAAAATATTGTTACATCTGAAAATTACCCATTCTTACAGTTAATCATACAATAGTGACGTTAATGTGATGGAAATTGTTGGGTTTGCAAGAAATGTCTCCTGTGAATATAGCATTGCATCACGCAAAGTACACACCATCTCTGATGTTTTTGTCCGGTTTTGTTTGAATGAATGTGAACACATTGTTTTAGCAACAAGTTTAGAAAAATAATGGTTTACTTTCTGGGATATACGAGGGGTGATCAATATATTCAAAGACTTTCCTTCTAACTTTTTAAATATTGATTCTAGAACAATGAAATGACCAGGCAATATAGATCTATCTATTATCTAGCGTTTTAATTAATTAATTATATTGTGACGTCACAATATTCTTGATAACGTCACTTATTGTGACCAAGGTGCAGCGCGCCGTCGAGCGTAACGGAAATTTAATAATCACAGAGCAACGGCATTTCATTAAGATTAGCGCCTCACTTGGAAAATCCTTGCGATAGCTCGAAGATGACTTAACCAACATGTATGGGAATTCTTAGCACTCCAAATCAGTGATCTACACATGATTTCGTTGTTTATTTGATTGTAGGGACTCTGTCAAACTGACGCCATGATAAAATAAGAATAAACGGAAGAATTAAGACAGAGTTAGGGATACTCCTCCTTAATTTCTGAGAAATAAGATGAATATTTCTGAACGGTATGTTCCTGGCGAACTCAACTATCAGTATAGATTACAAAACAATAAATATTTCATTTCATTTGAAAGGAGTTCTTTAGAAATTGTGCCCTAAACTTGTTAGGTCGTGATTCCTTTCTCATCGGGATGATGCTACCGTGTAAAGCCAACCGCTTTTTATGCCCTCGTATCGATAGATCGGGAGGCATATAGTGATTCACCTGTCCGTCCGTTCGTCCGTTCGTCTGTTCGTCCGTTCGTCCGTCCGTCCTGGTTAACCCAAATTGACCGTTTCTTCTAGCATCATTATGGCTTGCTACAAAGCTTCCAAACTTGCATGGATGTTGTATATGAACACTCTCCACACACCTGTATCACCTGACCCCATTTTGGCCTTCACTTTGACCTAATTTTGGACTTAGACTTTTTTATGGACAAGGCTTCCACAGGGGGCATAAGCGTTTATTGAACGCAGTCTTGTTTTCAGAGTTTTAAGTCCAGTAACGCAACGAGGCAATTTCTATTCCGCCTTACATTCCAGAGTTCGCTATTGATGACTTATTTCTGTATTAAAAGTAAAAATATTGTATACAGTTGGTATGATATGGGTGCAGGAAGGAGCTCGGTGCTTCTCAAACGGTGACGCTTGGAATGACGTTATGTGACGGCCTGCGTCACGCACCCATTTCATGAATAAAACTATGTTATAGGTGCATTAGGTCGGAGATATCCTACACTGAATAGTGCTAATTTGCTTTTGAGCCTAGCCGACAACACAAAATTGCTAGATGAAAAGTCCACGAATATATTGATCACCCCTCGAATGGTTTATTAGCTATTTCTTGGAAACACTAATCCTTAAGCGCAGCTAATACAAGTATCTCAGACACGTTGTTTCGCATTCGGTTAACTTTTTGAACGCTGGTAATACAACAATCAACTTTCATGCATAAATTAAAAGCTTTGCTATTGTGTAAATGAAATAATATCACTATTTGTATAATACGTTTTACCCGTCTATCAGCTGTGGTACATTTTTGCTTTGGTGTCCTTGAAATCGTTTATGGACATGCTTAAACAGTAAGTACAACAATAGCAATCTTATTTACTTATTCTTTGACAGGTGGTATAGAAGATGAGTAAATGACCATAGAGAATCGTATAGGGATGTTGCAGCTCTCAACCAGCCGAGCACAGAAAGCATATAAATACACGGCTCAATGCCCAACACATACGTGAACGACAAATGAACTGTCCAAGTCTCAGCTGTCATACAACTAAATGACCTAGTTTCTCCAATCCAAAATGCTAAATTTCCTAGCTAAATGGCTAATTTTAAACAGTAAAACGGTTGAAATACCTAGTTTTAGCTGTCTGAAGTCCCACATGGTTTAAGAATAACTGTCAATGGTGAATCCATGCAGCCGTAATTTATTGATGGTAATAAACAAACGTACAATACATAATTGGACAAGGGTTGAAAGGGCACAAAAATAAATCTAGCTACACATCTACATTCCATAACTCTAAAGATGCATATCAACTAATAAATAAACGAAATGGATTGTGTATTAATAGCGCAAACGATACAGACATAGTACACATAGTGAATGCGAAGAAACAAAAGGCACAATAGGACAAACGAAACCAAAAGGCACAGACAATGCTCAATGTAACTCAAAAGGGCATAGACAATGCCTAACATAAAATCTAGCACAAGAACACAACATTAAAACAATCAGGCACATAACACATCGCAAAGTAAGTTACTTGTACTAAGGTAGATGTCAACTTGATAATGTGATGGAAATATGGGATAATTATCGTTAAATCTATATGATTATTACAAACCAAATCTAGTAATCCGAAAACGTTTAATTTATAATACAAATGTACGAGCCGTTCTCCAGGAAAACAGGGCTTGGTAACATTATATAGAAATTATGTAATAAGCTCTGAAATGAGAAAAAAGTCATGTTTGTTGATTTAACTTTAAGTAATTGGATGGTATAGTACTATCTCTTAGACTTATTTTGTCTCATGAATTATGTTAAAATAACTTATTTTTGAAAAGTACCCGTATCCTTTCCGCTACCACAATTTTTTGGGGGGTTATGAGAAATTAATATGGTCCCTAAACCCCGTCCCTGAGACACTATTGACTTGCAGCACTGATAAAAACTCGATACATCCGGATGCTACACACCTACCTCAAACCGAAAGTAGAAAAAATTGTCATCATTTCGACTAAAGGTCACCGGAAATGACGATGTGACGGTGACCCTTGCGCGAAAAACTTCTTTTATTTTCTTTCATTTTTTTAGCTTGACAGGCCTACTTTCTGGCCGCTTTAGGGCATTGGTCCTGACCCCTTTGTCTAGCCTTATATTCCTGCTATAGAAAAATAAAAACTTTTTGGCGCTAAATGTTAATGCAATTCCACAGGGAATCGTACCGCAATGGCGGGTGGGACCAGTAATTTCAGTTTTGTAAAATCTACGTTCAAAGCCCTCTTTAAAGGGGTCTAGCGGGCCCAAAAACCTGTGCACGACCCTGGGCCCGTAATATCCTGTAGTATGTGATGCCTGTGTTCCCATGACAGCGAAATTCCCGAATTTGGGCATTTAGGTCGAAAACTACGGAATGCCGAAATGGCCATCCCGGCGAGTCTGCATTAGTACGCTATGGTAGCGGAAAGGATATTGAGAAAAAAGACGAGTTAGTGGTTAGAATCAGTAGCTACTTTTCTCTAAAAGCAAAATATTCATGTTTTTGATATTTTATATCCATCTAAGAATACAATTCTTAATTATGATACTATTTAATAAATAATGTTTCAATGACGTTTGCGACATAACTCAAAAAAGTCAAATTTTCAGAATCTGTTCATGAGGGTCGTGTCTTTCTAACGCCATATCATTATGATTTTCATAATTTTGTCACTTAGTCCGGTTTTTCTGCAGAACGGCTCGTATATATTCTGATTTTCTGATTTTCTTTGGTATTACACTGGAAACGGTTTAATTAACAGTCATATTACCATCATTGTAATATTTATTTGCTGAGCTCAAAAAATATGGTTTCATTTATTTTCAGTGTATGTGTTTTTCTAAATTGATTTATAGAACCTTTAGCGGGGAACTTGTCAGATACATGTACGAGGGATGATCCATATATAACGAGAAAATGCTAATGATTTTGTTATTTTTTAGTGTTTTCTGAAAATATTTTAGGTGGTGGTTTATACACGTATTAGGAGAAAACGTACGAAATAGTTTTCAAATATATCGAAAAATAAATTGTTTAGAACATTTTTGCCGACCCATGAAACCGGTAGGCGGGGCAACGTCATTTTTGCACCTTGTAACGTTATTCAAAATTCAACTTTGATCAATTTGACGATCGCATTCCTTAGGCCTTACTGTATTAATTTTTAAAACCTTTTGAGATTATTATCCTTTAATATATATACGTCTTCCCCAATGCCATACAAAGTTGAAAAAAATCTCGAGAAAAGTCATTCGTAAGAATTTCAAAACAAACATCCAACCTTTTCGTGCGTAGTTCTGACGTGACGTGACGTCACGTCCACTTTGCGTTAGATTTCTAGTCTCTTCCCAGTCCATTTTAAATATGTTATTATGTTCACAAATCGAATCTTTTGCCATGACATGATAACGAAATGATTTATGAATACCGTGCACAATTTTATTATAACTTGTTTTCTTTAAAATTAAATATTTTATTGAAACTGTTTTGTCGTCGGTAATGTTTGCTATCACGGAACGATAACACGTTCGTGACGCAACGAATGACAACATAACCCGTGTATGACGTCATCATTAGTTAGGCGATTCTTATGTGACCATAAGTACCAATTGTTATCACATTGCTGTTGCTTAATTACATGGAAACTGTGAGGGTTTGAATTTGCGCGAAAATGGTGAAAACTCCGAATAATGCCCCGCTTGGCGTATCTAGGGTTACCTTAGCAACCATAGATTTTAGCATTGCGTGGCTGTAATCATGGAAATTAAGGGAAACATTGCTAATGTATGCTTTTACTTTCAGCTAAAGTTTTAGTAAAATCTAACAGATCATATCAAAATTATAAGTATTTTCTCGTTATATATGGTTCATCCCTCGTACGTTTGAAAGAGGGCTGAGTAGTATCTTATGTCGGGACAACTGCTTTGATTAACTGTCAATCCATCTCAAAATAATGATGTTTCTTATTTTCTTGTACACATGATATGGCGAAATAGTGCTTTCAAAGAGGGTGATGCATGTACAGATGGAAACTTTTAATCTGCGGTTTTATAATGTTGACAATTTGAACACGAGGCGGTGTTCAGATACTGTGAATTTTACATGTCCAGTAAAGTTCCGCAAATTAGACGTTCTGTGCATCTGTAGTTTGTTTCATATTCCTGACAATTACGCAAAATTTTACGCAACGAAGGTAGGATTCAATTATATTGTTATATCCTTGTAACTACCAATGTTTGTATCTCAAATGTAATTGCTTCCAATTTAGATAATTCTATCATTGTATTCATATTTTTTTTCATTTTGCATTATCTTATTGTCAATCTTTGAATCTAATTTTTTTTTGTTAAGTACCATGAGTTTTATGTTGCTTGAATCATCTACAATACGAGTTACAAAATATCCAAAAATAACAATGGATACTTTCAAACATGCGATTATACTGTAAATATCGATACCTATTTTGAACGATGTTTTAGTAATCTCTCTTATAAATGCAACGGTGTTCATGCGTTGACAATTGTACATATCGCTGGCTTAGAATGGGAGGTCGTGAGTACAATATCGATATTTTGAGAAAACAAGACAAAAATATGTCTGAAACCTACTCTTTATTTTTGAAAAAACAAGCTAAGGAGTTTGGTTAACGCATTATCACCAGTCCCGATTTTCATGAAAATAAGCTCATAAGAAGCGCCTCGTAATACAGATTTCAACCCATCTTAGACCAGCAATATGCGCCCGACATTTCTGTACGTAATCATAGAACCCAAGAGAACACAACGTTCGCACGACACTGCATGCACACATCACATAAATCCCCTAGCAACGTGCCAACTTGAGGACATGTAAGTGCAATTCAATTATATGATGGAATACAGTTTTGATGATTGATACAGAAATAACGCATTATACAAAGACATGTAAAGCGGAGGATTTAATTTAGATAACTTTAATACATATTTCTCTCCTATCATTTGATAACACTTTTATTATGTGGCTTGTAATCTAGTTATAAGTTATTGAAATGCGAGAAACTTTGGTAATGTCATAGACTGAACGGTGATTTAAATTCTATATATGAGCTGTGGAGAGGATTTCCTTGACGATACAAATCGATACGGTTTATCAGCAACGAATTTAGATTTTCTTGAGATTGTTAAAATTCATTCTGTATATCCAGTATGCTATAATTTGGCATTCATTGATGCGCAAGTAATGTTTTAATATTTCGTTTATGGATTGGATAAAGATACGACTAAGTCGTTACATAGACTGCATGTACCCCGTGTGGATTCTAAAATAAAATAGTATCAGAAAAAAACATATGTAATAAACATTGTATAGCGATAATGGTATATACGAGTATTTCACGTTATTAGATGTTCTATTGGTGTGGGAATTAATTGGATTTTCTTCAACAAATGTACAATTTAGATCAAAACAAAATGGCGTCAACGACCGAGAAATAAAATAATTTACGTTTGTCATCCTAGTAAACTAGATGAGCGCTTTGAAATGGTTGAACCGTCATTATTGCTTTTTGTTTTATTCCGTCTAATATTAACAAAGCGAGAGTATGTGGATCACAAGGGGTAAATACACATTATCTAAGAATAAAAATATAAATACAAGTATATAATTATATACTAAGGAATTCAGTTTGAAAATCCGGTGTGAGTTGTCGTTCTACACCTTAAAGTTAATGTGCTCAATATCTCAGACATGTTGTCTAAAGTTTTTGGTGGATATTGTATGGTAATTGAATGTATTACATCGCTCCTGTTTATTGGTGTTTAATGTACTTTTACTCCATGATTAATTTGAGAGTGTACGAACATGTGACGTTACCTTACATTCTACTTAATTCGTAATGAAAGCGTATAATGGCTTTGTTGCGTGGTTTGAGCTGAGGCGCTTTTTGAGGCTCGGCCATTCAGCTACGGCTTTAAGCCTGTCAAAAATAGGTCAATCGACTGGGGTGTTGATCTTTTCATTACTGTGATTCCTTAACTTTATGAGACTTCAAAAAGCTAAAACTATGTATTTCAGCCGTTTTACTGTTGAAACTAAGTCATTCAGCAATGGTATTAAGGCTAAGTCATTCAGGCTTTTGGACAGCTGGGACTCGGGCAGCTCATTTCTCGTTCGATTATGTTTTAGGCATTGTGCCTTGTAATCGTAGTTTGTGATGTATGTTATGTTTTCTGTGCTAGGCTTGTTGTGTGCTTCTTTCCCAGTCCGAATATATGGTATATTTTCGAAATACTCTGGTACTTTTAACTGTAAAGATCTTAAATGGCAGTACTCGATACAAGTGTTAACTCCTTATATCATAATACAATGTTTACTATTTACACATACATTTTATTTCTTGTAATTGTTTGTTTGATGTTTATATGCACATTTTTAAAAAGTTCGCTGGCAATACTGGATATGGCCAACTGTGTTTCTGATATGAGTAACGTCTGCATTATTATATACATGTATATTATTACGATTATCATAACATTAGTACAAAACAAAATAATTTGAAAATATACCGACACGCATCAAAACTTACTAATTAAATAGACAGCTATGGAATGATTACAATGTTACAGTACACAGTTTAGGTTTTTGTAATGACGTTGATTTTTAAATAGGATAACAAAATGCACGTCAATTTGAAAGAAAATTAGTCAAATGGGTGATTCTGTTTCGGAAAAATTATAAAAAATGAGGGCCAATTTAGAATCAAATTTGAAACAATTATAAAGCAGAAGATGACATAAAACAAAACAATGTTCAAAATTACCTCAATCACATTGACCAAAATTCAAGGCAGTCTTGGCTTATTAATCTATATCATCACAAAATGGTTTTATAGTGACGTTTCAATCTGGCATATATTTCGTCTTTTAGTATTGGTTCGTAGATATGGGTGCGCAACACCCTCATGTCGATAATATACCCATATTCAAAACAGTCCTGCGTTCAACGAAGGATAAATTTAGTCACGTTTCGTACCTAAACATACAAAATACAGGTCAGCAAAGTTTGACTAACATAGACCTAGGTGGTGTGCCTATGATGGCATATCGTAAAAAAATGACTGAATGAGGGAAACAAAAAAATGTGAATAGTAAATTCCGTTTATTCGTACACATTTCGAACTGAGAACGGAATAGAGCGCTCACATAGAATAAAAGCGGCCATAATCGTGATTATTTAACGTTTCGTCACATAAACCTTCGTTGAACGCAGGGCTGTATAGCTCCATTGCTGGTATTGTTAGTCTTTAAAGTCGTCCGGTGCATTTTTCTCTTGTTATCAATCGAACTGAAACGTACTAACGTTAAATCTATTCCACACTTACGTATTGACGTCTATATATTTATAGACACGGTAGGTTATCGCTGATCGGTTTGGATTACAGACGTACATAATTACATTCGATGATCTGAAATGTATTTGAATGTTCGGCCACTCATTCGATTCCCGAAATGGAAGATTATGATGCAGACGAAAAGGCTTAAACAATTTATAAACGATAAACAATTAACGGATGTCTACCTAGAAAAGTAGGACACTGCTAGTAATGTCTTCCAATTGCTTAGCTGATATTGTCTAATAGATGTTTACATGCTACCACAGGCCTCATGGTTATAAAACGTTTTTCATGTGTAACGCAATTTCACGCTCAAACTTCAAATGTGTCATACTGCAAAATTCTTTGTGATTTACTAAAACCTTTTTATTGGATTAATTGCCTTAAAAAAGACATAATTATATTTCTTGATAATATTAAGATTCTTTAATCGTTGCCCTGTTTATGAGCACATGTATAACGTTAGATATATTCTGTATCAAGATTTCCACTCACAATACTTTAGTGTAAGAATTGCATTCGTTGGTACGTGTGTGACATACTTGGTTCAATCTTGGTTTTGTTAATAAGCTTTCTTCCATACATACGATTTTTGAATATGAGCACGCAATATTCCCATTTGTATAACACTATATACCATTGTAACTAGGGGAACAAGAAAGGATCATTCAGAATATTTCTAAAATAAGTATAGTACGGATAATTTGACTCGACTCCCGACCTTCTATTAGCATAATATAACAGCTAATATATTGTCTATATTGTCTATATTTATAATCCCGGTTGTATGTTTTCATAAGCGGAAAGTATTACAAAGACACTCAATGTGTAATACCAACACGAATTTAAAGGACCAATATTGCACGAGTTGCTCCAGGACATTCATTTATTCAAGGCAAGAACCTGGACTAAATTCATGCATAAAGGTCAGGATCCAATCAAAATCTCCTAGCTATACGAACAACGACGACGGAACGTATGAAATATCTCCAGAAAACATTTCAGTATTCAGCCACTTTCACAGATGTGTTATTCACACGTTGATCAAAGTAAATGTATGAATACTCTTGGTCATTGGTGCCGTTTATCTATTTCTTAGTAATTCCGAACAGAATGAAGCTCTAGATTTGGATGATAACATCAACGATGACACAAACTTATAATATGAGTATATGGACAAAACCTTACAATGATAAATCAATTTCAGAAAGTATCCCAGCGGAGTCGACTTTCTATATTATCTAAATAATGTGTTAAACTTCACAGACATTTCGTCTTAGAAATGTTTCTGGAAATAAAATTATAACCGTAACTTCGTTTGTCATAGAATTTCTACGAACTTCCTTGTTGTGAACGTTGGTTGTTCGATAAGTTTTTCGTGGAATGTCCTTATACATATCGCTAGCTTAGAATAAGAAAGTCGTAAGTACTTACGACCTTATAAGGCTCATGCATATGTGCAATCTGCATCTCATGCCGCTTCTTATGAGCCTATTTTCATGAAAAAGGTGTCATGTTGACCAAACTGAAGTTTAAACAATTTGTTTGTCCGTAAGTTAAAATAGTTTTCAGACAGTTTTGTCTTGTTTTCTCAAAATATTGAGTTTGTACATACGACCTTCTTATTCTAAGCCGGTGGTATGTAGCTGCGTGTAACGAACTGATGTAACGAAATCAGTGAAATGTTGCAGATATCAGATAGGATGTGTGTTGCAGACATCAGAGAGGACCGTGTGTGCGGGTTTTAAGAGAAAACGCTGAACTGCCTATTTTCATGAAAGTCGAAAGTTGTCATGTTGACCAAACTGAAGTTTAAAAAGCTTGTTTTTCCATAAGTAAAGAGTTGTTTTCAGAATTTGTTCTTGTTTTCTCAAAATATTGATTGTGTACTTAAAACGCTCTAATTCTAAGCCAGCAATATACTAGAACGTTTTTCTCGGAGACCCGTTATGAACAATACAAAAATCAAAACCATCGAAAAATCCTCTCTTATTAATAAAATTAACTCGAACCAAGTAAATCATGCTAGTTGTTAGCCTATCGAATGGCATTCGACTGAACTGATTATTTGCTCATATAAATCCATTAACACCAACAGCTCCAAGGACAGAATCGTCACTAGTAAGAGATAAAATACACATTCGTGTTAGAACAACAACACTATAACAGGAGAGGACATTTACACGATTCCATTATATTCGTAGTTTTGAAAAATCATTTATTTAAGAATTGAATGGACATTTTCTGCAGTTCATCGGTCAATGAACTGTCGGGAAAATCACGGTTAAATTTAAATAAACGCCTAGACGTTTATGTAAAAAATAATTACAACTTTGTGTATTTTCACATAAATGCTGCATTCTGATTGGATGAAACGGTCATGTGACCTGTCGTTCATATCCCGATGAAGCAGCTCCGTATGCAAATCAATCGACGGACTACTTTTTCATTCATTCTAAATCTAGCTTCGTTCATCAGCTGGGACATGTTAATATACTTCAACGTCAAATGAACTATAATTCCTATTTTATTCGTAACAACTCAATAATTTTCAATTAGATTTAAATGATAAATTTAAACAAATTCCGCATTATCCACGTTTTCGTGGTATTTGCCGATCCCGGAAGTCGAAGCTAAATTAAGTAACACAACCAATCGGCGCGGGGGCACCAATGCTCCCGAGGGACTCTGCAGTTGTCAGAACACGAAAAACAAGCGTTATAACGCTATTTTAGAATATAACTTACATTATAACTTCCGTAAATACGTTTGTATTTCAAACTAATTACATTTTGGCGGGAAATTTTAGGCGACGTTGCGTACGTTACGTCGCGAAAAACAAACGTTACGTCATACAAGTTTTTGTTATGAACGTCGACTTCCGGGATGGGCAAATACCACGAAAACGTGGATAATGCGGGTTTGTTTAAATTTATCATTTAAATCTAATTGAAAATTATTGAGTTATTACGAATAAAATTGGAATTACAGTTCATATGACGCTGAAGTACATTGACATGTCACAGGTGATGAATGAAGATAGATTTAGGATGAATGAAAAGTAGTCCGTCGATTTATTTGCATATGAAGCATCTTCATTGGGATATGAACGACAGGTCACATGACCGTTTTATCCAAACAGAATGCAGCATTTATGTGAAATTACACAAAGTTGTAATTATAGAATAATATACAATCAAATAGAAAATATTTGGGTTTGTTCAGCCAGTCATCAAAATAATAGTTCAACTGACAGAATACCAGACACAACATGTTCACGATTGGTCAACCAAGAGACGAATTGGAAGTCTAGGCCTTCTCGAAAAGGAAATAAATGTCGATATCGTTATGCTGATAAAACCTGATATATGCCGTTAGATTTTCGTAGCGTGTTTAGCACTCTGTGTTTATTCTGTCCAAAAACGAAATTAGGAAATCGGACAAGTAAGGCAACACTCAGCTTAAGCAGTCTAGTACAGAAAACACATACTACGATTACATGAACACAATGGGACATCGACAATGGTTAACGTAAAGACAGCTCGAATAAAATTTTCAGTATTAAATATCTGATACGTACGTATTTTGGAAGTTAATGTGATATGATAAATTAATAGGTAAAGTTGTAGCCAAATTGTTAAGTTTTCAACATGTTTTCAGTATAGACACATTTCATATTATTGTTATGTTCTAAAAATAGTAACAAGATATCATACAGATATGGATGATTGATTTTATCCGGATGGCAGGAAAATATATGGTTGATATTGCCTTAAACCTAGTAATCTCATATTTGAGACTACTTATTCATTTTTCGTACAATTTACAAGTATCTTATATCTGTGGAAAGCTCTTTAACGTCATATATTGATTATGTTAAAAATATTTTTCTAATCTGATGATTCATGTTTTAACAACTATTTAAACTTGAAATAGGTAAATGGAGAACCAGATGCATAATGTTGGTAATTAAAATCATTTGAACTGTAAACATATTAAACCGAAAACATTTTAAAATATGAATGTCAAACACTTCCCTTGAATATGAAAATATGGAAATTCGGCCGAAAAATGAAAAAGTTATTTACAAAACAAAATTCCCGTGTCTATTAATGCTGACCCCTTTTCGCCATCCAAACATACCTACAGATAAACAGGTACAGATGCTTGTGACGTCACACTTAAATGTGTGTATACATGTACGACCTCAAATGTCATAATTGGAAGTCGTTTGTATACGATAGACTCGTTGTGTGGTTTGAACCCGTAGCCGTATACTATAACATACACGTATGATGTACAAGTATACTCTTACTGACTTTGAAAACAAACTTGCACATTTTCAAAGTGACTTCAGATTTTGACAGCTTCTTACAGCTGGGACTAGGGCGGATTATTTTCTCGTTCGGTTGTTTTCTGTACTCGGCTGGTAAAGTTGAGTGCTACCTTTTGTGTCCCACTTATTATTATATTTTTACAGAATCACTGAATTATTTCTTTATCTTCCACATTTAGACTACGTTACTGTTATGTCTCATGAAAATCTAGAACGAAATTGTTATTAACCAGAGTAAAAACCCTCAGTTAAAAGTCTATAAAATACGTCTCGCCGCTGTTGTGAGAATGATGAATGCATGCGTAATATAAACAGAAATTAAAGAATAGTTCCCACTACCGGATATCAAATGGTATTATAGTCTGCGTACATGTATCATAGAAATCTTAAGTTCTTAATATCGCATTAAATAATTAAACTTCATCTGACAAGTTCAGACTGAAACTCAAGTATTAAATACATATACATAGTATTTGCCTAAACGAAGAGACACAATTTGGTAATGAGTATTTTAAAAGTGTTATCCCGATTTCAAAAGATCAATTCTAAAGCATATAAACAGCTGCCCTGCCAAAGAAATCGGAATGTGAAAATTCCATATTGATTTGCTATTGTCATTGAATTGTTTTGAATCTGCTCTGATTCCACATCCGAGGTTGAAAAAAAACTGTTTCTGCATTATCTTGATGGGAATTCAAATGCTAAACATTTAATGAAGCTATTATTGCCCCGTTAAGCCACACGTGCTTTTGAAATGAAGAAATAAATAACATTCAGAAGTTTCCGCGTCTATTTTACACGAGGCATTTAGAATTTTTGTAAATCGAAATGGCTTTACAGACATTGTAACATCATTATATCTTTTTATCCATTGTAATTGACTGACTGTGTCATGACCTTGACTATTCTGTGCGTGGAATTCAGAAAAAAGCTTATCCTACGTAAATATGAATGTTGTGATTGACAATAATGTCTATTTTTTTTGCTTTATTGTGCCTTGCATTGACCCGCTGAACAATGACACTTTTCAGCTGCAAAACGAGACTGAAATTGCTAGCAGTTAAATTACCAGCACAATCAGAAGTGAATTTACAGGCAAATTGCTCACTGTGCCATCACGAAAACAGTTCACAGTAAACATGCTGAAGGTATCGGCAAAAAACGTGACTTTTCTGTTAAAAGACGCTCCCAAACTGCTTTAGCATGTGCAGCCATACATTGTAAGACGCCGGTGAGTACGAGTAATGATTGAGTTTAGAAATTGCCTCAATTTCCTTTAGTTTTTGGTGGTAATGGGTTCACAAACCGCGTTTACTCGGTTATGCGTCAGTTTTATAGTTATAAATATTTGAGAAGCTGTGCAGTGTGTCAATCAATGTGGGTTCAATATAAAAGCTTCTGTGACGTGGGTGACCAGGCACTGCTGCCGCTCCCAAAAGGTTTCCATTGTACCTGTATATACAGTACGGTATTTAATCATTACGCTCTGTGAAACAACTATCCCAAAAATCATTGCACTCAAAGGGCTGAAAATATGATTTTCCTTGTAACGTTTGCTGTGTGTATAAAATAATGTTTGCTTAGTCATATTTTATAATTTAGTATCGAATCTTAAATAAGTGTGTGTCATACGCAGGCAAAAAGTTCGCCTCCTTTTTCGATATTTATTACTACCAACAACACGAACACATTTTTATTAGCAAAATTCGACCATCCTATGTAACAGAACTGACAAATTGTAAAACTATTATGGCCCAAAAGATGGCAGATGTAGATTCATACCACGCAAAAGTTTTTCGCTTCGCTCAGACAAACTCAAACTGAATGATAAAGTTATATTGTATGTTTCCTATATTTCGCTGGCTTAGAATAAGAAGGTCGAACGTACTACTTACCACCTTATAAGACTCATGCATATTTGAAATCTACATTTCAAGGCGCTTACTATGCGTCTATTGTTATGAAAATCTGAATGGTCAAGTTGGCCAAACTGAAGTTTAAACAGCTTGTTTTTCAATAACTTAAAGTAAAAAGTACATTACCCAAATGAAAATTACACAGTGTGTACACTATCCAAATGTTCTAACCCGCTACCATAATTAGGTGTTATAATTTTGTTAACACTGAACGTATTCTCATGAAATTTTGAAGATCAATATTTGAATAATACTTGCATTTAATTATTGATTCATTTTGGCAGATTTTAGCGACCAGGTTTCTCGTTACATGCGCGTTACGTAATGAAGTCTATTTTACAAAGTCACAACATATTTCACCCAAAATGATCATGAACACGCGCATATTGCAACACAACAAGCACGTGTTCATTAACATTTAGCACCACCGATGTCTGCCTACACCAAAAAACACGTAGCACGCAGAGATTGACGTAAAACGAACATTGATGGAGTGTAAGAATCTAACAACAAAGTTTCACAAAAGCAATTTCAATGAAATATCAATTTTGCACATTTTCCTTTTCAAATATTTAAGGTTCCTGTGAATGATAGAACGGAAAAACTCATTAAAATAGCAGTTACAAACGAAATTGTAAATCGTTTTTGTAATACTAATGGCCGCATCTTTATCCAAACTGATGACATTCCGGCAGGTCAATTGCGTTCTGTTTGTGCCAGATTCAACATGTTAGGTGTTTATCGCGCAGGAAATTCTTCACTAACATCAAAATCGTACATGAACAAGTGCTTTTCGACACACATGCATTACACGTGTAAATTATGCTAGATTACGTTCCAAACCTTAAACGGTGAATTAGACGGTAAGTAGGACAAAACAAGCAAGTATTTAGCTTTATTGGATATTCACATGTCATCATGTGAAATTTCGCGTAAATAAATGCTTTATTAAAAAAATATTAATAAATTAAAGAAATGTCAACTAGGAATTGTGTTATCGGTGGTTTTTCGTAATCTTGTGAGTGTTACTCCGGGTCCATTTCAGCATTTTATGTGTTTTTATGATGAACCGTCATCATTTATGATAAATCTTGCACTTGTTCTAGCTCAGTTGTGTTGTAAGCATTGTGATGTGTAATTGTGTTCTGTGTTTTTTCTGATGCCTGTGCTCTGCCTGTTTCAGTTGGGGCTGACTTCGAGTCTGACTTGATTTACATTTGAAATAGTCATGTGGAAGGTTTCATCACGCATGAACTAAGATGCAATATGCATACTTTGAGATATTAAACCAGATACATTTTAGTTCAATATGTCATTTTAATTTCCAAGTAAAAATATTATATTAAGTCAGACAGGAAAGGCAGCACTCAACTTAACAAGCCGAGCACAGAAAACATTAAAAACACACAAAACAGAATGCCCAACTTAACCAGCCGAGCACAGAAAACATTAAAAAGACACAAAGCGCAATGCCTAACTGAACCAACCGAGGATAAAAACATATAACACATACAAGGCACGATGTCCAACTACACAAGCAAAGATCCGCCCAAGTCCAAGCTGTCGAAAAGTACAACACAATATTACAAGCTGAATGACCCAGTTTTACAGCAAAACGACTATAATGCCTAGTTTTAGCTGTCAGAAATCCTAAAACGAAGAAGTGCTCAACACACTGCCAACCAAGACAATTAATTAGCCATTAAATAAGATAATACATACGCCATTAAAGGTGCTGCCTCACAGATTTGGCTAAAATTTTTGTACATCGTGATTTTCTAACCTAACCAAGTATCGATACCCTATAGAATTTTTGATGTAGAAATACTGAATAACTACAAAATGCCGATGTTTCGCAAGTTGTTTTAGATGTCAGTGTGGTTGTTTATGGCATATACAGGCAACTATACCAAAATGCGAATATTTGACGATTTTATTTTATTTTTACAATACACAAAAACGTGAGGCAGTCCCTTTAAATATGAACTATTTACAGAATGTACGTGTTCTCTTAAGGAAGACAAAAATGTCACCTTAGCCTGACCCATTAATGTGTCGTGAGGCGATTAATAAAACAATTTTAATACGTTTTTTTCCCAAGAAAGAAGATGGTGTGTTACCATTCTCAATGATTTAATATGTGAAACAAACAAAGTGTCCCTGGTTGTCATGAGTATCTGCCCGGTGTTGGTGTCCTTTATTGTAATATGGGATCAGTATACAACATTATGTTATTCACCAACACGAACATTTGTTTATCATACATTTTATGACAATATTTTTCTGGCTAACAAATAGTCGATACTAGACGTTGGGTAAACAGAGCGTACAAAGGGAAAGATCAAGGATTTTCATTAAACTTAAATCACACATACGCCAGTTACAAGTTTACTTTTCTCCCATGGTATTTGCATTCTTGATTAATATCAAACATACTTATCAGTTCTAGACACCAATATGGCACGGGCTAGACAGATTAAGTGATGCGCAGTCCCACAGTACAAATGCGTATTTGCAAGGTTGATGATTGATTTGATGAATCGCGCTTTTTAGAAAGGGATTATCAGAAAATTATAACCGTGCAAATTAGTGTTATTTTCCAGTTTGTACATGGAAATACAGTCGTCTTGGCTGTAACATATATGCAGGTTTAGCATATAATAAATAAAGTTCAGTATTCGTAATGATAATATAATAACACAGATTAACTAAAGCGCTATGATGGTGAACAAGATATATGTGTCGGCACCTGTGTTATACCATGACAGTTGTAAGGAAACATGTCTAACCCATATTGTACCTGTGTCTGCCACCAGTGCGTGTCGATACTTTGAATAAACAAGCGGAAAAGCTGCATCCGAAGTGGTAACAAAATAAAGTTTAAGCAATGGTTTAATGTTGCAATATCAAATGCAACAACAATACAGCAATAAAAAAGCTAACATTAAGTCGAACAGGGAAGGCAAAAATCAACTTAACAAGCCGAGCACAGAAAATAAAAAAAAAAATTCAATGCCAAACACACAACCGAGTAAAAAATGATCCTCCCAACAATACAGTATGAAGCCATTTAACGATATGTTCTGATGAACAATACGGAGACTATTAACAAATATTTAACAAAACGTGTTTGCTAGAAAGTTAACCTCATATGTAACCTTTAGAAAATTGATGTATTCTTACTGACACCGAATTCTTTTTTACAGAATCGCTTGTGATGACGACCACTGTATAATTGTTTTCCATTTTATCATTGACGTGTCCGTATTATCGTGCTCAATGATTGCCGTTTTGCACGTTTTATACAAAATCGTAATAAATCGGTATTTATAAACGGCATGTTGTATACAATTTTCTTTCGTGAAATACATGTATGTTTTGATACTCATTCTTTGTGTACTTGATTATTATCGATTTGTTTCCTCGTCAAACCAAAACGTTAATATTTTTCAGGCCCAACATACCATCCTGCCGCGATGACTCCCCAACGAATATAAGTTTGACTGACAGGCTACCACCGATACAGCATACAAGTATGCAATTTTCTAATTAATAACCAACCATGAGATATCGTTGTATGGTATGCGTAAGCGCTTCAGCTTGTTGTCGTGATTTTGTTGTTGAATTAATTTAAACGGACTCGTCCGCACTTATATAAAGTCGGGTTGTCTAGCTGCCAATGTGAGTATGATATATGACAATGACAATGACAATATTTTATTTGACATGGCGGCCACCGGCCCAGAATCAACATACATTATTTTACATATACATGTACATACATCTATATTGTACACAAGCATAAATGTAACACAATTACATGCATACACGCATATATATCACATACATTTGAAAACAAGACAACATAATTCAACGCATTTGAAATACAATTACATTTTGATTTATATTACCGCACAACAGAGCGACACAAACATACAATGTCAAACAGCAGACGCCAACATGCGTTTTCTTTCAATAAACCCATAATAAACATACATAGCAAGGTTTTTTATGGTATGCTCATTTCTGTTGCTCATTAATATATTGAATGATTGCATGCATACTCTGTTGTAATTCTTTGGTGGAATATATTGAGCTCTTAATTGTGATAGGTTTGGACAGACTAATACAAAATGTATTTCATTTTCCACACCGGAACCGCAGAGCTTACATATACGTTCATCTCTTGGGGTATTTTCGTAACGCCCTCTTTCAATACGAAGATCATGTGATGAAGTACGTAAACGAGCTAATGCACTTCGAAATTTACGTACATTTAAAATATCTAGATATGTTTCATGAACAATAGAACTTTTGTACATATGATATGAATACAGTTTAGCACAATCGTGAATAGTTGTGGTCCATTCCTGTAAATACTGGTCAGTCAATCTAGTAACAAATTGTTTAACAAATACATTTTCATTTACTACATACTGGTTTTCCCATACATACCCCATACCATTTGAAAACAACAAGTTTTTTACGCTGGTTACCCAATTTCTTTTACCGTGCTCTGACAGATAATATAACATATTGTAACATTTCTTTACTAGTCTATCATCAGATAATTTGATTATTCGGCACCAGTATTTGATAACACGTTTTGCAGACAAAATGTACATGGGATGTCGACCACAGTCTCCTAAAACAGCAGCGTTTGTAGTACGCTTATTTACACACATGTAACGTTTACAGGCATAGTTATGGATTATTTCAACAGATGTATGTCTTTGAACACCCCATATTTCAGCACAATATAATAAAACAGGCACTATTTTAGTGTCAAAAATGTTAAAATAGGTGCTACGTGGTAATTGGCCATATTTATACATTTTGGATAAAATGGATACAAGAACACGTTTAGCCTTACAAGCCTGATCACTCGCCATTCTGAAGAAAGATAACTGGTTTGTAAATGTTGTTCCAACATATGAGAAATTGTTAACTGTTTCTAGCACATGTCCATTATATGTCCACCTTTCATGCCTAGATAAACATCCACCTGGTTTAAAAACCATTACTTTGGTTTTGTCAATGTTAACCTTGACTAGCATATTGTCACAGAAAGTTTCTAAAAGATTGAGGTGTCGTTGGAGACCGATAATGGTATCGGCAGCCAACGCTAAGTCGTCCGCAAACAGGAGACACAATACTTCCGTAATATCTGGAAACAACTGTATCCCACGAGAGTCTGACTGTTCATACATTTTTACAAGTTCATTTATGAAAATTACAAATAAAATAGGTGACGCCATGCATCCTTGTTTAAGGCCAACCGGACAGTTGAACGAGTCTGTTAAACCACCGGAAGTTCTTACACATGCTTGGACTGACTTATATATTGCAGTCATAGATATGCTCAATGCATGCCACACTTTGCGTTTGTGTTACGATTTCCAGGACGCCTACCAGTGTATCACAGAGAGAAAACACTTGCTTCTGGAAATTACTGAATGTTTAATAATATTAGACTGACGCAATCATTCCAGTAGTAATTGTCCTACCAAAAGTACACAATTACCTCAAAGGCACAACCAGACGAAATGGTACACATGTAATACATGATGTAAGAAACTACTACAGCAATAGGAATGCGAAACACGTTAAAAACCCAACCAACCGTAATATTAGTTTAATCACTTCATATACGATAATATAACTATAAATATCATTGTGCTCATACTCTCTTCGCATACGATGATTTGAAGCATTGCATTGATTGGAGAGGGACGTGTAACTGTAACATTTTATCGCATGCTCACTTACTGATTGTACATGTCGACTAGTCATCATGTTAACTGCAATAAGAACAGTTAAATATATCAGAACAAAGCGTTTGTTCAACAATGGAATACACTGTTCTGTTTGATCTGTCAGAAGTAATTGTCTCTGAAGTAGTCAATGTCTCCGCATTATCTTCTCAAGGGCTTTTTCAATGGTGGTTTTATTGATGATTAAATTATTTGATATGATGTCCTCGTGTTACAAGTATGGCTTAATGGCATAATTGCTTTGTGAGGCATACATGCTACTCGTGAAATATGTCTGAAGCACACATAAAAGATAGTATATGATGAAATAAAAACTACCAGTGCTCATTGAAACCGAGCGAACAATTCCCTGTTTTTTCGTGATTATATAAACGTATCATTAACTGTATCAGTTTTATTATCATTGTGATTATTATAACGGATGTTTTGATTAAAATATTGAACTGTATCAGATGATCTGATTTGCGGTTTTATAATCTATATACGAAAGGTGAACAATATATTGCAATGAAAGAGAGTGTTATCGTTCCCTCAGACCTTGCACAATCAAATTATTTTTAGGCTAAGAATTCTAAGCATGCATTAAATTTGTATTTTATGATAGACGAATAAATTCGTGAAAATATTCGCTAAACTCGTTTACTTGACGATTACATTGCAGTTTTTTTATTATTGTGTGATTGTTTCTATTTACGGATATGTAAAATAAGAACATAATAAATCGGACCTGCAGCATTCAACAAAAACTGAAGATGACGGAAGTTATCACCTCACGATGTGATTTAAACCCTATTAAATCGAAAAAGGTAATAAATATCCTCCATGTTCTGCATGAACATTTTCTCAGCACACCTTGTGCTAAAATAACAGAAAAAATGTCCGTATCAAATGATATGTAATTACTATTTGATGAAGAATTTTACCCATTTTAAATAAATATTTCAGAAATGTCAAGTTCCGACGCCGGGGTTTGAACCCACGACCTCTGGATTGACAGTCCAGTGCGTTACCACTGAGCTTAATCCGCTTATTGACCACATGACCACAGTGGACGCCCAGCCGGATGATCTAGTTTCAATAAGTAAAATGTCTAAATGAATAAGTACATGTCGTAGTTTAATGGCTCTACCTGAACAAGTTGATATGCCTAAGTGAATGGCCACAATGAGCAAAAGGGCACAAGGAGCTTACAACCCAGCAACAAAAAACAACATCCATAACACCACAGCTGCACTGCTCCAATAAGCCAACCGGGTAGGATACGAATCGTGCGAACGAAATAGCTAGGGAACGAACCAGCAAATACGAATAAAAAAACTACTAGCTCCACAGAACTGTTTCCCCGGTCAAAAAAAAAATACTGAGAAATTATAACATATTGTTGGTTATTTAAGATTGTAAAGTCCAATGTAAACGGAATTGGAGTTCAAATCCAGATACGAGGGGTGTTGGACAAGAAATGCAATTTACTATATAACTTTTTATTGACTGAACCATTTACAATGAAACTCACAGAATACCTTCAAAGAACTCTTCTTTACACATTGCACACAAATTTAATCTTTAAATATAAGATTAAAGATATGTTTGGGCGTCTGCAAAAGGTACAACACTCATGTACTGTAATATGGCGGACCACATAGATTTCCTGGAACCGTACCTATGGTCTTCTGCATGCAAAGGTCGAGGAACTTAAACTTATTTGCATAGGACTAGTTCTACAGAATAGATTTAGTGATAAAGGATTCTCATTAGTTTTTCGTTCAAAAACTCCTTAACAGTAGAAGCCCTGTGCGAAGAGGCATTTTCATGAGAAATGTGCAAATGGTCTATTCCATTAACAATTTGACGCTATATGAAATATTTCTGCACACAATATGTTTAGAACCTTCTTGGAACATATTTTTCCATTGGTTCCGGCTTTTGAATTACAAGACGTTTGTGGAGGTAGAAATTCAAATGAATCTTTTCCGTCAGTGACTGTGTGTGTTTTACAATTACGGATTTCTTAGCATTTATGGTAGCACATATATGATTTTCTGCTTTATTCTTGGTTAATGGTATGTTAACGTATGTTCTATCCTTTGTTATACTTCGTAAAAACTTCTCTTGAAAGTACTGGAGGTATACCTTTAGTATGTTCTTGGCATTTAAAATAAGATGACATTTTGGGCACCACGTAATGAGCATGGTATACATTGGGTACACATGTTGTTAATTTCAATAATTTTCTTCCAAATGAAGTAAACTTGGGATAAACTCGAGCTTGTACGAGCAGCTAACATTCCAACTTTTAATATAGCAGCTTTGAGACTAATATGCTACTTTTTATCAATGTTTTCTTTATTGTTGTTGTTTTCAGTTGACCACTCTTGTTGTTGTACTTCAGATGCTATTGACCTACTTTGAAACATGTAATAAAAGTGTAACGATGCTAAAAGACGCCTTACAATGTACAATGTACATTTTATCTCAAAAAGTTCATCATGTATAAATCTATCACTTAAATTAAGTTTAGACCTTTCTTCGATATAAGGCATACTTTCAGACAATTTGTTGATACGTTTTTAGAATGTTATTTTCATCTTAGTATAAATTAGTAAGTGTTTATTAAACATACAACTATAAAGGCCCAAAAGATGGCAGATGTAGAATCAGAACACGCAAATGTTGTTCGCTTCGTTCCGACAAACACATGCTGAATGATAAAGGTATCTCGTATGTTTCCTATATTTCGCTGGCTTAGAATAAGAAGGTCGAACGTACTACTTACCACCTTATAAGACTCCTGCATATTTGAAATCTACATATCAAGGCGCTTACTAAGAGTTTATTTTTATGAAAATTGGAAGTGGTCAAGTTGACCAAACTGAAGTTTAAACAGCTTGTATTTCAATAAGTAAAAAGTACACTACCCAACAGTTCTTACCCGCCACAATAATTATGTGTAATAATTGTTTTATACTGCACGTACTCTTATGAAATTTTGCATATCAATACTTGAATAATGCTTGCATGTCCGATTTATTATTTGATAGGGAATAACACTTATTTAACTTTCTTAGTTATAGTACTACAAATGTCACTATTTCAACCCTGATACATTCGTCCCATACATTGCATGAATGATAATTTCAAACATCGAAATCATTGGATATGCTAGTTTATTTCCGATACCTGATGTTGACAAATTGTGGAAAATATTTCTATCTCGACATTACGGTAATACGTTTACTTGTTATCCTTGCTTTACCATACAAGTACGGGTGTCACTTACATGGCGCGCTGTTGAATCAGCATAAAAGAAACACACATTCACGACAGGCATTCACCAGGGTCAAAATAATTGTGGATACCACATGGCCAAGTCCCAAGAAGTTACAATAATATTAGGTATATTGCGCATTAAGCGTTTATGAAATATTGATTAAAAACTCCATAGCATAATATATGGTACATGTAAATAATTAACAAGAATGTCCCAGGTTTTCTATTATATATATAGATCATTTCTTTACAAGAGTATTGTTAGTTGTTTCCCACTCTGATTTGCATAATTTAAACATTACCAATATGATCGAGGAACAGACATATAACAGTATATAAAAGTTCCGTTTTGGTTTGACTGACTGGGGCGGCGGACTTTCAAGACGGGATGCCGTGTTTTCAGTGCTTTGTGTGTTTTTAATGTTTTCTGTGCTCGGCTGGTTGGGTTGAGGGCTGCCTTCCCTGTTTGACTTAATATAATTTTTTTGTATATATTTCAAAAACAGTCGAGTATTTTTCGTATTGTACTTTTCCACACATAATGATATCCGTTGTTTTCAGATTATTCAATATCTAGGTTACATCGGTCTAAAAACTAGTATAGATGTTCACGAACACAATACGATATACTACATGTACGACCATATTACTAGTAATGTCATATTGGCATAAATAGTTCATGCGAAACGCACGTTCAAATGCGCTTTACATATAGTGTTGCAGCCACAAGGGCACAGGTATACCCTATACCAGTGCAGGTACAGCGTGGTCTGACATGAGGGGCATACTGAGATAAAGCCCCTGAAGGGAGAAAAAGACATTAGTTACAGGCATGTTCAGCACTGCAGACGTGTGCCTTGCTCTTATTTCAAATAGACGGCCTAGTTCTATAATGTGACTGGTGCATAGGACCAATAAACAGCTTCCTAGCACACTTTACCAGATATTTTGCAGTCAATACGATCCGATACAGTGGGAAAAAGTATAAATAGTATTTCCCAAATATCCAGATATCATGTCGGGTACGGAATCTACGACCTCAGGATTGACTTTTTAGTGCCTTACCATGAGCTATCGCCGCTGTATTTGCTTGTAGAGAGGCAAGTACGTAAACTTTTATTTAGTATTTAGATATACAAAAATGTACATGTATTGTATTACTGATACAAAATGTAAGGATGGTTAAGAAGCATTCCATGGTTGCACCTTAATGGTTATATAATACTGCACATGTTGGTTGAATCATTAGATATACCGTATTCGATTCCGAGCAGCAACATACCGCTTTTAAAGTGATTTTCGAGTGGGGCACAATCATAACATTTCCATGACGAGAAGGCCTATACTTCGTTAGATTATATAATATAAAATAATGGAATAGTTCCATTACGTGCTGGATGTAATCGAACAAAAAGATAATTAATCAGAGTGAAGTACCCATTCACATTACGACAGCTATGTAATGGCTTTTACAAAATTCAATTCTACGTGTAATGGTACTATTGATACAGACAACGACCTATTAGTATGTATATCTTATGTCACTATGATTTATTTATTTATGGATTAGATAGTCATTATATGCTATTTAATACACTTGTTACTATATATAGTAACAAAAATAAGCCTATTTGCGGCTGATTATGGCCATCACGTGATTGATTATCGCCTATCCGCCCGGTCCGCAATCTCATAATCATAGTCGGACCGGTTGAACGAGCGCACGTTACGTTATCCATGTAAACATGACGTCACGTTGGAGCCAAAATGACGTTACGTTGCTCATATGCAATATTTCTTTACAATTTTATTCACACTAAGTGCATTTTATTGGTTACATCCTTAGTGTACATATACATCATTAATATTTACATTATTTGTTATTTGTAAATCGAATAATTGTATTAAAGACTTTAATACACTTCAGAGCCTGGCCGGAAGTTGATAATCCGCCCGGTATGAATAATCACCCTCGGGCTGAAGCCCTCGAGGTGATTATTCATTTACCGGGCGGATTATCGCCTCCCTGCCCGGCTGTGTCGTGTATTAACCTCTAAATAATAATATAATATATAATAAGATAAAATAAATGGTTTGCTCGGTAAGTCTTGAGTGTAAATACTTCACAATTGATTAACTAAGAGTGAACATGTTCGATATATGCGATTATTTTGTCGATAATATGTTAGGAACCACCAAATACATGTGTTCTTTAGTTCAATGAAATGTGACAATGGCCGGCGACAAATTTCAACAAGTTTTAGTCTATCACTACCTTGCACACATACACCATCTTAAAGAAGTATATTTAAGCTTCAAATAATACAATAAAAATGGGGGTCATTTATCTTCTAAGAAATATTTTGCTCATCAAAGATAGAGAACATATTTTCGAAATCGCGCGGATTGATCCCAGACCGGTTATACCCTACTATACTTTCACTTTCATATTTAGGTCTAAATGTCAAAGTGTTCAAGATTAAACAGTTTCACTACATCCAATACATGTTCACAATGACTTTAAACTCAATTTCATGATTTCAAAGCAGAATTGTCAATGCATACCACCATTTCCGGTCAATCCAATGTTTCTTTCAGGACTCTTTGAGTGTATCACCATTTGGGCTGCGTATGTATTTAGTGGTTCCTTACCAAATGCTAACGATGTTTTCTGGTAAAACCTTGTATCTGATTATTTTTAGTTTAACAAACGTTCAGTTTTGATTGGTGCAATCTCGCATTGATTATACATATGGTATACTACCAATTAAATGTTCGTATATGAGCCCTTATAACTGCGCGAATTTTATATTTATAATCTACTATGTATATTGTGTTCAATTAATTATTTGTACTTATATTGCTTACAATCAGTGTAGTGCCGGATGGCGGCTGAGAAATCATCCCGTACTTCACTTCAGTGTAATTATCAGTCATAATTACCTCCATTTATGGTAAATTATTCACGGAATTCAAAGTACACAGTGTGTCATTCATAACTTGGTGAGTGTATAGGCTTGCTTGATATGTGCATTTTTAGGGATATGGATGGTTTGTTCAATGTCTGATATTCTGAGTGGCTATTTCTCTTCTGGTTTTTGGGCTGCCGGCATTAAGCTTATTAAACATGTTCACATACAGCCATCACAGGTACATGTACTATTTATTCAGACTTTGGTCGAGTCGACCATTGTGGGTTATTCTTGCTCAGAGAAATTAAGCTGAGGTGCAACCGGGGATCGAACTCCCGAAGCTGATGATTTTCATGTAACGTATGAAACAGGAAACCAAATGCGCGACGTTAAAAAAAAGAACGAAATCGTATCATGTTACACGGTATCCATGCATAAAAATTGATCAGCTAAATGCGATATTAAATATCATAATTACTATTTGTTATGAATGCATCACTGAACTAAAATATCAGACGGACAACACATTTCCAGAATGACTTTTTATCATCTTACATTTTGAGACTATACGTAAATGGTTATGTCTCATGAGAGTCTACAGAGTATGTGTTAATAAATCAGAGAGAAAAATCTATATATAGTATATACAATATGTCTAACCGCTGTTGTGAATACGATAAAGGCTTAATATGAACACGAGTTAACGAGTTAGTAACAACCATTTACAGTAAGTCAATTGATGTACCGACTATCTAGTGCGTGCAATAACCATCAGTTAATTATAAATTTTGATAATCATCTCTCGCGTCTGTCGCCTAATGTGTTAGTACTGGAGGTCAACGACTCAAAATTGAACCCACCACGAAATACTAAGGAGCACTTAAGACAAAAACACTGAGAAAGACATTGTGCGAAGGACGACTAGATATTCGATTGAAAACATCAATTCCGAATGATGAAACGTAACGTTACAATAAGATGGAAACAGCGAAAACTCATCATGGGCGTGTTCTTAGTACTGTTTGGAACTCATTTAATCCAATTCAAATATAAGGCTGCGACAACGGTTTCTGTTAAATCTTGATGACCATTTAAATGCAAAACCTTGACAGTTAACATTGCCGCCTTAAGTTGCACGTGCTTTAGACATGAAGATATAGAACATAAGTTAGAAAAAACGTGTATCTATTTAACAATATGCCGATTTAGTTTAAACATATTGTATGATGCTGATTTAAAGCGTCAGAAATTTGAGGTATTTCAGAACAGAGGGTCCATTTGCATGCCAATTACATATTTACGGTAAATGAATACTACAGATAAGTCATCTCCGGACAGATGAGGATTGGTATTATATAAGGAGCAGCTACCTTGTATATACAAATATATATTAATTTTGACAATAATGTTTGAAAACTATGCAAATGATGTATTCTTCTTCCATATGCTGGGTGAATTTGCCAATGTTACGTGTTACAAGGATATGACCATTGTCCAAACGAAATATTTTCACAATGTTTAATCCTATTGGACAACATCGGTTGCTACTGTGTGTATTATGTTTGACAACCGATTACTATGTATGGCATCATTTTTGTGCGTGATATGAAGACTGCTGTAGTCTAGACATTAGTAGTATACACTCCATTCCATTATGTATCAGACATATTTGAGCACAGAAAATATCAATGCAAACAACTTATAATTCAGTTATAACTACAAACGGACAGAACAGGTGGTCTAATGGTTAGAATATTCGCGTATTTACCTATAAACCTGTTGAATACCCACAACCATGTTCAATCAAACCTTACAAAAAGTGGTTTAGCTATCGGTATATTCAGACTAATGTGTCTGCTTCCTGCAAATATTGACATTGTATAATTCAACATATTTGTGATTTAATGTTACTGATTAAATTGATTGCTGTCAAGAAAGCACCAACTTTTGTTCTTGAAACAAACTTTATAAGCAATCTATTTATTTTTGTCACATAATATTCTGATATACAAAACATTGATTCCCAAGTTGTATGAGAATATTTCGTCATCCCGTGCAGTTACTTCTCACGAAACTGTCTAAAAAATGTAATTATTTGTTCTAGCTATTGACAAATGATGTCGCATTTGTGGTGTCTATAAGAAACAAACTATTGTTGTACTTTGTCTTCTTGATCTCTGGGGTATAATATATCATCTTGTGGTGAGCTATGTTTTGTTGACAAGTTCTACCTGTATACCACTGAAAATTCCATGAGCTGACAACATTTCGCAGCATTTATATGTATGTATTATCTATGTAAACTGTTATTCCAAATAGTAGCATGTCATCCGGGATTGCGCTGTATTGTCTTAAGTATGTCCTACAGTGAAAATGTTTAAACTGCATGCTCTCCAATACCGCTATTGTGGTCATTATTTTAACCGAGGTCAAATTACAGACACTGAAGTCTACTTTAGTGTCCTCATATATTTCTATGACAATCCCTGTGTTTTGTTGTGTATAATTCACTGATATCAGAAACACATCCGACCTGTCCTGTGTATCTTGTTATTTGATAGATAGTTCATTACAAAACTAAGGCAATATGCCCATGATTTCACATGTATAAGTACACACATGCAAAGTATGTTAACGTATATGATATTCTGCATCTCTTCGTTTCAGACTTTTATAAATATATTGAGAGAGGCTAATAATAATATTTTGGTTTTCAGATGACATCAGTTCTACTAATTTATATATCATAGTATACGAGGGGTGTTCGATATGTATTGTCACTTGGGTCACAAATAAGAAAATTCGTTGATATCTTTAAATCTTTTTACATTTCTGGAACCATCAAGCTATCCGAAATATTTCGTGAAATATATTAATAAAATTTAATTACCGGACTGTTGTTTCTGTTGTCTTTTGAAAGGGCTAGTAATAGACACTGTGACTTTTTGCGAATAACTGTCGATTAAAACTTCCTTTCGGGAAATAATCTTATTCCACAACTATCAAACCATAAAAAATTTAAATTCCTTCGAAAAAAAACATGATTTGCTGTACTTGATTGCCATTTTGAACAAAATAAGAGCATTTCAAAGTCGTGAAAATAGGTGTCAAAATAAGCCAAAAAAGCATGCTATTTTTCAATGACAATTTTCGATTAGTTTTATTAATTGGAATTTGACATATCATACATGTATGTAAGCCATAGACAATCAACATTGATTTCTTGGAAGAATTTGCGAACAAAATACAATTGATATGAAGTTATTGATGCGTGAAACAACACGCAGCATTTGGTATAAATAAGAGTGATCTCCCTTGCTTTGACCGTCGTCTCGTAGACAACAAATAATTTCAATTTGATTTAAAGTTCTAATTGAAATATAAGGATCAAGTCATCGTATCGTATGTTGCATTTTAACGAATACGGACATTTACTTTTCTAAACAACTACTGCAAAGATGACACCAATTTAGCTTAAAATGAACATGAGGCCAGTGTACTCGAGCATACTCTCTTCTTAGTTCAATAAATTACTTAATTGTTGACGAAAGGCTATGTAATTTCCAAGATATAGAATAGAAACATGCACCTTTTAGACAGTAATCGTAAAATCCTTCTTAATATTGTCATAGAAAAATGCAAAGGACAGTGACAATACATATCGAACACCCCTCGCATAAGTACATAATTATACATATACATGTGCTAGCGATAACGTTCAAGGAGAAGTCATATAAATAGTTTGCCATACCGCTTAACGAATTTCGCCTTCTGATTTACTTCAGAAATATTCAATTATCATCGTACGTTTATCATTGGAACGAGTTTGTAATATAATTGTACTGCAATCGTAAATGACAGAATAATATTTTGCTCCGTTGGGCGCGATATTAGTGGATCGTCCTATGCTATCAAAGCAGCATTACCTTAAGGCATATTTGAAAAGTAGCTTGAACATGTCTGGGCAACAAATGTGAGTGATTGGGTGTACGAAATGAATGTGGCATGTCTTCCGAATCGTTCAATCTCATGGTTTTGCGACCACTTAATGCAATTTGTCAATTCGTAATAATAAAAACCAACACACGCCATACAATGTATACATTTACAATATCTACCTGATATATGTAATACATGGACAGTAAGTTTTTGCTTCGCATGCTTTTTATCTCTTTAGCTGAAAATAGGTTTTTAATTGTCTTATAGCTGGGATTTGGATTTTTGGTTTTATGACAGCTAAAACTTGGATATACAGCTGCTTAGTTTAAATTGTCTAGTTTAACTGTGTGTTGAGTATTGTGTGATTGTGATCTGTGTTTGTTCTGATCTCTGTGCTCCGCCTGTTTCAGTTGGGTGCTGTGTGCCTGTGATCTGTGTTTGTTCTGATCTCTGTGCTCCGCCTGTTTCAGTTGGGCGCTGTACGCCTGTGATCTGTGTTTGTTCTGATCTCTGTGCCCGCCTGTTTCAGTTGGGTGCTGTGTGCCTGTGATCTGTGTTTGTTCTGATCTCTGTGCTCCGCCTGTTTCAGTTGGGTGCTGTGTGCCTGTGATCTGTGTTTGTTCTGATCTCTGTGCTCCGCCTGTTTCAGTTGGGTGCTGTGTGCGTGTGATCTGTGTTTGTTCTGATCTCTGTGCTCCGCCTGTTTCAGTTGGGTGCTGTGTGCCTGTGATCTGTGTTTGTTCTGATCTCCGTGCTCCGCCTGTTTCAGTTGGGTGCTGTGTGCCTGTGATCTGTGTTTGTTCTTATCTCTGTGCTCCGCCTGTTTCAGTTGGGTGCTGTGTGCGTGTGATCTGTGTTTGTTCTGATCTCTGTGCTCCGCCTGTTTCAGTTGGGTGCTGTGTGCCTGTGATCTGTGTTTGTTCTTATCTCTGTGCTCCGCCTGTTTTAGTTGGGTGCTGTGTGCCTGTGATCTGTGTTTGTTCTTATCTCTGTGCTCCGCCTGTTTTAGTTGGGTGCTGTGTGCGTGTGATCTGTGTTTGTTCTGATCTCTGTGCTCCGCCTGTTTCAGTTGGGTGCTGTGTGCCTGTGATCTGTGTTTGTTCTGATCTCTATGCTCCGCCTGTTTCAGTTGGGTGCTGTGTGCCTGTGATCTGTGTTTGTTCTTATCTCTGTGCTCCGCCTGTTTTAGTTGGGTGCTGTGTGCCTGTGATCTGTGTTTGTTCTGATCTCTGTGCTCCGCCTGTTTCAGTTGGGTGCTGTGTGCCTGTGATCTGTGTTTGTTCTGATCTCTGTGCTCGGCCTGTTTTAGTTGGGTGCTGTGTGATTGTGATCTGTGTTTGTTCTGATCTCTGTGCTCCGCCTGTTTCAGTTGGGTGCTGTGTGATTGTGATCTGTGTTTGTTCTTATCTCTGTGCTCGGCCTGTTTTAGTTGGATGCTGTATTCGAGAGTTACGTGATTTAAAAAAAATCTAAATATTGATGGTGGTTTCACCAGGCATGGATTACGATGTGATATGTACACTTTGCGAAAATAAACAAGTTAAAGTTCATTGTAAACAATAAAGGATTATGTGGAACAAACAACCTACAAGCAGATGGGTTAATCTTCTTTAATAAACCAACGTTTTGGCTATGGACTCCTATCCTGCATCAGCGTATGAAATACCAGAGTGGTCCACTTTTACCTTCTTACAATAAAGGATTATATTGTATACCTATTATATAACAAGGTTTCTGATTGGCTTAGACGGCCTGCACGAGCGGTCTATATATTTTGATAAACACTTCCCGAAACCAAGGCTGAGGTGGATATAACTTTTTATGACGTGACGTCATTTCCTGCGACATAACGTTCCAATCAACGTAACGTTATTTCCCGTATTATTCGCCCACAGCTGCGCATACATATTTATAGGTTCTAACCTAGCCATTTATAAGAATTGCCGTTAATAAATACGTGAATACTCTCTCATACATAGAGATAATATCATTGTTAGCTAGAACATTTGAAGGGTCGTCTTTTGTTTCTGTTACATACAATTTATTGATTGAGTTATCATAATTCAAAACGAGTCAATAGATTTTATTTTCTTGACTTATTGGATGGTATACAATATAACACTTGTCGACCTATGTTTCGATGAATATGATGTTTAGTTGACCTTCAAAAAAGTGATATTGACCTCTGACTTCGTCATCGGTCTATATCACTTTGTCAGGTCAACAAAACAGCATATTCACCTCAACATAAGTCAATAACAGTATAATGTGGAACAAACAACCAACAAGCAGATGGGTTTATCTTTTTTAATAAACCAACGTTTCGGCTATGGACACATAGCCTTCATCAGGGTATGAAAATAACAGAGTGGTACACTTTCACCTACTTGAAGTACGGAAAGGAGATCCCTTTTATCACGTGACATTAATTGTTTATATGTTCTAAAAATAGATTCTAAAAATAAACACTCTGGAAACATACCGTCTTAGTGTAATATACTATATATATTATAAATAAAGACCTGTCTATTTGGTAGAGATTCTAATAGTTCGTCTTTTAAATAAGGTTCGTCATTGTTTTCGTCGAAGTCTAATGGAAGGATAATGTCTGGAAGTATCATCTCTTTCAAAAGTGTGTCTACATTAAGTTGTTTCTTATGTTGTTGTTATTTGGAATTTGGGTAGCATCTTTGGTATTTTGAAGAATTCGTGAATAGTTGCGGTCGGTGTTGTTTCATTTCAGCTCAATTTGTCATTTGAATCCCAAGAAAGCCATTAAATATTAACTGCATACAAAGGGTACCTGTTCACTAGAGCAAGACCAGAATGTCAATTTTCGCCTGACCAATGAATGTGTCGTATAAGGCGATTAATAACACAATTTTAATATGCTTTTTTTCTTAGAAATAAGGTGATGTGTTATCATTGTCGATGACTTAATATGTGAAACAAAAATATTGTACCTGAATGTCATTATTATCTGTCCGGTGTTGGTATCCTTTATTGCAATATGGGATCAGTATGATTTATAGACATTTCCTTTATATAACAAACGTGTTCTTATTCAACGGCACGAACATTTGTTGATCATGTATTCTATTATAATATTCTCCTGGCCAACAAATCGTCGATATTAGACGTTTTATGGTTGGTTAGACAGGGTGAACAAGGGACGTCAAGGAAAGATCAAGGATTTTCATCAAACGTTTATCACACACACGTCAGAAATACGTTTACTTTTCTCCCATTGTGTTTACATTCTTGATTAATATCATACATCCTATGCGTTATCTAGATACCAATATGACACGGACGTGACGTATTCAGTGATGCGCGTTCCAACAATTTAAGCCCGCGTTTGTAATAAATCTCGAGAATAAGTTGTATAAATTGCGCTTTTCAGAAAATTATTACAAATGTTAAGAAAATGATAACCGTGAAGATTATTGTTGTCTATTTCTTTTGTACTAATTTATAAACAAATGATAGAATAAATGTCGGTATCAAGTGACATGTAATACATATTGGATAACCAGCTTTTTGTTTTCTTGAAGCACAATATTTACTAAGGTTGTTGTGTAACGGTGTTTACTAAGTTGATCGATGAAGATTACTATGAAATTGTCGTTGTTCCGTGCTTTTGTTTCTCAAGATATTGTTCAAATGAAATTATATTTTCTAAACTACCAGTGTCTATGGGATATAATTGCGTTTACACTTTTTCTGCGTGTCTCCGGGAGATAATATGACGTATGTAAATTACAATAGGTTTTGACCGACTGGTCACGTCAAGATATGAATGAGTATATTGTTATTAAAAACGTATTGGTAAGATATTTTACCTGTCTCCCTGTATTATAACACAAATAATTATTTGACATGATCCTGACCTTTATGCATGAATATATTACAAGGTAATTGCGTTTAATATATTAATTTCCGCGAGCAAATCGTGTAATGTCGGTTCTTTAGATTTGTTTTGGTTTTCCACATCGAGCGTCTTCGTGATACGCTCCGCTTATGAAAACATACAGCCGGGGTTATAATTATAGACAATAAATCAGCTGTTAAATGATGCTAATTTAAAGGTCAAGAGTCGTGCCAAATTCTCTGGACTTTATTAAGTTGAAAGTCGTTAGCTTTGAACGAACATATGATCGGAGTCTTAGTATATTGCTGTCAGATAATACCACTTACTGTGTTTCTTTAAAGGCAGTCGCATTTTATTTTATGACGCTTTGTATTGATAATAATGCAACTAACTGATTTAATGGAATTCGACAAGAAGTGTAGTGCAGTTCGTATAAATTGTTCGTAATAACAACATTGGAATTTAGAACTGATTAAGACATTGTTATTATATCATTACACAAACTGATATAATCATACGTTTACGAAAGAAAGACATTATTCGTAAACGCATATATACTCATGTATTGATATTTAACTAGAACATAAAATATGGGCCTTGTTTGCTAAGGTGGCATGTGTGTACAAATAGTAGGAGATTAAGCTGGTGACAAAATCACCGAGACGGCTGAGAATGGCTTTTTCCTTAAGCAGCAGCCTATAAATGTCGTAAGGATCGTACCGATTGTCTCCCCGGCAATCGTAACTACTTGGGCCTTTCCGTCATCGGACAAAGTTATACGCAAAATCACACACACTCACAGACCAGACATGCCCAAACTACTTTTCAAATACCTCTTAATGTAATGTTGCTTTGATCAATAGTATATGACGATCCACTAATATCGCGCCCAACGAAGCAAAATATTATTATGACAAACCTAACATTTGGGTCGTGTAATTCTTATTTCTTCATGCATGTATGCAGCTGCGATGTTTACCATTTATGGTGTAGCTAATGGTTTACAAAGTAGATAATATTATTAACATAATTAAGTATGAATACCGATTATTAATACTTTTAGGATTGCTAGTGAATCTAATGTGATAAAATGACTAATAATAAAATACCAAAGAAAGTCAGTTGTGTTTCTGAAGTCAGTGAACTATACACAACGAAACACGAGTATAGTCATAGAAATATATGAGGACACTAAAGTAGACTCAAGTGTCTGTAACTTGAACTCGGTTTAATAATGAGGAGGACATGCAGTGTTATATATTCCAATAAAAGAAATACTTAAGACAATACAGTCCACTCCCGTGTGAAATGCTACTATTTGGAATTAAATTATACACGCATATCAATGCTGCAAAATGTGGCCAGTTAATTAAATGTGACAAGGTGAAACAGGAATTATAACTTATATACACTTCAAATGCGACGTCATTTGGAAACTTTCTCAAACAACTTGGGAATCACGGTTTTGTGTTTCACAACATTATGTGGCAAAAATAAATATCTTGCTTCAGGAAACGTGGTTATGTTTTCGTTCAAGTAAAACAGTAGGTGTTATCTTCGTAACCATCCATTTTACCAGCAACATTAGATTACAAAAATGATGAATTACTCCATGTCTTTGTTCGGAGGAAACATACACATTTGACTGAATCTACCGATAGCTCAAACGCTTGTGTGAAACATTTTATTGTACAATGTACATTGCTTTGAATATTGAACCGGACTATTGGTAAATACACGGTTTTGTTAACCATATCGACTGTCCTTTTGTATAAATAACTGAATAATAAGTTGTTTGCATTTGTCATGTCCGTTTACAAATATGCAACTGTGTCTGGTACAGAAATGCAATTGAGTATTTATTACTAGTGTTCGGATTATGACAGTCTTGTTTATATCCTACCAGTCACAACAAAATTATACCATAATCGGTTGTTAATAGTAATATACCCACTAGCAACCGATGTTGTCCAATAGGACCATCCGTGGTCAAAATATTTTGTTTTGACAATGGTCATATTCTTGTAACGAGTAACAATCATTGACCAATTCCATGTCAACTGGAGTTACATTATGTTGCTTGTTCACCATTGTATAATATTTACCAAATTACAAACCATATTGACTCATACAAAAATGGACAAGAACAACTTATATCCAAAACAAGTGAATAATTTGTATTTTAGCAAGGTGGAAATAACATTTCATAATGATTTAATTCCAGTGAAACACGAGACTCTATAGCTATGTTATAACTTGCGTAAACTATAGAACATTACTAGACGGTACATAGTGCTACATGTATATTGATAATACATATCGTAATACAGTATGTTTTTTAGAGTTGTTTCCTTGGTAATCCGCCTATATTAATGTCTGGACAATCAGAAAAAGACAAAGTATAATGTTACTAGGCGCTCGTGCTTCGGCATTACACGAATACTTTCTATTTTGTATAGCGAATGTTTCCCCTGTTGTTAATGCAAAATATGTTAGTTTAGATTGAAGGCATCAATATTGGACAACGAGACAAAAGGAACAAAAAAGATCGCATTATGCACGTATTTTCCAAAGACCTTAGAAATGGAGAAAAAAGTTTCATGATGGTCTTTATTTCTAAATTTCTTCACAAATGAGTCTAACCAAAACCGCTATTTACACATTAAGATCAATTCGTGGAAGATTCAAAACTACTTTGAACTTTGGAGAAGTAAAAATCTCTATTCTGAGCATGAAGCCAGTTGAAGAACGTACACTTTGTTCATCCAACATATGTGACTGGCCATGAGATTTTGGGTCCAAATGAGGAATTTTTCGAAAATGATTATTTTACTGCAAAATGATGTTTACACATTCCCTATTACAAATATGAAATTTCATTGTTGTATCTGGTCTAGTTACGTTGCTATGACGTCACAAACATATGCAATATCTTCATTCCAACGGCAGTTTGACGTTAGCAATTCTGTACAATGAGTTGCAAAGACTATCTTGGGCCACGGAGGGTCAATTTAGATCCATGCCTAATTCCTTGGAAAACGATACTGTGATATAATCATTTCACATGAATTGTGATAAAGAAAGTTTTTGAAGGGCGTTTTTTAAAAACTATGTTACCATGGCAACGATAGAAAATGTTTTACAAAATATGAAAAAAAAATTTTTTTTAGAATTTGAAAAACATATTGTGTCCACATAATATATTCATCATGATTGAAACAAATCTGTATATAAAATACATTTTTTAGTTTGGTTGTCATGGTAACAGTTGTAAACCATGAACAAACACGATATGCCTTTAACGTCAATTACTAATGCATTTATACACAATCATGTAGAACTAGCTCGTGCAGAATCATAAAATAAACAACGTGTTCTCTGTTTTATTTTGTCCACTATTTGCTATATTTACAAGACAATGCTGATTCCGAAGGCGTGTGTTAAAATTGTGTTGACAGGTTTCATTACCTATCATCAGTAAGCAGGTAAGCGTCGGGGACTTAGGTCAATGAAGTGGTACGTTGCTAGCCTAATAAAATGATTTGGGTACTGCATTGCTTGTGTGTGGTAAATTTACGGATTTTAACCATTTTATCGTCAGTAATAACGTGCTATAACTGCTCATACGTGTAAGACATTTAATAGGATAGATATTTCACAGTCTGGTGGTAAGGGACAACCTCCCGTTATCAATAGCACTGTCTGTGCAAATGTATCCTTGGTAGCGTGGAGTTCCAGGCGAATCTTGTGACGGTGTTTCCTAATGATATGGGTTCAATCCCTCTCAGGCCATACAGCTCTTAAGAGGCATATCAATTACCTATATTTGTTTAGGTGCACATGTCTGCGATAATATTCATAATGCACTCGGTGTTAAAGAATGATGTCCATACAAGCTCGTATTTTAAAGTAACAGTAACATTCGAATTTCTATACCCTGGACAACAAATAGAACACGTCGAGTTTACGAAATCCCCGCAATGTGTTCGGCAGGTTGGGATCACACTATAGCTCTAGGACGGATGTTTACCGCTGGTAAAATTTGTTAATAGTTTGTAACAGGGCTAGCGTTGGAAGACTTTCTTCAGCAAACTTGTAACTTTAATGAATTTATAAAACGGGTGTTAACGCAACGAAGTATTTGTTTGACGTACACGTATATGTTGGGTGTCTTGAAGACTCACACGTTTTTTGTACGGAATATTTTCCTAATTATCCGACACCACGTTCAACGATATAATTATGCACCAGTCAATTGAAACCACGCCCCTACCCCGGGGAATGACGGGGTTATTCACTTTTGCAAACCCCTGGTAAATCCGTGCCCCCACATGACCATACAGATGGTAAAACTTCCGCAAATTGCCCCGCCCTATACCTCACGACTATATTTTCCCAAATGCACCCCACTCACAGGGCAGTGCGGGGACATCGGAAAAGTAAAATCACAGGCCAGTTCCCCCGCTATATCCACCCTCCCCGGGGTCTGGGCCGTGGTTTCAATTGACTGGTGTATTATTGTACTGTTGTAATGTTGTGATTATCCTTTAAGTGTATCTTATTCATGTTTAATCAGCAGTGACTTGTGTGCCTATGGAACTGGGTAAAGCTTGTTACATGCATCCGAATTTTTTGCGTTTGTCTGAGACAATCATAGTGCGTAGCCATTCAGTTTTTATCCCTGCGTAATCGGCCAATGACGTCCGAGGAAAGAGACAAAGTTTGTGTGTTACAAGCAATCCGGACAGGCTGTCCTAGCTCTTTCTGAATACTCATTGGTTCTTTAACGTGCTCGGTGTACATAGTACCTGCAATACATGCGATACTACCCGAGTTTCCAACCAGTGCATCTCTTTCTAGTTGGTTGGGAGACACTGGAAACGCTTTCCAGTGTTTCCCACCTAACTAGAGATGAACTGGTTTTTACAATGTTTTAAAATTTAATAGCCTACATTAACTCCGACCCCACAAGCCCTCAACAAAATATGATTGTATGGTAAACATTTCATAAGTTTAAAACCACTCCATGACTCTAGAGACGAAAATAGTTTCCTTTTTTATGACTTCAGAGACAAAAATATTGTCCTTGTTTTTTATGACCACAGAGACGAAAATATTGTTCTTGGTTTTAGGACTCCAGGGAAGAAAATATTGTCCTTGTTTTTATAAGTGCGCATTTTATTTTAAAGAATGTAATTTCTCGAATTTGAGAGGTGGACTTGTTGCCATCAATGAATAAATAAGGTAACATTATTTTTAAATCAACATCTGTTTATAGGACCTGTGACGTAATCATTCCACAGAAAATACACGTCCCGTTCTGTGACAAATAGATTTAGTATAGATGTTTCGTGGGCATCGGTGACATAACTTTTATTTGATAATCACCAAATTGGTCCATGATATCAGTCTACGGCCGTAGTTTGTTTTTTGCCCAGCAAACTATTTAATAAAATTGTTATTCTTTTAAGGGTGGGGTCTTTCAACATTTATGTTTTTAATTACTTGAATGATAAATACTTTCATATTCTGTCACAGGACTCGACACACAGACATTAGTTAAAACATGTTGACCTAGATAGTTTGTGTATTGAGCAATGCCTACACGCGAGTCTTGCGATTCAAGTACCGGAGTGTTTACAGCAATATATTCTAGATCTATTTAATATTAGAATGGAATATATCCAATTATTACAGAAACGTAAGAGTCCAAAACTGGATTTATTTAACAATGGCTGTAGAACTACAACATTCTTGTTGTCTATGAGGATAATGTCGCTCAGTGATAAACTGAAAAGAGACTCGATCGTCGTATCTTCGGTTAATATTTCATGTTCGTTTTGAAATAACAGCCGAGTATTAACATTATTAATAAAGAAACTGTATGCGAATATCGTTGAGTGTCCGCCACGACTCTTGTGATAATCCTTCCAATCCGCATCGCCTTTAGATTTTATTTAGAACCTTTGGTTCTATTCAGAATTTACGCTATAAATATTTTGTATTGCTCGTTTGCATTACATACTTATAGATTCTATAATTAATATTTATTGTTTAATCCCAAATAATATATATAACTTTACCATATATGCGCAATGTCGAGACTACGCGTTAGAGTAATCAAAATGCTGAGATTATACGGCGACGTCATTTCTCTGTTAACGACGTTACGTCATTTGCCGCATTTGGACCCAAAGTCTCATGGCGCGTCACATATCATGAATTGATGTTTTTGATCGGACATCTAGTCGTCCTTAGCACAATTTATTCTCAATATCTGATAGGCCTTCAATGATCTCCAGTGTTTCATGGTGTGTTCAATTATGAGTTGTTGACCTCGAGTACTAAGACATTAGGCCACAGACGAGAGATATTTTAATCAAACAGTACAATTATCTGATGGTTACTGCACACACAAATAGTCGGTACATCGAATGTCGTAATGTAAATGGTGGTTATTAATCGTTAACTTCTGTTCATATTAGGCCTTCCCCGTACTCACAACAACGGTTATACATATTGTATATACTATATAGAGATTGTTCTTTTTGATGTTTTAACCCATTTTCTGTAGATTTGCATGAGACATAACCATTCACGCATAGTCTCGAACCATATATAAAACAATAAAAAAGTTATTCTGGAAATGTCAACGGTGCAATAATGTCAAAACTAAGAATTAGTTGTCTCATATAAAGTTTCAATGATGAATTCATAACAAAATAGTACAATGATATTTAAAATCGCATTCAACTGATCAATTTTTATACAGAGATTCAGTGTAACATGATTCGATTTTGTTGTTCGTAATTTGTTATAATTGTTCATAATGTACTTGAGGTATAAATCGGCGATCAACATTGTTAAAACAGACGTAAGTTCAAACAATCTGTCAATTTGAAATCACAAAATGCGACCTTTCACATTGGGGACGGATCACAGTTCACAGATAAGTACGTAGAAAACTGCAGTGTGTATGCAATATGCACATTGGGTAAATAAATGTTCTTTACGCGTTGAATCAATACAAGTGCAATTTATTGTTTCGACCATACATTACATATAGAAATGTAATGTTAATACTGACAATATTGCTAATTATATTTAATGTAGTGGTCGTTAACGCAACATTATGAAAAACATAACAGGAAATATCAAACAGTGCATTGTAAGTTTGATAGAGCAGGACAAATAATATGCTTTTTTTATACTAATTTATTTAAGGTCGATTGTGAAACAAGTTTTTCCAACTTTGAAAATGATATAATTACAACTTTGTGTATTTGCACATAAATGCTGCATTCTAATTGGATAAAACGGTCATGTGACCTGTCGTTCATATCCCGTTGAAGCAGCTCCGTATGCAAATCAATCGACGGACTACTTTTTCATTCATCATTAATCTAGCTTCGTTCATCACCTGTGACATGTTAATGTACTTCAGCGTCATATGAACTGTAATTCCAATTTTCTTCGTAACAACTAAATAATTTTCAATAAGAATTTAAAAACGAACCCGCATTATCTATGTTTTCGTGGTATTTGCCGATCCCGGAAGTCGACGCTCATATCACAAACTTGTATGACGTAACGTTTGTTTTTCGCGACGTAACGTACGCAACGCCGCCTTAAAATTCCCGCCAAATTGTATTAGTTTGAAATACAAACGCAGTTACGGAAAGTAAAATGTAATTTATATTCTAAAATAGCGTTATAACGCATGTTTTTCGTGTTCTGACATCTGCAGAGTCTATCTGGAGCGTTGGTGCCCCCGCACTGATTGGTTTTGTTACTTAATTTAGCTTCGGTCATCTCCGGGGACAACGGATTCCTACGCCATGACTAAACATTACACGATGGGAACAGTTGAGTCCCTATGAAAATTAGCAACACTTTTTCATTTTTATTGTAATTATAAGAATTGAATAGACATTTTCTGCAGTTCATCGGTGTTTATTTATATTAGGCGTGATTTTCCCGACAGTTCATACACCGATGAATTGCAGAAAATGTCTATTTAATTCTTAAAACAAATGCAAAAAAGATGAATGAAAAAACTGTGTAATGCTCATTATTGATCTCTAGACGTTCCTATGATAAGTGTGGGTCATTTACAGTTATAAGACTGAGAGTAAAATATAGTTATATAATGCATGGTTGAATTATATCTAATACATCTGTTAGGGTGATTTATACGATGCAAGAAAAAGTATCAATAAAAGGCCCATATTGGCGCTTTAAATGTCATGCATCACATGTATATATAATGTAAACAAAACATACAAGGTGTTTAGTAATATATGTCCTCACTACACCCGAATGCCATGAGAAAATGTTTGATCTCTTCAGATGTTTAACTATACCAATGGAAAGCTAACATATGGTTTATATTGTACAATACTTTATAACTATATAATCAATCTTGGTAAACGAATTCAAGTAGACCTCAATTTGACATTTATCGAAACAATGACTTTTTGCAAGAATCTCAAATGATAGTAACATGGTCATGATCCATATTGAATAAAACTTACAAATGTTAGCTTGTCATTGTTATATGAAAACATCGTATGAGTTAAAGCATTTGTTCATGACATTCGATTGTAATGAGGACATATATTATGAAACACCCTGTATACAGTTTATTTCAATAGCAAAGTACTACAATAAGTAAAAACAGGTAAAACACACATACCAAGAAAGGTAAAGTTTATACCTTTGTTTGTTTATCTTAATTTAATTATTTATTTATACATGAAGCGGTACAGATGTAGTCACCTGGTGTCTTGCTATATACTGCCATCCACTTAATTTTAGAGAGAACATATTAGGTTAACTGAACGCCGTATGTGGCCTTAACAGTTTACAATTGAGACGTATCCCTTTGTTTGCTGATGATTACGCTGGGATAATCATAGGGGTTGTCTCGCACTTCTGATAATCCTAAAAGCCAAGTAAACACATGCAAGAGCCTTTAAACATGCACAGCTAGAGGTGATACAGGAACACTGGTAAAATATTGTACAAGTATTTTTAAGTTACAAACATCAATAAGAACAGTAAAAGCTCGACCTTTCCTTTCGGTCAAAACCTTTTCTTATCTGCATACGTCATATTAACCCCCGGAGACGAGCAGACAAAGTGTAAACACAATTGCTTCCCATAGACACAGAGAGTGAAAAAATATAATTACATTTGAACATTATCTGGAGAAAACAAAACACGAAACGAGGAAAATTTCATAGAAATCTTCATCGATCAACGCAGTAAAAAACGTTACACAATGACATTGACAATGCATATTGTGTTTCAAGAAAACAAGAACTTGGTTTACAGTAGTTTACATGCAATACATCAGGCAGTATTAAACTTGGTAAAATACTTTATCCGATAGGTATTACTTGTCACTTGATACGGACATTTGTTCTGTCATGTTGTGCTGAGAAAACATTATCTGAGCGTACCCTTTATTTCAAGAAGGCTGTGCAACCGACATGACGTTACAGGAAACTGGTACCGTGTTTGATGTGACAACTGTAGAAAAAACTTGGTACCAGCTTTCGTGACGTCATATCCGTGGCGGCTAAACATGGCCGCTGAACAACCTTCTCAATATAAAGTGTACACTCAGATAATTTGAAACTCAGATTTTTTGAAACCATATGCCTATATTCTAGCAGTTAATAGAAGGTATTTGTTTGTTTCGACCAATGAGGTTTACATCGTGTAGTGATAACTTTCAATTTGAAATGTTTCTTATTTCAACATACTGTAGAATCTGGTAAGTAAGCGTACATTTGAATATATAAAAAAGCCACGAGAAGCCCTGTATAACTGTAAAATCATAATTACCCATAATGTAAGTACATGTAGTAATAAAAACACACAATAGTCCATGTGTATGACCATGTATATATGTTGCAGCCTAGAGAAATGTATTTGCATATGCATCCGTAAAAAAAATGGAAAATAAAACTATTCTGCATGGTTATCATTCTCTTATACATAATCATTATCTGAAAAGCACAATTGATACAATTTATGATTATGCCTCTGTTGCAAATACGCGTTTGTACTGTTGGATGGCGCATCACAGATTCCATTTAGTCCGTGCCATATTGATGTATATAAATTGATTAGTTATTTGATATTAATCAAGAATGTAAATACAATGGGAGAAAAGTAAACGTGTAACTGGCGTTTGTGTGATTTACGTTTGATGAAAATCCTTGATCTTTCTTGACATGGCTTGTATACTCTGTTTCCCAACCACGGAACGTCTAGTATCGACCATCAATTAGCCAGGATAATACTTAACAGGATGTATGATCAACAAATGTTCGTGTTGGAGAATAAAACACTTTTGTTATATAAAGGAAATACCGATATACTGATCCCATATTGCAATAAAGGACATATAATATTCACAACCAGGAACATTATTTTCGTTTCACATCAAATTATCAAGAATGATAACACATCACCTACTACCTAGGTACAAACGTGTTCAAAGTGTCTTATTCATCGCCTTATACAACACGTTCATTGGTCAGGCAAAGGTTGACATTCTGAACTTGCTCAAGCGAACATGTACACACTGTACCTTCTGTATACATATCATATTCAATGGCCTACTTAGGCATTAATACATGTATTACAAAAGGACAAATGTCATTAAGTTGTCACAAAGTCATGCACTTGAACTATTCTAGAGATACACAAACAAAATCACACACACTCACAGAGCAGACATGCCCAAACTACTTTTCAAATGCGTCTTAATGTAATGCTTGTTTGACAGTATGTGACGATCCACTAATATCGCGCCAAACGAAGCAAAATATTATTCTGTCATTTACGATTGCATTACATTGATATCATATACTCGTTACATTGATATACGTACGATGATAATAGAATATTTCTGAAGTATCAGAAGGCGAAATGTATTACGCGGTGTGGGTCTTCAAAACATTAATATGAGTTCAGTCCCTACACTAAAAAACGACATTATATTGGTGTTTTCATGTTGATATAATAAAATAAATAACAAATGATGAACTTGTAATGTTTGCGGTTGAATTTTACACCCATGTTCAAAAAACCAAAGATAACAAGATTATTATTAGCCGGTATATTCCCATCAACACGAACAACTTCCTTAACTATCCACATGTATGGTCCTGTATTCATATGGCAAACGAATCCTTATTTTTTTGTCTGAATAGACTTACAACTAAAAAGCGATCTACAGCGTGGGATGGGTTTACCGCCAACATTCAATAGCACGTGCACAAAAATCGATATTGTATATCGTCATGCCATAGTCTTACAGGATCATGTTATTGAAGCAAAATGCAAAATAAATTTCGTAAAAATCTTGAGTTTTAAGGAAGCTGTTTTTGTATAGTCCATATTTGGTTCTTTTTTGAGACGTCTCAAACATCATAGAAACGTTAGTCGACGATACTGCAACGATGATTTCATAATTACATAATTTGATCAATTCTTGACATAAACTGTTCAGAATAGTATCATGTTTTAGAATTATGTTTTAATTTATTAAAATAAACATCATAATCAAAATGGTTTGCATTCAGAAAAAGGCTATTACTGCTTTATACAACTAACTCCTTGTTATTCTCAATCGGAGTATTTTTCCGGAGTTGGTCACCATAGCAACGAAGTATGTGATTTCGATATAATTCATTAGAAATTTAAAGCTAAGATTTGGTACTACAGTGTATATTGGTAAATTACTTAAAGTAGAATCAATAGATATGTATTTGTTTCTCATTTTAGAGCTTTACATGTATATAAACCTTGTTACATGATAGTAATTACATACTATTAAAATAGCAGGTATTCCTGGAGACTGGCTCATATGTTTGTAAGAGATAACAAATGCATAAACGATGAATGAAAAAATGATCAAAGCATATCATTCATTTCTAGACGTTCCTTTGACAAGCGTGGGTCATTTGAATTTATAAGACTGAGATTGAAAAACAGTTATATACTGCATGATTGAGTGTTATCAAAATATACCCGTCAGGGTGATGTATACGATGCATGAAATACAAAAACATATTTTAATACCTAGCAATGTATTGTCACGAATACAGGCCAAATCGCGCAGTGGAATACAACACGACATAATGCATTTTCCGTATCGTACATGTCTGGTTTTCCGAATCCGTATCATGCATGTCTGACGTGTTATATGCTGAACATATGCCAACTTCAATGAGGCACGACGTAAACAATAGCCATTTTATATATGGGCGTCGCGTTATATATGCCGAAAATATGCCGACGTTCATGGCGTCAATGTATACACATCAACCGCATTTTCGCGCCTAAAAGCGCTTTTTTTCACTTTTTAAGGTATATAATTAAAGGAATATTAATGCAGTGGTGTTGATCCGTTAAGCCGTATAACCTCTCGTTGCTTGTGCCATACCGCATCTCACTCGACCTAGCGATTTCGTGAGATACGGCATTACACAAACAACTCGAGGTAATACGGCCCAACGGATCAACACACTGCAGTGATATTCCGTATATATCATCAAAAATTGACCCATTTGGGCAGTTTATATGACATGCACCACTCTTACAATATAAACAAAACATTTACAGTTTATTCAATAGCACGGTTCTAAAATTAGTAAAAAAAGGTAAAAACACACAAACCAAGATAAGGTAAAGATTATACTTTGTGTGTTTATCTTTAAATAATTAGTTATGTATACATGGAGCGGTGCATGTACTAATCTAACATCTTGCCATGCTGTCATCCGCTTTATTTCAGAGAGATTTGAACGCCGTATGTGACCTAAACTGTTTACAATAGAGACGTATTTCGGCAAAATGACTAAAACTGTTTAATTGACATCTGAGGAAAACTGATGACAACTGTCTCTTCGCATGCCCATCACGCTGTGATAATTTTTTTAAAATCTATTTAGCAGTATATTTTATTAATGGGAGTGTATATACGTGCAGTATAAGATTGAAAGCAATTTGATGAGGCGACAGGTGGATGTTTATGTTTAGCATTGCATATTAATGAAGCCAGATTATTTAGAGACAATGAACAATAAATAATATAACCATAGGGGTTGTCTTACTTCTTACAATACAAAATGTTAAGTGAACACATATGATAGCCTTAAACATACCCAGCTAGTGATGATACAGGAGCACTGGTAAAATATTGTACAAATATTTTAAAGTTATAAATAACAATAAACGCAGTAATAGCTCGACCTTTCTTTCGGTCAAAATCAGTATTAATTTGCATACGTCATATTAACCCCCGGAGACGAGCAGACAAAGTGTAAACACAATTAAATCCCATATATACTGGCAGTGAAATATTTAATTACATTTGAACAATATCTTGAGACAACAAAGCACGGAACGACGACAATTCCATAAAAATCTCCATCGATCAACTTAGTAAACAATATTACCAATGACCTTAGCAAAAATGTTATCTTCTAAAAAAAGAAACTGATTTGCAGTAGTCTGTGTTGCAATGAATCCTTGATACGGTCACTTGTTCTGACATTTCATAGCACAGCTTGCATGAGCTGAGAAAACATTCAGGCAGTAAAAAGAGGACATCTGTTTGTTTTTATTCAATAAGATTTAACTCAAATCGTGTAGTGATAACTTTCGTTCTCTTCATTTTTGTTGAATGCTACCGGTCCGATTTGTTATATACCTATTTCAACAAACAGGAAAGTCACAAAATAATAAAAACAACCGGAGTGTAATCGTCAGGTAAACGAGTTTAGCGAATATTTTCAAGACTTTATACGCCTTTCATACATTACAATTTTATTACGTGCTTAGAATTCTAAGCCTCAAAATAATGTGATTAAGCAACGTCTAATTGAACGTTAACACTCTCCTTCATTCTAATCTGTCTTCAATGTATCACCATATATAGGCTATAACACCGCATATCAATTTTAATGAAACAGTTCAACATGTTAATCAAAACGTCCATTATTATTATCTAAATGATAATGCTACTGATCCATCTGACGCTTGATATAATCACAACAAATACAGGGAATTGTTCGCTCGGTTTGAATGAGCACTGGTAGTTTTAATTTCACTATATACTATCTTTTATGTGTGTTTCAGACATATTTCACGAGAAGCATGTATGCCTCACAAAGCAATTGTGCCAATAAGGCATACTTGTAACACGGGGACATCATATCAAATAATTTAATCATCAATAAAACCACCATCGAAAAAGCCCCTGGATAGATAATTGGGAGACATTGACTACTTTGGAGATAATTACTTCTGACAGATCAAACGGCAGAGTGTATTACATAGTTGAACAAATGTTTGGTTCTGATATATTTAAATGTTCGTATTGCAGCTTACGTGATGACTAGTCGACCTGTTCAATCAGTAAGTGATCATGAGAAGACAGATTAATACTACCCCTCTGCACACAATGCAATGCTTTAAATTATCGTATGCGAAGAGAGTATGACCAAAATGATATTTGTTTTTGACGTGTCTCGCATTCCTATTGATGTTGTAGTTTCTTACATCATGTATTACATAATAGATATATGTACCCTTTCGTTTGGTTGTGCCTTTGAGGTAATTGTGTACTTTTAATAGGACAATTACTATTGGAATGATTGCTTCATTCTAATGTTATTACACATTCAGTAACTACCAGGGGCAAGTGTTATCTCTTTCTCTTCGATACATTGGTAGGCGTTCTGGAAATAATTACACATACGCAAATGGTGGTATGCATTACCCATAGATCATAATCAATTTGGCAGCTAAATAAACCGTATAGGATTTCATTCTGATATACGAATTATAGGCACTTCAAAAGGTGTTTCGCGTAATCAGTTGGATACAATATTTATGTATTAAAATACATGTATAACCCAATATTATTCTCAGAATAATGATAGCAATTGCAAATTCAATTTGCATACAACATTGCTGTTCCAATAGAAGCCGTTCAGAACTATCGAAATTTCTATTATTTTATATTAAACGTACAAAGCGGCAAACATTGTGCATGATAATACGGACACATCAAGGATAACATTGATAAAATTAAAAATAATTACACTGCTGACGTCATCACAAATGATTGTGTAAAAAAGACATCGGTGTTAAATAACCAGGAGGAATGCATTAATATTCCAAAGTTTGCATATGAGGTTAACTTTCTAGTAAACATGTTTTGTTAAATATTTGTTAGAGTCTGCGTCTTGTTCATCAGAACAAATCGTTATATGGCTCCATACTGTATTGTTGGGAGGACATTTTCTCGCTCGATTGTATGTTTGACATTATATGATTTTATGTTTTTGATTGCTGCCTTCCCTGTCCGTTGATGTTGCATTTGATATTGCAACATAACACTATTGAGTAAACGATTGTTTTTATTATTAACATTCGGATGAAGATTGGTATCGACACTCATGGGTGACAGATAAAGGTACACTATAGGTTTGAAATGTCTCCTTACAACTGCCATGCCATGACATTGGTGCCGACGAATATTCCAGTAGCTTGCATTTCAGTGCATCGTTGTTATATTATCTTTATGAATATTGTTTCTTCTTTCGTGACATTAGTTAAGATCGTTTTTAGAAGTTGCAGCCAAAGAGGCAAATTGATACTGTCTGATTCATTTATAATACTTTTCTGAGAACGAGTACATGTAATATTGAACGATATAATCATTTGTATATAAAAGCTTTTTAAAGACGAGAAAAGGCCTGCATAATTATAAAATTATAATTATCCAGAAGTACATGTAGTAATACAAGCAGACAATAGTCCATGTGTATGCCCATGTATATATGCTACAGTCTAGAGGAATGTATTTGCATATGCATTCGTAAAAAGATAAATATGGAAAATATAACTAATCTGCACGGTAATCATTTTCTATAATTATTTTCTGAAAAGCGCAATTTACAAAATTAATGCTCGACATTTCTTTCAAATACGCCTTTGTACTGTGGGATGGCGCATCACATAATTCGTCTAGTCTGTGTCCTATTGATGTCTAGAAATTGATTAGTTATTTGATGTTAATCAATAATGTAAGTACAATGGGAGAAAAGTAAACGTGTAACTGGCATTTGTGTGATTTACGTTTGATGAAAATCCTTGACCATTTCTTGACTTCCTTTGCATACTCTGTTTACCTAACCATAGAACGTGTAAAATCGACCATTTATTACCCAATAAGATATTGTCATATAATGAATGATCAACAAATGTTCGTGCTGGTGAATATGAGCATGTTTGTTATATGAAGGAAATGTCTTTATACTGATCCCATATTCGAATTAAAATGACGTCAACACCAGACAGATTATATTGACAACCAGGAACAGTATTTTCGTTTTACATCAAATAATCGAGAATTATAACACATCACCCTCTTTCTAGAAAAAATACGTGTTCAAATTGTCTTAGTAATCTTCGTATACGACACATTAATGGGTCTGACCAAGGTTGACATTCTGGACTTGCTCAAGAGAACACGTATAGTTTATAGTTAATTGCTAACATGTGCATTAAAATGGCCATGTTGAAATAAATATGGCCGTCTTATTTAGTACATGTATTTCAAAGTGTTCGTACCGTATCGTAGTCCATACCTGATGACACCATAATATACTGTCAATAATGTAAATCAGGTTTTACTTCTTAAAAGATAATATAAACGTAGCACTCAACTCAGCCGAGCACAGAAAACAGTACAAAACTTAAAACTACAATCACACAACACAATGCCAAACACTCAACGAAACAAGAACATGTAAAGCCAAAAGTCCAAGTCTGTCCAAGCTGTCACAGAGCTGAAATACCTAGTTTCACATATACCTACACACGCTGAAATACCTAGTTTACCTACACACGCTGAAATAATTAGTTTCACCTACACACGCTGAATGATCTAGTTTCAACAATTAAAAGTCGAATGATCGAGTTTCAGCTATAAAACTGTGGAATAACCTAGTTTTAGTTATTAAAAAGAATTCAAAGCAAAACATATTGTGCGTATAATATATTTTTCATGTTGCCATTATAGATGTATGCATTGGTAGAATTAGTTTGACTTTAACATTGTGAAAGGGCAACTTCATTAAGCTGTCACAGAACCACGAAGTTTAACTATTCTGAAGACATGGCACATTCATCTCGCAAACACAATCACACACAGTCACAGGCAAGCCATGCCCATACTATTGTTCAAATACGTCTTAAGGTAATGTCTGTTTGACAGTATATGACAATCGACTAATATCGCGCCCAACGAAGCAAACTATTATCCTGTCATTTACGATTACAATGTAATGATATCATATACTCGTTCCATTGATATACGTACGATGATAATGGAATATTGTTGAGGTAAATCAGTAAACGACATTCATTACGCAGTGTGGGTCTGCAAAGATTTAATATGACTTCTTCTTGAACGCTATTCCGCTAGCACATGTATATGTACTTACTTTGCTGTGACGTTTCAGTGCATTTAGAATTACATCTTACACCTTGTTATAGTACATCCGCCTTGATAACATTTTTTACTGCAGATAATTCAATAAATCTTTTGAAATGAGTTTTTATTTGTACCGTCAGATATCAGTGAACATTTGATATCATTGCCTCGTATATGTAGCATACATGACCCTATCATATGATTTTGGTGCATATACATGTACGCGCCTGGGATTAATAAAGTTATTTTCTGTTCTGTTTCTGTTGTGTTCTGTTCAAATAGTCACAAAAATGTATACCTATAATTATGTTAATCGATGTTTTCGTAAAAGAAATGAGTATGATCACAATCGTCATCAAAATATTCAAATCTAAAATTACAACTGGTTTTGTAACATTAGGATCGTGTAATTCTTATTTATTCATGCATGTATGCAGCTGCAAGGTTTACAATTGATGGTGTAGCCACTGGTTCAGAAGTAGGTATGTATTCTAAACATAATTAAGTATGGATACCGATTAATAATACATTTGTACCACACATACACAGGACTGCTAGTGAAACTAATGTGATCAAATAACTAATAATACGATACACAAGAACAGTCAGATGTGTTTTTGAAGTCAGTGAATTAGACACAACGAAACACGAGGATCATCTTTGACATATATGAGGACACTAAAGTAGACTTAAGTCCCTGTAATTTGACCTCGGTTTACTTATGACCAAACAAAAGCGGTTTTGGAGGACACTGAACTGATTCAAATATAGGATATACTAGTATATATAATATACTTAAGTTAATACAGCCAGATCCCGGATTAAATACTACTATTTGGAATTAAGGTATACATAGAGAATATAAATGCTGCGAAATATTGCCAGTGGATGGAATGTACGAGTAAAACATGTCAACAAAACATTGTTTACCACAAAATAATATGAACTAATGCACAGCATATTTTTAGCGGACTATGTCAGTTGTCCTACATTATTTGTAACATGCTTATCTAGAACTGGATTTTATGGTGATGCATAACTTCACACAAAATTGTTTGGTTACGAAGTTATGAATCTGGAGCAAGCCGTTTCCAAAAGGTGCTACCGAGCGCTTTCCTACGTCTATGCAACCTATCGAAGCGGTTCGTTGCACAAGAAAGCGGTTTGATATTAACTATTGGGTACAAAGTAACGAAAGACGATACAAACCTGCAATCGTTTGTCAGTCCGAAGGAACATTTGTCAGCCCGATCAAAATGAAAATATATCTGACTGTGGATAATACACGTTTTTCAATTTGTTTAATTCTAGGTCTACTTAATTCAGGGGTAACTAATTTAAAAATAAATAATTAGATATAAGCACAGATAACAACTGATTTCAAATAGGCCTTATTTGATATTTTACCTTTTTTAATGGGTTGCATGAGCATACCAGATAGTACTTTTGTTCAAAAGAAAAGGCTATTTTCATTTCAATTAATCATATTACGATTAAATATCAAACATCTTTAATCTTAATCACCTTTTTTGTTAGATAAACCCTGCAAATCGTCACAACATAAAAGAGATTTAGACGGAAAATTACGGAAAATTACGAGTTTTATTGTATCCAATAACGACAACAACAACATGTAATTAGTTTTTGCGACCTTTATCCCGCGAATATTTTTGACGATTTTGGAGGGATTTTTTATTACATCTCGGCGAGGAATTACGAAAATGCATTTGTTTTACTTTCTTTACAATAACCTACAACTACGATGTGGATTATCACCGTCCGGTCCAGATACGTAAACACCCGAAACGGACTTTAATTAATTGTATTGCAAACTTTGCGATGGGAAATAACCGAAACATGTGTCTTTTTTATTAGATTTTCTTAAGATTGGTTGATATTTCGCGCATTTAAACGATTCCCGCTCGACTTACTTCGTTATCTCAGAGTAATCATGTATCTCATAACAGTTTGTAGCATCGTTTATGCTCTGAAAATGTTAAAATTTCCTTCCGAAGCGGGCCTTTTACAGAATTGTGATCAGATTATAATAAAATCAATTGAATTGTCATCCAACATGTGCTTGATGTTGAAGATCAAACACGTATTGTCCGAGCTATGGGTAAATATATCCATGCAAACTTATAGCGGACTATTACAATCTGATAACATTTTTTACAAACTGAATAAAACAAATGATGACACCAGCAAAAGCTAATGTCACACGTTTTTGCCGTGTGTTCATTGTGTGCTAATCAGGTTGTTAATGCAGCTATGTATCCTCTTTGCTAATCAAGTTCGTGTTCAAGCGTATGTTCTTATCACCGAGACAGAAATAAAGCAAACAATAATAAACATAAAGCCCAATTTAGGTTTATAACTACTCACTTTTTGGGTTAAAATGCAGTTTTGGAAGAGTTACCTCCCTTGACCATAACATTTTAACGGTATTTTTATAAGTTAAAAATCACCATTCTGTTGATTTAAAAATTTCATAATTTTGTGTTTTGTTGAATGTAACAATATATCTAAAATGTTTATTGATCATAAATAAAAATGATTTGCACCTACTCGTAAATTTCTCGTGCATTTTACGTGTTTTGATGTTTCATGGTTAAGTGATCTGTTGTATTTAATGTTGAAGAAAAAACAATAATAATCTTATCGTGTGTTATTCAATAGTTATTCAAAATTTCACGCAGAAATATTCATAAATAAAACAGTTATACGGTAAAAACATGTGTACACTTATAAGATGTGTTAAGTGTATAGTTACATTTGGACAGTGTCGTGAGAAGACACTGCTCGGGATGACGACATATTCATGGAAAATTTTCTCAAACAACAAGGGAATTAAGGTTTGGTATGTCACAATATAACTTGGCAAAAATAAATATTTTGCTTCAGGAGATGTGTCTATGGAGTTTGTTTCAAAAACAAAAGCTGGTGTATTTTTATAGCAATTATTATTACCATCAACAGTAAATTACAAAAATGATGAATTACACAATGTCTATATTTGGAGGAAGCAGACACATGTGGCTGAATCTATGGATAGCTCAAACGCTTGAGTGAAATGTTTGATTGTACGTAGCTTTGAGTATTCAGCCGGAATATAGGTAAATTATTTACGCGGTTATGTTAACCACAAGGCACAACGCACTCTCCTTTTCTATTAATAATTGAAGAATAAAAAAGTCGTTTGCATATATTATTGATGTTCACAAATATGCAAATATGTCTGACCAGTACGGAATTGAATTGAGTATTTACAACTTGTGTCCAGATTATGACAGTCATGTTTATGTCCTATTATGAACCAAAATTATGCCATAAGCGATTGTCAATAGTAATACACATACTAGCAACCGATGTTGTCCAATAGGATCAGCTGTGGTTAAACTATTTTGTTTGTACTGTGATCATATGCGTGTAACCATAACAATATTTGGCAAATTCGTATCTTTGAATCATATACAGCATTCCATGTCATCTTGAGTTATTTTCTATCGCTTAATCTCTATGGCAAAAAATGTAACACAGTTGTACTCAGTTACCAACTATAAATAGTGAGATATTTTGTTGATGGGGATAAGATTAAAGTACAAACCATACTGACAATTTTTAAAAATGGACAAGGAAAAAAGTGAAAGGCTTACATTCATTGAATCGTATCTGATGTTGGAAATGCAGTCCCCTACAATCTTTATTATCACAAAACGTGTTAATTGTTTCAAAAATGAAAACGCTTAAAATAATTGTATTTCAACAAGGTGGAAATAGCATTGCATAATGATTTAATTCCAGTCAAACACTGGACTCAATAACTATTGTATAACGTGCGTAATAAAATGGCAAAGTACTAGTTGGTACATTGTACCTGGTGCTACGGTATTGATAATAAATATAGTACAATGTAATTCAGTATGTCATGTGTGTGTTGTTTCCTTGGTAAACAACCTAAACATATATTAATGTCAGGACGATCCGAAAAAAGACATAGAATCACGCTTCTAGGCGCCCGTGCTTAGGCATTACATGAATACGTTCTATTTTGTATTGAGAATGTTCCCCGTTATCCTAAATACCTACAAAATGCCGATGTTTCGCAGGTTATTTTAAATGTCAGTTTGGTTGTCTGTGGCACACATACAGGCAACTAGCTGTACCGAAATTACGCGAATATTTGTCAATTTTATTTTATTCATGCAATAGACCAACGTGTGAGGCAGCACATTTAAAATTGAACTGAATTAAATGAGTTCGGAACAGCACCAAGAACACATCGTTAATGAGTTTTCGCTGTTTCCGTCTTCTTGTAACATCTCGTTTCGTTATTTAGAATTGATGTTTTCAATCGAATATCTTGTCGTCCTTCGCACAATTTCGTTCGCAGTTTTTTGTCTTTAATGAGTGTTTCGTCGTGTGTTCAACTTATGAGTCGTTGACCTCCAGTACTAAGACATTAGTCGACAGACGTTTGGTATTGATATAAAAAAATATATAATTAACTGATGGTTATTTCACGCATAAATATTCGGTACATCGATTGACGTTCTATAAATGATGGTTACTAACGTGTTAATTTCTGTTTATATTAAACATTCATCGTACTCAAAACAGCGGTTAGATATATTGTATATACTATATAGAGATTGTTTTCTTTGATTTATTAACATATTCTCTGTAGAATGGCATGAGACATAACAATGTACGTATAGTCCAGACATATAAAGTGATAAAAAGTGATTCTGGAAATGTCAAAGGTACTAGCATGTCAACGCTATCTTGTTGTCTGTCTAATATTGTGGTTCAGTGATGAATTAATAACAAATAGTAATTATGATGTTTAAAATCGCATTTAGCTGATCAACTTTAATGCATATATACCGTGTAACATGATTTGATTTCGGTCTTCGCTTACGTCGCGCATTTGGTTTCCTGTTTCATACGTGAAAATTGCCAGCTTTATAAGATAAAATATGAGTTAATAATTATTTTTAACATCTTCAGTAAAAAATTTTTTTTATCTGAAATATATCGGCGATCAAAATTAGTAGAACAAGACTTAGTCTAAGTGCAAACAATTTGTCAATAGGAAAACACAAAATACGACTTTTCACCCTGGCACCGACTCTAAGTTTACAAAAAAACGAGAAATGTGTCAATGAGTGCTCAACTTGTTTGAAATCGATTTGTTTCTAAATGTCAGATTAATTCAATCGTAATGTGTATGCAGTATGCAAATTGTGTACTTAAATGCGCCATATGTTTTGAAGCAACACAAATGCACTCAAACATTTTTGGACATTAAAAACAGACTAAACAAGAACATCAAACATCAAAATTTTTAACATCTTCAGTAAATTGGTTTTTTTAATCTGAAATATATCGGCGATCAAAATTAGTAGAACAAGCCTAAGTGCAAACAATTTGTCAATAGGAAAACACAAAATACGACTTTTCACCCTGACACCGATTCTAAGTTTACAAAAAAAACGAGAAATGTGTCAATGAGTGCTCAACTTGTTTGAAATCGATTTGTTTCTAAATGTCAGATTAATTCAAGAACATCAACGTGGTGCAGCATCAAATACAAAACATATCATCTGTAACTCAATTTTCATTATTCTCTTGCCCGAATATTTTTGTACGGTACGGTATTATCAAGAAACTGTCAAGAAAACTGTCTGGTCATAACTAAGAATAGAAAATACGATACAAGAAAAACACGTATCTGACTAGTGTTGTGCATGTATGTAAAATACACTGAGGCACATGAATTTCTAATTAATCGCTATTAATCGGCAACACAACGATTGAAATATATTATTCATATTATACATAATGAAGTACGAAAGGTATCAACACCCGCATTCGAAGTTTGATAGTGAAGGAGTGGTCTTGAATGATAATATTGCATATTTTGATATGTACGAGTATGAGTGGGGAGTAATGACACAAGGGTAGAGTGCGCGCTTTGGGATCGTGAGGTCCGGGTTCAATTCCCGGTTGCACCACAACTTAATTTTTCTGAGCAAGAATGACCCAAAATGCTCGACTCGACCAAAGTGTAAATAAATTGTAACTGTGATGGCAGTGTGTGAACATGTTCGATATTCCTGGGCGCTGTATCTCAATGTTGGCATCAAACAAACAAGGAGAGAAATAGTATAACAAGGGAGACTCGAAGGCTGGTTTCATTTGGTATCCCAATTACTAGGGGAAGTCACATGTCAAATTGTTGCTGAATGGCTGAATTGCAGAAAGCAGCCATCGAACCTGAACTGTGAGCTAGCAATGCTTATTACGAACGGATTAGACCACTCTGCTATCGCAACAACCCAAAATCCCCTAAAAATGTGGCGTAAAAAACAGGAGAAATGGGACTAAATTATACCACACCAGTAACCGGTTGATAAATGTATAGCAAATACTGTAGCGCACTGGCAATCCAAAGCCACACAGAAACGGCGGCAGCGCATAGCCACCCAAAAAGAACGAACCATCCATATCCCAAAAAAGCCTATACATGTATACTCACCAAGTAATGTATGACACACTGTGTACTTTGAACTTGGTGCATAATTTACTATAAAGGGAGGTAATTATGACTGATAATTACACCGAAGTAATGTACGGGAAGATATTTAGCGCCATACAGCACTACACTGATTGTAAGTAATATACATATAATCAATTGGACAAAATATACATAGTTATAATAAATATAAAATTCAAGCAGTTTTAAGATGCCACATAAGAAAATTCAATTGGTTGTATACCATATTATGTCTAATCAATTCGAGGTTGGTTAATGCCATATGAAAGGTTTTATCGAAATATCGCCATTATTATTGACTAATAATCGCATATTCCGACCATCCTGAATTCAACTGTCCACTCTTGGTTGACCAATTGTGAAAATATTAGGTCTGGTTTACACTCATGACTTGCCGACCAAACCATTTCTTTTATTTGATTATATATTATCCTATAACATGTAATGATTATCTTATCCACGAATAGGAATTGATGCAAAAGCTCTTGCCTCAATTCCTCTGAAACAAAAGTATACTTTAGTGACCAAAAATATACATAATTATAGGTCGTAGTCTAGTCTATATTCAATAGTAGAGCGCTCTACCAATATATGTAGAATTGAATTTGTAAAACCCGTTACGTAGCTGTCGTAATGTGGATTGGTACTTTACTCTGATAAATTATCTTTTTGTTGGATGACATCCAGCACGTAACGAACATATTCCAGTATTTTATATAATATAATCGAACATAATTCTAGATCTTCGCGACATGGATACGTTATGACTGCGTCTCGCAAACACACTCGCAGTACCATTTTATGAACAGTGTGTTGTTACTCGGAATGGAATACGGTATATCTAAGGATTGGACCAACGTGTGCAGTAACATATATCAAACAATGTACGCATATTTAATTACTCGACAAATCCCGTCAAAACATTCAAGTGCATGCTCCTTACATGTAATAATCCTTACATTTTGTATCAGTATTAAATAATGCACCTAAATTGTTACCAACTTAAATACTTGCCTCTCTACAAGCAAATGGTTTGTTTCGAATAGTTATGACTATATAATGTTACTTTGGTCGTACATGTAGTATGTCGCATCGTGTTTGTGAACCTTTGTGCTTATTTAATACACATATTTGACCTAGATTTGTAATAATCTGAAAACAACGGAAATCATTATTTGTGGAAAAGCACATTGCGAAAATGATCGGCTGCTTTGAAATATACATGTATACAAATTTTGTATATTTTTATGTGTCTGTTCCATGATCATATTGGTAATGTATAAATTATGGAAATTTGCGTGATAAACAACTAACAATACTCTTGTAGAGAAGTGATGTATATACAGTAGTAAGACTGGGGCGAGTTTGTTTATTATTTACATGTATCATCAATCATGCTATGAAGTCTATAATCAATATTTCATAAACACATGATGCGCAATATATCAAATAGTATTGCTATTTTTTTGGACATGGCCATGTGGTTTCCACAATTACTTTGACCCAGACGAATGATTTGTCTTAAATGTATGTTTCTCATATGCTGACTCAACAGTGGATCAAGTTTCATGGCTAGAAATGTGCACAAGTACTTGTAAGGTAATGCAAAGATACCAAGTCAACTAAATACCGTTATTTCGATATAAACATATTTTCCACAATAGTTCAAAAGATCATATTAAGTCAGACAAGGAAGGCAGCACTAAACTTAACAAGTCGAGCACCGAAAGCATGAACAACATACAAGGTACATTGCCCAACTGAACCAACCGAGCACAGAAACATAAAAAACCATACAAGGCACATTGCCTAACTAAACAAGTAAAAATTGCGCCCAAGTACAAGCTGTCGAAATGAATTAGTTTCAGCAATCAAAAAGCTGATTGCCCAAGCAGAATGACCCAGTTCCCACAGTTCCATTAGTAAAACGTCTGCAATACATATTTTTAGCTGTAAAAACTTCTAAAAGGCAGGACATTAACAGTATTAAAAAGTTGAAATTCAAGGTTACTGTAACAGCTGAATAACCTAGTTTAAGCAATAACATCGGATATGATTATATCCAATGATTTCGATGTTTGAAATTATCATTCATACAATGTATGAGTGTATCAGGGTAGCAATAGTAGTGCTATAATTAAGAACGTTAAATAAGAGCTAGTTCACGTTAAAAAAACAAATCGGACAGAGCTGGCAGCATTCAACAAATACCGCAAAACACAAAAGGTACAAAAAGAACACAGTTCAAATTGCTAGCTCTGCACGAAAGTGGCCATTTTGATGCTATTTTCAAATTCAAATATTGAATGTACAAAAGGCCTCCAGTCCATACACAAAGTATATACATATCAACAAACATATTAACAAATATTTGTTGTCTTTCATTATAAATTACGGTAAAGCACATATAGTAAAGTAAGATGATTTTTACGTTATGAGGTATGATTCAAATTCACATACTATTTTAAATACATGTTAAGTAACTTACGTATATGTCAAAAAACAAAACAAGGTTCGGATTGGTCGTAAACATGTATAAAACTGATGACTTATTTCATCCAATTGTCAATAATATAACCGTTTTCATGCTATGTGTTTCATCTTAATATACATACTTATTTACATGACATATATGCAATTCTATACAAACATAAACCTTGTCAATTGTAACAAATTAATATTTGCAATGATGTGGTAAGTGGAACATGCAAATGAGTGATATATAGTGTCCTCAATTGTAACATTGTGTTGATGACGGATTAGCACATTTTACATGCGGCAAAATAACATAGTATAGCAAACAAAATAAGGCATACAATACGCATACAGTATAGTATAATTGATAGAAAAAAATTCACACTGTTGTTGACCCAAGAACACTTGAAAACTAAATGTAATGTCATTTTCAAAAATAATCACGCGTTAAACATACACATTTACACAACAATTTGTACATGTAAACATTTATAGCATCTCTATCAAAAGACAATATTGCAAAACAATTTCATATATTTTACATTTAGTAATTTAATATGCAATCAGTAGCACCATCTTAATATTACATCAATCTACACAATGCGTTTAATACCTAGATGTACTGAACTTTACCATACGTACATGGATGGAAAAACACATAATATATACATGTACAATAATAATAAAAACAATTGTTTACACAATTACAAACAATGCAATATATACGATGGGGTGTTATTCAAAACTAGTTAGATACAATTGTCTATCTTTGAATGTGTAAACTAAATACTAGCATAGGTGTTGTATGCAATTTATATGTGCAGGAAAGCATTATTGTTCAATTAGATATTAAACTAGATTAAACGCACGTATGTAAATCATTTGTGAGTGTTGTAACAAAAACACAATGGGAATCATTCGTCTAAGTATCTCATACATGTATACTATTGATAACCCAAAGGAATTCTGCAATGGATGACTAAAAAGAATCCACCAATTATTGTCATTGGGGTCAACATTTTTTTCGTCAACTCGTCACGAAAACCAAAGGCTCGCTTAATAACCTGTGCTTCCTAGACTCGTATAATGTTGATCTCCAAAGACAACTCATGACGGATCCTATATATCATTATAATAATAATAATAATAAAGACTTTATTTAAAGAGGCAACACAGTTGGGTAAACCCAGTCTTCCCTGTGAGCCTCATACATATAACATTGACATAGTATGTGTATGTCTTAACGATCAGTAAAAAGCTTTGCGTGTTATGACACTACAACTGTCATCTATCGGGCCATAACAGTATTACAGTGTGTCAGTCCCGTTACAGGGGATGGTCTAGTTTTGCTGATAAAGATTGGTTCGTGTTGATGGTAGTTATAAATAAAGGAGGCAATCCTGTTGCCTTCGTATGAATGATACATAAGTATTTAAGACTCGACGCTTCTGATATAAGAATAAGCAAACACTATTTCATAAAGATGACAAACGTTTCAAGGCAAATAATAAAGAGAGTTGGCTACATATCACATAAATTTCCAAAATACGTAGGTTGTGTAAGATAATAAGGTTTAATTCGAGATGTGCCTTACGTTACGTTGGACATTGTCTGTGTCGCATTGATGTCATGTAATCGTGGTATGTGTCGTTTTTATATGCTTACGGTGTTCGACTGGTTACGTTGAGTGCTGCCGTCCACGTCGGATTTCCTAATATCTTTTTTGGAAAGAATGAACATAGACTTTTATACACTCTACGACTAGCTAACGTCACCTTTCTCAGGTTTTATCATCATGACGATATCGACAAATGTTCCCTATTTGCGAAGGCCCAGACGTCAAATTGTACTCTTGGTTGACCATTCGTGAACATATTGTGTATGGTTCCATTCAGTTGAACTTTTATTCTCATGACTGGCTAAATGATTTATATAATTGAATTATTGTGTGAACGTCCTCTCCCGTAATGATGTTGTTGTTATAACGGAACTGTGTATTTATCTCTTACTAGTGATAAATTTGTCCTTGGAACTGTTGTAGTTAATGCATTTACATGAGTGAAAAAATTTTTCAGTCGAATGTCATACGATAGGTTTAAATCTAGCATGTAATTCACTTGGCTCGAGCTAATTGTATTAACTAGAGAGGATTATTTCGATGTCGGTGTGTTTATTTTTGTATGGTTCATAACGGTTCACCGAGAAAAAGTTATAGTAAATCGCTGGCTTAGAATAAGAAGGTCGTAAGTATCAAATCAATATTTTGAGAAAACAGGAAAAACATGTCTGAAAATAAGCTTTTTAAACACTTCAGTTTGGTCAACATGATCACTTCCGATTTTCATGACAATAGGCACATAAGAAGTGCCATGAGTCGCAGATTTCTAATATGCATGAGTATTATAAGGTCGTAGGTACCTTCCAACACTAATTCTAACACGATCTGCGGATTAATCCATATACGCCTTGAGCAAACAAGGGCATGTAATATAACCGCAATATAATATAACTCTCAAAATGGCTGTTACTATTTACGTCCCGTATCACGTGACATATTTATGAATGAATGACCGTTAACTTTATAGAAATAACTTCAACGGGTCGCGAACGAGGCAAGTTGCAGGACTATCCGGTGTTACAGCTATGACACTACAATTTTTAGAAACTCCAATATACTCTCGAAACAAATTTTCATAAAACGAGGGGGGTAATTGTACCAGCTAATAAGCCACTCAATTTCAGTGTGGAATTATGTTCAATATCAAATAGGTGAAAATGGAATGCGCGCAGTTGAATAGCACGGGATATTATCGTATTTAGAACCGACATGAAAACTCTGTTCTTAACAAAAACACGGGCACTCATTCGGATGCGGAAATTTAAGGACATTCAACGAACTTATCGAACAACTCATGTACACAACAAGGAAGTTGGTAGAAATTCTATGACAAACGAAGTTACGGTTATAATTTTATTTCCAGAAACATTTCTAAGACGAAATTCTGTGAGTTTAACACATTATTTAGATAATATAGAAAGTCGACTCCGATGGGATACTATCTGAAATGGATTTTCCTTTCTAATGTTTTGTCCATATACTCCTATTATAAAGTTTATTCACCCTTGATTTTATAATCCAAATCTAGAACATCTTTCTGTTCGTTGTTTGAAAATTCTGAGACAAAAATAACCGGTACAAATGACAAAACAGTAATACTTTGCTCAACGTGTGAATAATACATCACTAACATTGACAGAATACATGGAGATGTTTTCTTGAGATACTAGAAGTTCGTACGTTACGTCTTGCTTGTCCGTACTTACATTCGAAATATTCTGAGTAATCGTTATATGTTTCCCCTAGTTACAATGATATATTGGCTTACAAATAGACATATTGCGTGATCATATACAAAAATGGTAAGTATAAAAATAGCTTATTGACAAGACCATAAATAAACAAAGTTATCACACGTACCGATGAACACAATTCCGATGCAAATGTATATTCCCATGTATCTAACATTATACATTTTATTTAGTAGCTCCAGAATAATGTTTCCTTAATTGTATTTTGTCGAAACAACATTGGTATTAATTTTATTAGCACAGTGTTTTGCATAGTATACGCTAAAAGATAATATTAATTCGGACCGGAAAGACAGCATTCAACTTAACTAGCCGAGCACAGAAAGCATAAAGAGCATACACTGCACAATGCCCAAATCTCAACCAAACAAGTAAATTATCCGGCCAAGTCTAAGCTGTCGAAAAGATTACAATTATATGTATCAACAACTGAAGCTCCTAATTTTAATAATGATACTGCTTATGCACTGGAATCAGAACAAAGTGGAAAATACTTGCGTGTCAATGTAAAACCATTCATGTAACATATTGTCAGCTCTACCCATTACGTGGTTTCACAATTTCCTGTTTTAGCTAATACACGATGCATTAGTGTTAAAGACGAAATTAATGTCAGACGGAAACTTCACCATAAAACCATTTTGTGATAAAATATATTGTACTATAATGCAAAAGTCATTAAAATAATGCATTATTGGCTTCCTTGCATGACGTTCAACATAAGATTAGTTCGTGTAGTGCCACCATAATGGAGACGTGCTACATAATTACATGGTCAACGTGATACATGTGTATCAATTGTAACCGAAGCGTGTCATCCATAATGCATTATTAGAAATGATGATAAAAATTGAACAGGTTTAACGTAGTTGATAGAAGTGCTCCCAACGAGCAAAACCATTTAGATTTAGAAATTTAATTTTATAACTTATAACTATAGTTGTTAATTAAGAAAGCTCCCCCACTCTTAATCTTACGCTTACTAACAGTGTCATCATTCTGGGACGTGAGTGACATGTTATAGGGTTGAAACCGTGCACGTGCCTGGGAAGACCTAAAATATACTGTTAAGTCAGACAGGGTAGGCAGCACCCACCTTAACCAGCCGAACACAGAAAACAACAACATAAATACATGACACAATGCCCAACTGAACTTTTAGGTCAGAACGATACTATGATTGGATTGACTTTTCCAAAATGTCCGATATCCAATCAATATGAATGTTAAAATGTTTTATGAAAAAAATAATTAATGTAGTTTTTCGACATGTTTTCCTTATTAACTGCGCACTTATGAAACAAAACATACTGAGAATGTTGGCCTAGGCTGTTCTTTATAATAACCAACACAATGCCATTCCCTCGATGAAAGCAAGTACACTTTTATTCAACATGTGTAATTAATCAAGTTGATCTACTGAAGTTATAATAATAATCATATGATTTTGTGTGTATAGTCTGTTATTTTATTCAGGGAAGGCAGCACTCAACTTAAACAGCCGAGCACATACAACAAAACCAACAATGAACGCAAAATGAAATTAAGCTATACGTATTATGTTATATAAGGTTTATTCCCGAGTCGGGTTGCGCGATCCACAGGTCCATGAAAAGTGTCCAATACCGTCTATACATGTATATACATTTAAATAGAAGGTCTGAAACGAAGGATTTCCCAGTATATACAAGCCACTGACAGAAACATTCACAACTCAACTATTAATGCATCAAATCTCACAGGGTTTTTCGTAAAATGCTCGTAAAACATAAGTGCCGATGATGAAACAACCATTCTGGAACTCAAACGCATGTTTCTCCGACATTTTAGCGTCGGACAACAGTCAGAGCGGCCAATTTTCGCCACTTGCTCTAAACCCGACCCCTCTCACTTCCGCTATTTCGGTAAGTAATAAGGGCAAAGAGAGCCTCTCACTGATTGGTCAAAAATGAAATTGTTGAACATTGTAAATTGACATTTATAATTTACGATAAATAGTTGAAGATATTGCTTTTGGTAATAAATATGTTTAGTGATGTTGATTTGAATAAAACACGCATCAAGTTTGTCAAAAACAAATATTTAAACTGGTGTTGTTTTGTTTTGCAAGTTGCGTCGTCATGGCCATGCTCACGTTGTTTTGTATACAAAACAAACAAGTTCTCGTAGCGGTAACTTTTTCAAAGGCGTCAAGGATACATCGGATACCGGTACTGTGATTGACATTGGCTGTAATTTGTGTTTTTAATTAGTCACCGATCTAAACACGGCGTAGTTTCACGCAACCAGCACACTCGAGTGACGGAGTCTACTAGATTTCAACCAAGTCAATCAAGAACAGTACTTTGGGCCCTTCGTGGGGAATTTCCAATTTAGTGGATCACCACGAATATGTTTACTAACCATCCTGCATCCTTATTCTACTCTTGTTTTTTGAGATTAGAGTACTGAGTGTGGACATCAATGTTCAATAACGAGATCGATCAATTTGTCATGTTTTGAGATTATTTTTTTGACGTCATCAGTTTATTTTATATAAATGTATCAAATGGGGTATACCTTTACATGACGTAATAAGCGAAACGAGCGGAATGTAAAATAGGTTTACTCGGTGGAATATCAGTAATCACTATTGGGCCTATGTAAAAATCATAAATGCCCAGTCTGTGTTAGATTGCATCGTACTGTATGAAGGATTCCATTAGATCTATAAATCATGTAACAGACTATCATTATATACGGTCAGGCCTACATGTATACATGTCAGCCCGTAGATCTGATGTTTTTGAAACTCAAAGTAGATGTAGATCGGATATGTGTATATGTTTAGTGCCTATTATTTGTATGTGGTATTGACTGTCAGTTTAGCACCACAGGTGCAAGACACAAAATCAAATTGGGCTGTATATGCCTACTATAATATGCATATACTGTATATCTATATACATAATTGGCCTATATAGCTAAATTTGATTTTGTGTCTTGTACCTGTGTTAAGCACGGTTAGTACGGCATCTAACAGCAAGTAGGCCACAAGCAGACTTGAGTCCTCTTATTAATGCACAATTGTCCTCCTATTAAAACTGTAAACATATGATTTTATGTTTGTACATTGATGATTGTTTGTGTCACATACATATATATACGTGTATATACGTGTTCATTGGCAATATTGCCTTGCAATAAACTCTATTCTATTTTATACATATATCACGGTGGTCGTGGTCTTTCACTTTAAATATGATCAATAACAAATATGTGCATGCTTATACAAACACACTTTTTTCTGACCACCTCTTGGATCTTATCTAGTGCACAGTCCCTGTATTCACATATTTGTTTTTGAGAATCAGGCTCAAACCTGTTTATTCCAAATACAGAAATTATGTTCATAGAAATAAATTATACTTTCTTTTATCCATAGGGAACAGTATTGATGTCTCCTTACAAATTAAATCCATTTAAAGACAAATAATTTCCACTCATAATTTTAAAATTGAAGCGGGTGTATTAGATTTTTATCCTGAATGCTTGAGATCAGTCTCAAGTAAACCTTCAATAAATCCATTTTTATATGAAAATGAATGTGTTGAAGGTTACCAATCTGTTGTCTAGAACATATTTAGGTATTTTTACATGCCAAGGAAAATAGAAAGCAATCACTTAACAAATACTTCCAAAAAATAACTAAAACAGAATTGAGCTTGATTCTGATAATCAATGTAGATCTACAGAACAAAACAGCAGTTTTTATATTTCATATAATTTAATTTTTTCAAATGGAAATTCACAACTTATATATTTCAATGCAAGAATTAAATGTGCATTCATATTGTTATATACAGTATGCATATACGTTTAACTTTTACATACTACAAGTTTGTAAAATGAAACTCACACTCTCATTTTCAACTTATTATAATCATAACTGATTTGGAAAGATATTTCAAGCACTCATAATAAGTTACACTTCCCTGTGAAAGTACAGGTGAGCTTAAACATTTTGTACTTCTATAATGTATAAATACATGTAGTTACATGCACCTTTTCTTAAGACTTAGCAAGTACTAACTAGAGAAACTAGCCCCGCCCCTGGCGGCCATGATTTTGAGGCAATCAACATTAAACCTAGAAATTTGGTAGAGGGTCAACCAAGAAACATTCATGTGGACTTATATTAAAATAGGGCCAGCAGTTTCTGAGAAGAAGATTTTGGACGTTTTCTATATAGCCCCATAGTAAAAACTAGCCCCATCCCCTGGTGGCCATGTTTTTTAAGCAATCAACATTAAACTTAGGAATTTGGTAGAGGGTCAACCAAGGAACATTCATGTGGACTTATATTAAAATAGGGCCAGCAGTTTCTGAGAAGATGATTTTTTAAATTTTCTATAACGCATATTGTGGAAACTAGCCCCGCCCCTGGCGGCCATGTTTTTAAGGTAATCAACATTGGAATTTGGTAGAGGGTTATCAAATGAACATTTCTGCCAAATTATATTGAAATTGGGCCAGCAGTTTCTGTGAAAAAGATTTTCAAAGTTTTCTATATAGCCATATAGTGGAAATTAGTCTGCCCCTGGTGGCTATCATTTTTATCGAATGAAGATAAAAATTAGGAATCTGAAGGAAGACTATCCTAGCATCATTCATAAACACAATATGAATTTTATTAAAGTATATTAATACTACCGAAATGTTACAAAAAAGCATGGTAAAGGTTTAAGTAGACAAAAACTGTCTACTACACAGACAGTGCCAAATTTGGTAAGTCATGAAGGAAATTGGACAGATTTTGCAGGATATCAAACCATTTCCAAAAAGTGTGCTGATGATTAAAGGCAAATATTGTGAATTTTCAATAATAAATATGCCCTAAAAATTGTCACCAATTTTGAAGATGATCAGAAGAAAACTGTTTGAATAGGAGTACAGACATGGAACATTTCACATATTTTGGCAATTCAAGGATCATAATACACAAAGGCCAGTGCCAATTGGGTCCATAATCAAACATTTCCTAGACAAATGCCCCTAAACATTGTCGCCATGTTTGAAGATGGTCAAACAAAACTGCGCTCATAATAATTAATTTTTCGTGAAGACTGGTTGATGTAGGTCACACACCACAAAATCTGAGTTGTAGACGATTGTCGAAGGCTGTAGCAGTGTTCTTATCATTGTTGGGGCCTTCATGATGTCAACAATATTTTAGCACAAAAGTTCCAAGGTGTGACCAAAATACTTACTATCGATTGGCTAACCCCGTTATCGGTCTGTCCAATGAATAGATATGTTACAATGGGACGTAGACGTGCTGCCATTCTGCCATTCACTGCGGGACAGTAAAATGACGAAATGCGGAAGCGAAAATTGTTTTATGATATTTCAATTAAATTAGCGATTCTTGTACGATGCACCATTTTGGTGAGCATGCTTTCGCGTCGTACAGTTAGAACGATAGTTTGTTGTTACTCATTGCAAATATTAGATTCCAGACGTGATTGATGCCGCCACACAGCATCAATTCAGGTGACAAAAACGTCAAATCGTCAAATTTGAGGGGACAGGTTTAGAGCAAGTAGCGAAAATTGTCCGCTCTGACCGTTGTCCGACGCTAGATATTCCGAGAAACATGCGTCTGAGTCCCAGAATATTTGTTTTATCATCGGCACTTATGTTTTACGAGCATTCTGCAAAAACACCTGTGAGATTTGATGCATTAATAGTTGAGTTGTATATATTTATGTCAGTGACTTGTACATACTGGGAAATACTTCGTTGCAGACCTTCTATTTAAACATGTGTATATAGGTGTGCTAGGTCACTTTTCACGGACCTGTGGCGCGATCAGTCCTAGTGAATCATAAACAATACTCACACTCAACTAAATTTGAGCATGAGCTCTGATTACAAATGTAACTCATTAACAGTGCAACGATTAAATAATCTTTATCACATCAAGAAATATAATTTTATATATAATATAGTCTTCCTTAAGGCATATAATCTAATAAGCAGTTTCAGTAAATCACGAAACATGTTATTGTGTGGGGCAGTTGAATTTAGAGCGCGAACTTGCGTTGATCATTAAAAACGTGTTATAATCATGAGGCAATAGATGGCATGTAAACCGCCTCCTCGATAGCCTAGTGGTTGAGCTCAAGTGTTCGATCTCTGGTCGCGTCATACTAAAGACGAAATAAAAATGGTACCAGAAATTCCCTTGCTAGACGCTCATCGAAAAATGGGAAACTGTCTTCTCTTATACCCTCGTGGAGATGGATACTATCAGGAAAGAGGCGTCGAGAGTGATCAGTATCAATTGAAAAAATGTTTCCAATAGACCTAAAATAAATCAGTATAACAAAAAGGAGCATGTAAGATCTATGAAACAATATCAGATAAGAAATTGGAAGAATTGACGAGCAGCGACCTATATTTCTAGGTTTATTGTTCATCGCTTATTTCATATTCTTCCATTTCGGGAATCCAATGAGTTGCCAAATATTCTAACAATTTAGATCATCGAATGTATCTATGTACATATGTAGTCAAAACAGATCAACGATGACCATGTCCATAAATATATAAACGTCAATAAGTAAGTGTGGAATAGATTATACTGTACGATTCAGTTCGATTGATAACTAGAGAAAACTGTACCGGGTGACTTTAAAGACACAATCCTAGCAACGGAGCTATACAGCCCTGCCTTCAACAAAGGTTTAGGTGATTATATGTTTAATAGTCACGATATTGTTAGCTTAAGTTTAATCCTTTGTTGAACGATCTGTTTGGCACAAACAATTTGAACGTGTAAAACCCCGTCTTTTCGTTCTCACGAATGCACGGATTTTACCATTTACATCCTTTTGTTTGTCTCTGTCCGCCATTTTGTTACGATATGCCCATTTAGGCACACCACATCGGTCTATGTTAGCAAAACTTCGCTAATGTGACAAACCTGTTTTGTGAAATAACGGTCAACGAATAACAGGCACAAAACAGGTACGAAACCTGACGAAAAAATCCTTCGTTGAACGCAGGGTTGTTATCAATATGTGGCTGCAAGTAGTTTTTATAAATTGAAAACGACTCACTAGAATTATACCACATTTGAATTTATATTTGGGAATTTATGTAAGGTTTTGTAATATAACTCTTTTCTCTCAACCATACATTTTAGACTTAGATATATACATACTGTTGGACAAATTATATTTAGACCAATTGAATGTTCTTATACAATAATTAAAAAAATGACCTCCCTTTATAAAAACACCCGACGTTGATAAGACGTCAATCCGACGTCAAACCAACCATTATTATAACTGTCTGTTTTGTTAAATCATATGATATTTTCAACTATGACAGTGAAATGATGATAAAGTAACTAAAAATAAATGAGTTTTATTTAAAAAAACATACCATACTTACACTTTTACATTGGTTATTCCAACGTACATCGGTCAGACATTGGTCCAATATCGGAAATCCGTCACCGATATTCCATCATGTAGCCGACATCGGTCTGATAATTTAAAAGCAGTTTGCTTATATATATTACAACTGACGTCGGCCCGATATTGTCATGTTTGCTGGGCAATTTAAGACATAATATGTGTGCATGTACAAGTAAAATTCGTTGAACTAGTTATATAGTATATGTGTGTATCAGAAATCCGTCACCGATATTCCGTCATGAAGCCGGCATCGGTCCGATATGGCAATGTTTGCTGGGTTGTTTTATTTTATTTCATCTTTTGTTTTAATAGATTCAAACTTGATTCTAAATTTGCATACTTTTTCCAAAACTGATGGACTCATTTGAGGGATGTTCTTTTCTTCATATTGACATGCATTTTGTTATCCTATTTAAAAATCAACGTCTTTACAAAATCACCAAATGTGTAATGAAAAATTACGATTGTTCCAGAGTTGTCTATTATATTGATGCGTTTTGGTGCGTGTTGGTTTGTTTCCAGAGTGTTTTGTTTCGATCTTAAGTAATATTATTGGTAATGATATATATAATGATACAGCCTTTATTTATATCGCCAGTACAGTTGGCCATGTGAAAGCCCCAGCTGAATGACACAGTTTTAAGCTGAATGCTATAGCTGAATGGCCCAGCCTCGACACGCCGAGAGCCTCATCTCAAACCACGTAACACATGCGCTTACACTACGAATAAAGTATAATGTTAAGTAATATCACAAGTACGTACTCTGTCAAATTAATCGTGAAGCGAAAGTACATTTAACGACCATAAACAGGAGCGATGTAATACATTCAATTAAGGTGGACAGGTCGTTCAGTGGTATGGGCTACTGACTGGGTTCAATTCCTTCTCCCGCTGGATCAAAAAACAGAAATGCTTTTCAATGTTTTCCACGTAACATAATTAAACTTACTAACAGTCTGTCGGATGAGACGTTAAGCGAGGTCCCATGTATGATGCTTTACATCATGCTCGTAAAAGAACCAGTGATGCTTTTGGAACTTGGTCATCTTCTGTATCATACATTATCCACAAATAACTTTAGTGACTAATCTCTTCTCGGGGCCTCGCCCATATAGATGATAAATAAAAGCATATACACCTACATTTAATTAGAATACAATATACACCACAAACTTTTGACAATTTTGACAACAGGTCTGAGACGTTGAGCACATTAACTATAAGGTGTAGAACGACAACTCACGAAGGAATTTCAATTTGGATTCTTTAGTATATATATAATGATATTTATCTTTTTATTCTTAGATAATGTGTATTTACCCCTCGTGTTCCACAAACTTTCGTTTCGTTAATAGTAGACGACACGCGACAATATACGATAATGACTTTTCAACCCTCTAAATACGCTCACCCTGTTTTCTAGGATGACACGCGTAAATAGGTTTTTTCTCGGTTGTTGACGTCATTATTTATTGCTCTAAATTTTAAATTTTTGAAGAAAATCCATTTAATTCCCACCCAAATAGAACTTCTGATAACGTCAAATACTCGTCTTTACCGTTATCGCAATATATTATATATGCTATTTTTTCTGATACTATTTTATTGACGAAGCCACAGTGTACCTGGTTTAGTGTGTCTATGTAACGACTTGGTAGTATCTGAATTCAATCCATAAGCGAAATACTAAAACATTACTTACACATCAATAAATGCCAAGTTATAGCTTACTGGATATACAGAATAAATTTTAACAATCTCAAGAAAATCTAAATTCGTTGCTGATAAACCGTATCGATTTGTATCGTCAAGGGAATCCTCTCCACAGCTGATATATGGAATTTAAATCACCGTTAAGTCAAGGACATTATCAAAGTTCCACACATTTCAATATCTTATAACTAGATTACAAGCCACATAATCAAAGTGTTATCAAATGATAGGAGAGAAATATGTATAAGAGCTATCTAAATTAAATCCCCCGCTTTACAAGTCTTTGCATAATGCGTTTTTCTGTATCAATCATCAAAACTTTATTCCACCTTATAATTGGATTGCACTTGTATATCTTCATATTGGCGTGTTTCCAGGGTAGTCTATGTGATGTGTGAATACCGTGTCGTGTGAACTTGACGTTATCTGGTGTTGGTGTTCTATCAATACCAGGGCTCGACACTATCACTTGTCCCTTGGTCCGAGACGAGTGGTTTTCATGTAGCACCACTTACTCTTGGAATGCATATTTACCACAGAACATATCCAAGAAAATGTTTTTTTAAACAGGATCTAAACACTTTTTAAAGAGAGCATGTTAACTATAATGGAAATTGTGTTGAATGGAATATCCTTAAATATTCAAAATAAAACAATACATAGCAAAATACAGTGACACTGTATGATGAAAGTTAGTGTTTGATTGCTCAATATTCAGTAGAACAAACTGGAATTCTGTCGGACCATCATGTTCCATAAGTCTGCTGGTCCTTCGGGCCACTATGTAAAACATGTTAGTGTCAAGCCCTGATTACGTAAGAATGTCGGGAGTATATGAACAATTCTTAATGCATGAACACCATTGCATTCATAGGAAAGTTTACTAAAACATCGTTCAAAATAAGTATAGACATTTCAGGTATAATCGTATGTTTGTAAGTACCCATTGTTATTGGTGCATATTGTGTAACTCGCATTGAAGATGATTCAGGCAACGAAATAGTTATGGCACTTATCAAACAAAATTAGATTCAAAGATTGACAATAAAATATGCAAAATGTAAACATAATTGTTATGAATAAAATGATCGAACGATCTCAATTGGAAGCAATTACATTTTAGATACAAATATTGGTAGTTACAAACAATTTATTATTTGCTATTAATGGATTATAGCAATTTATTATTTGCTGTCAATGGATTATGGATTTTTTCACTTTGTTATTTTCACTGTTTTAGAAGCTGGTTCCAGTATCATGCAGAAAAAGCAACGTAATGTCAATGGCATCGGGCTTTAAATATAAACAAAAATTGTGTTCGATCAATTGTATTTCACTCGTAAAAATATTGATTTTCTGTGATCACTTGGTGACATAAATTCGATCTTACACCAAAATCAGCAAAGATGTTTTATGCATCAGTGAATATAACAGTGAAGATAACATGTTAGTAAATATTAAAACTAAGTTTGCCTCTTGAATTTAACCTGGATGTCGCTTGGTATATTGTCCATTGCAAATAACTCCGGGTTCATTGATTACAAAAATATTCAATAAAAGGGCATCGATAGACATAATTATGGTGATTGTAAGCTGAGACACCTCAAACATAGCACTATTTAATGTATGACAACACACTACCGCAGACTAATTGCTGATTATTTTCTTCACAATGTAGATGATATATATAATTTTATAGAATTTGGTTATACATATGGTTACATGGAAGGACGTCGGACAGGATTGGTAGTATTAACGAGGTATGATACATATTACAAAATGGTAAGTATGTCTATTTAACGATTTCTTGCGTAACAAAAATATCCTGATTGTGTATAATGAATTTACTAGGTTTGGTTTGTAATCATCATATTTAACTATATTTGTCACATAATTAAATCACATAGACACGTTGCTATTTACTTTCCTGCTAGCAAGATACTTTGCATTGTATGAGCCTTTGTGTTTAAAAGTCGTGTTATAGTGCTAGTTGTTTTATGTTAGGCATTTTCGGAGCCTTTTTGAGTTACGTTGGGCATTGTCTGTGCCCTTTGGTTTTGATGTGACTTTTGTTTCTTTCGTGCCCTTCTGTTGGGTGTTGCTTTTGTACATTATTTTATTTTTTAACATAAATCGTTGGGATTATTTGTTAACTCCAATGCCGTTTACAGTGGGGGTCTAATCAACAAAATGTTTTTTTTCTTCGCATTCACTATTTGTCTCCTGTCTGATTCGTTTGCGCTATTCATACCAAATCCATTTCGTTTATAAGTTAATATGAATCTTTAGAGTTATGGATTGTAGATGTGTTGCTAGTTTATTTCATTTTCCCGCGTACTTTTATCCCCTGTCCAATTATTTATTGTAATGTTGTTTACTACCATCAATAAATTGTTTGTGTGGTTGCAGGGATTTACTGTTAAGCTAAAACCATGTAGGACTTCAGATAGCTAAAACTAGGTATTTCAGTCTTTTTACTGTTGAAACCGGGTCATTCAGCTACAGAATTTAGCATTTGGGTTGCTGAAACTTGGTCATTCAGTTGTGTGACAGCTTGGATATGGACAGTTCATTTCTCATTCGGTTATGAGTTGGGCATTGTGCCGTGTAATTAGTATGTGATGTTTATAATATAAACATCACATACTTATTACACGGCACAATTATTATTATGTTTTCTGTGCCCGGTCGGTTAAGTGCTGCCTTCCTTATCCGATTTTTAGTATCGTTTACGAATTTGTAGAGACCACCTGTCAAAGACCATGGCAAGTAAATAAGATTGCTATTGTTGTACTTACTGCATGTCAGAAAACGAATAATTCAAGAGATGGAAAATGAAGCAAAACTGCACCACAGCTAATAGTCGAGTGTAACGTATTTTACAAATAATGATATTAATTCATAAAAACGATAACAAACCTTTCACTTTTTGCACGATTGTTGACTATTGTCTTACCAGCGTTCAAAAAGTTTACCGTACGCGAAAAAACGTGTCTGAGAGTAGCGTTTAAAAATTATCATTTCCAAGAAATTTCAATTATAACTTTTATCCGAGATACGTAAGCCAATCATTCATCTGTAAGTGTTGCTAAAATAATATGTTCACATTCATTCAAACAACACAGGACCAAAACCATATGTGACGGTTTGTAGTTTGCGTGATGCAATGCTATATTCACACGGCATTTTTCTTGAAAATCCATCACATTAACGTCACTATTGTATGATTAACTGTAAGAATGGGTAATTTTCCGACGTTACAACATTTTTGTTCGACAGGAAATCTTTAAATAGGACATGAACTTTGAGCTGTCTGCATTAGCAAGCCGTTATTCAGCAATATAGAATCATGATAATTTAAGTGTACACTGCGATAATGTAGCCGGGCTGGGGTATCATTAGGAGATTCTAAATGTCTTATAGTTGATATGTATCTAGCCTTTACTGCATTAAACTATTAGTTGTAAGGTCATTTAACATTCAGATTACAACATAATTGTTGCGAAAGATCGTTGAAACGAATGTAATCGAGTGACCACACTGACCCATAATGAGGTATCATTTTTGTTGCAGAAAAAGTTGTGGTTATACGGGGTAGAGATGACGATACTAATGTTCACCGTATTAGTCATCACTCAGTAGTACATTTGCGCTTCCAAAAGCGCTTGCAATCTATACACACGTGGATGACCAATATATAAGATACAATTAAGTCGGACAGGGAAAGCACCACTCGACTTAACCAGGCATAGTAAACATTAAAACAAACAACTGAACGACCCAAGACCCAGCTCTCAAAAGGCTGAATTAATTAGCTTCAGACATCAAAATGCTGAATGCCCAAGTATCACGGAAGAAATTATTAATCGGTTCAATTCCGTAACCTAGCCCTGGGTTGACATTCGCAAAACAACTGAGGAAAACACTAAAGACTTTCTTAAAATTATACAAAGTCCTTAAGCGTATCAACTAAATGAATACAAGCCCCAGTATAAAAATTATCGGGTCCAGCTTTTATAGTAATATATAATCACATTTATTGTTGTATGTATTTATGCTAAGAACGTTGTTCCGGGTTAGTTCTATCTCCATCACACACGACGTTATATACACCAGAATTTACCTTTGTACAGAGCCCTCACAGAGTGTTGGTAATGTTGTTATCTACAACATAATGGATAAGATTACTTCGTCTGTCAACACTTACACAGTATGGTGACCACATGACGATTCCCGAAGGCTTTAAGATACAGATTTGTCTATCACAATTTTAACTAGATCACCACCATCAATCACGTACATTCGAGCGATTTCAAAATCAGTACCAATGTGGGCTATATGGGTTTGAGTTCTCAGTTATGTTCTTCCAAGACAGTTAATGTTTTATAAACCATTTCTTTGCTAGGGTAACGTACAACAGACGTATAAACTGTTGAAAGTCATTATTATAATGGGTTCATGTTCCTATTAATGTCAACCTGTTCATCAAACACCATTGTGACTGTCTGTTAGATTTTTATGTAAACTTATTTTTGTATGCATATTGCATTATTAATAATATGTTTGAGCTTTAATTGTTGAGGTAACGTGACGCGCATTTGACGTAACATCATGTGACGTATTGTTTATTTTTGGTTGTTAAGGATAATTTATAACGACAGAGCTAGTAAAATTTAAGATCAACGAATCATTTTGAAACTGTGACATGCAATAATTAATAAGACGTCAAATTCGGTAGAAGTTTATTGATTTTAGATCCATTTGAATTGGAAGTATATTTATTTGTATTTAGATTTATCTTTTATTGGGTTACACTTCAAAAGGCTTAATCATTTAATGTACAGTCAAGATTATTTTCACGTCATAATTCTTTAATTTGTTAGTTATTATTATATTTTTGATATGTATTTTCAAACCTGTGTATTTACTCTATTTTTGTTTATATTATATTGATAGAGAAGCGCTATAAAAATCGCATAGAAATAGAGCAATAAGAAAATCAGCGCATTTTACTCATTTGTCAACAGTCCAGTTTCAACACTGTCATTGTGTTTGACTTTCATTCTGCGGACGAAGAATATTATAGAATGAAACAATACATTTTGTAATAAGCTAAATCAGCATAAAGGTACAGAGTGGTCGAACTACATGTATTAGTAAAAGAATAAATAAATTCTAAGTCACGTTCGGTTAAGCTATAAAACCCTGAACGAAAGAAATGGGGAAAAACAGTTTAGAAACTAAAAGTAGAAACAACTAAAACAATTGTAATGGAAATTTCGTCCCATAATGTTGCACAATTTATTACATTTTAATCTCTCATAATTCAACTTTCGCTTCTAAATCATCATTTAACCAAATACACAAAATAAAAAAAGTAGAAAATAGTTAAATCATATAGTTCAGCCACGATGCTTAACTTGTCGCTGCAGAACGCCATAAATCTCCATAGAAATCTGCAAGTAATCCATTACTTAGAGACTTCTAATCCAACAATACATCATTCTGATTGGATTATTTTTAAAACAATCCCCATAAGTAGCATCGGTTTACTATTTCTCTAATGTTATCATATTTTACGTCGGCGAATAATTGTTGCGAAGTAGGATGATAAAACACATTTATATACGGTAGCATTGCTAGTGTGTATGCATTGTGCTCTGTATCAACACAACGGTCATTGCTTAAACTTCCATTGTCCCAGAAATAAATGTTATTAATAATGACAAACGGATGTTCCGCAATTATTTAAATGATCTGCTTCTCAATCTTCACATTCGAAATCTACACTTGATTCAGAATGTTGTGGGGAAATTATCCAGCTAGTTTGCCTAAGGAAAACGTTAGATTGAATGTTGTTCATACAAGGCAATATACAAAGGATACATTCCAACCAAATACGGACAAATTCCATGCCGTGCACGAGCACCACTTGTACAAAAGTCATTTCGAACTAACCGTTCCGCGTGGGTGATTTTGTGCCTAAACTCTTGTTTTATTTCTGTAAATCGATAGATTAATGTGTTGAATAAAAACATAACACAACTTCATATGTATTGATTGAATATATCTCATAGTATCAAATTTATATTCTATATTGAGTGCCGACAATCTTTCACAGACTGTAAACAAAATGACGAACTTGTTCTAGGTATAATAATTATGTGTACTGCGTTTGTTTGAGTCATGGTGACTCGGTTTGCTATTCGTTATTCTGTCACAAGTTAAATCATATTCAAAACTGAATTATGTGTACATCATTCTGTAGATGTTCACTTGTTAAGAAGGATATCGGTTTCCAAGACAAAAACAATATCTCGCTCAACGAATCACAGTACTCGATGCCATATATTATCTTGTTGAAAGTGACACATGAATGTCATTTCAAATGTATATTAGATACCCAATCGTATCATATAACATACCGGTATTACCCGTTGTGTCCTCTGTTATCCATATGCAATGGTCATTGATTTTGTTCATTGTGTCCTCGTTTTCAAGCGTTTGTTCTCAGATGGAATATTTAACATTTGACAATTTTGTATTACTTTTATGGTAATGGTATTAATTTACAGACACTATTTGATCAGTCTCAAACTGACTTTTCTGGCAATGTAAAAGGTTTTTAAAAACATGAGGATGTTGTCTGCCTTTCATTTGATACAACCTGCACGCTTAATGATGAATCCATTAACACTCGTTATCATTGTTTCTTTCAAAAAGTAATGTCGAGTGTCGCTTTGCGGGTTGTATATGGTAAGGGGCGTCCTTGTGATTCGTTATTGTCTTCATTGACATAGTATTACTCTTCATTTTTAAAATGATTATGAAATATCCCTGCCTAATTCCATGAAAATCGGTTAGGATTCCCGAGTCATATGTACACAGAGAAAGCAAATACTCACGGTGTCACAAACAAGACAAAAACATGTTAAATAATATGGAAACATTACTAACACTCTCAACGTATGACTGCTGAACGTCTTTGTTGATATGTCATTTAGCTGCAACCCTTGACATTCAGCCTTTATTACTGTTTTCAACTGTCAGGACTTCTGACAGCTAAAATTAAATACATGTATTTCAGCCTTTTTACTGTTTGAACTAGGTCATTCAGCTTGGGCATTCAGCTTTTTGTTTGCTGAAACTGGTTCATTCAGATTTTCTACAGCTTGGACATGGGATGATCATTACTACAGATATTGGGCCTCATGGTATGTATTTATGTTTTCTGTACTCGACTGGTTAGGCTGAGTGCTGCATTCTCTGGCTGTCTTAATAATATATTTTTGATATCTAGTTATTACATGATAAAGGTCCACAACTTTTTAACCGTCGGTAAAGGTAAAGTGGAATTGTATAATATCAAAGGTCACATTGCTTTAAATGATGTTGTACCTAAGGCATGACTTTTTGTCATTTAAGAGGGGTTTCTTAACCTTGTTACAAAAATATTAATACAATGTCACTTAGCCCGGTGTTCCTGGAGAACGGCTCATATTATATATAGAACCATCCCAAGCACATAAAGGAGAAAAATAACTTATTACAATAAACGCTACACTAAGAATACATCACCTCCAACACCGATGCCGAATAAATACTAGCATATAAAACAAATAATGTACTAAGATGTACTATGGCTATAATATGGTATTTCTTTTTTGAAAGAGGGAAGAAAATGGCCTGGTCCAGCACAGTGTCCAGCATAATAAAGTTGCAGATTACCTGTTGATAAAAGTGTGTATCTCATTTCATTTTCTCTTAATATTTACCTATTTTTTATCGATATTTCGATAGAAAAAACAAACATTTATTTATAGTATAATTAAGTGCTGACAGGCAGTTAAACAAACTAGTGTTTCTGACTTTTATAATCAGCGCTCATCCACAAGCAATTAACAATATATCCGCTATAGCTACTACTGTAACTAAGCACAAACCACGGAAATGATTGTATATCATTTGAGTGCATATCTGACAATTATACATTAAAATTAATCATTGCCTCTTGAAAATTACTCTGATGTCGATTTGTAATTTTCTTTTGCAAAATATTTAATTACTTATATATTATAAACAACACTCTATAAAATGCTATCGATAAAAGTATGGTGTCTGTGAGATCAGATACAAGGCAATTAACACTTGGTTATTAATGACGATGCACTACCACAGATTTATTTCTGATTTATTTTTACAAAATCCAGATGATAAATACAGTTTTATGAATTTATTTTCATAAATTCGGAGGGACGTCAAGCTGGATTGGTAGTAATAACGAGGTCAGATACATATTAAATCAATAAGACCCAGCAGCACCAATGAACATCGCGTATTGGTGCATCATTGACTCATGCATAATCTGTATAATATACGGACTTTTATTCGAGTACTATATTTTGATTGGTTAACAGCGGATATTACGACATGTTTGACTCGAGTTATATGTTTAAACCATTAATCTATTCCAGACTGTCCTAATGCCAACATTGCACTGTTTGCACTGTTTGGGTAGTTCCTGTTCAAAAATGATATTCCCAATCACAGTACAGTCAGGATTTGATACAACAACACTGTGTGTTATCAAATATGTCAGTACATTGCATTAAAACAAAAAGCGTTTCAACCATTTTATTCTCATGAATAGTTGTTAGAATATCGTGTCGCGTTGTATAGAGACTTGATTGTATACAAATCCTATTGTTTTACATTTATTTATAGTTTTGTTTTTCATTTATGTATACTAATGCTATTGTAAGGACAGTGCGTTTGATAAGATGTATATATAGTTTATTTCCAATACATGAGACTTTACAGTCTATGAGCATTACAAATATTTACAATACAAATTTAAACATACAATGGTCAATGGCACCAGTAATAATACATGTACATAATTATGTATAGTCACTGACTCAAGTCAACATTATTGAAAATACATTATAAATTGAAACACGTACAATTACAACGTTAATAGTGAATATGTATGAAAACACGAAACAAAATAAACTTCCAAAGTTATAGTAAGTACAATACAATCCTGTTACACAACGTCAATAAGATATCTACCGAAACTTTTCTTCATACCGATTCATATTACAACGACGTTGCTAATGTTGTTACATACCGATTCATATTACAATGTTGCTAATGTTGTTATCTACAACATAATCGATGAAATTAATCCGTCGTTCAACACTTACACAGTATGGTGACAACATGACGATTTCGGAAGGCTTTTAAATACAGATTTATCTCTCAAGATTTTAACAACAAATACCTCATCGATCATACATCGGAGTGAGGTCAAAATCAGTAACTGTATACTTAAATTCCAATGACTACTTAGCGTATCGCATTATAAATCACTAAACTATGGTTTTGTGTAATATTCCGATATAGTATGATCTTTTTTCATGTAATATTAACAATATAATTAGAAAGATAAAAGATATTCCGTGAAAAATATACACCGAGTACTTCGCTGCTATTGCAGTTGATGTGTCGCTATTATAGTCAATGAGTCGCTATCGCTAAATTCATCGTGTTGGCACATACAAACAATAAGAGAAAGAAACAGTACGTGATGCAATAAGCTAACTCAGCATAAAAGCACTGAGTGGCCATACCTTTTACACTTGCTAATGAACAGCACAAAAAGACAAATATGCCATACGAAAACAAATACTTTTCGTTGTGTTTTCAATCTTGATAAAAAAAAATGTAATGAAACCAACCAATTTGTTATACTCGAATTTGAAACAATTGTCATGGAAACGTTCCATAATGTTGTATAATAGTTATTACATTTTAATCTCTCATAATTCAACTTCAGCTTCTAAATCATCATTAAACCAAAAAACACGAAGTAAAAATAGAAAATAGTCAAAGCCAATAATTCAGCCGCGATGCTTAACTCGTTGCTGAAGAACGCCATAAATCTCCATAGAAATCTGGAAGTAATCCTTTAGTTAGAGACTTCTAATCCAACCATACATCATTCTGATTGAAAAACAATCGTCATGAGTAACATCGGTTTAATATTTATCTAATGTTATTATATTTTACAGCGGCGAATAATTGTTGCTAAGTCGCATGATAAAATACATTTGGATAATTTGGCAGAATCATTACTAGCGTGTATGCATTGTGCACAGTAAATGATTGTCCGTATCAATGATATTCAGAAACAGTCATTACTAAACCTTCCATTGTCATAGACAATGGTATCAATTAATATGATGAATTATCTGCTCCTCAATGCTTCAGTCTTGAAATCCAACCATGATGCAGTATTTGTGTGAGGACATATTCCGGCTAGTTTGTCTAAGGTAAATGATTTTACCAAGGTAATACATGTGATCATATAGGGAACTTTCTGTTATATAATATACGAGGGATGTTCAGAAATAACGTAGACTTTTACTCTGAAGTTCGCATTTATTGTAGTACGAAAATGATAATTACACCATCATGATTCGGAATCCTTCTGCGATCAGTACACAAAATTAGGTATATCTGTAACAAATCTGTCATAAATTATAGCTTCTCAAAACCAGTCACTACCACACACCCGGAGCAACACAAATGACGTCAGTGACGTTACAATGTCGGTGTCGATGAAATAACGTCAACGATCAATTCACTAAAGTATAAAAAATTGACACCCAGTGAACTTCTCAAAAATGCCTTGTATGTATTGTGATCGTAATGTGCGATAATGTTGGTGGTAGTGTGCTGCATATTGTATAGATTTCGTCTATTTCTTTCTATACTGTGCAGTACATTTTTGTGCCTGAAACACGCAACGTAAATGTCAACGCTGTGACTATAGGTGTTCTAATGCGACCTCCATCTCTTTAATACTATTTTAATATCATTTTAAGACCAAATTGTGACTGCCAGAACTCGTCCTACGCATGTTATTGAACATATTAGAGGTTTCAGTGGGATTTCCCCCTAATTTCTTTATTAGTTATCACTGCGCGAATTTTGGTGTTAATAAATAACGCCTTGACATACGTTATGGATTGCAGAACGTGTGCTATTCACATATTGCGTATTTCTATTCATTACGTTTAAATGTCACCAAAACGTCTGTGTACAGTGTTTTGACATAGCATAATCTATTGGTGGAGTTTTAACACCAAGTATAACCTGAAATGATACTATAAGCAGTGAAAGTAATGACATAAAGTAGAAAAATGGGTTGCCCCGGGTACGCGTAACCATGGTTATTTAAATGGCGGGCTTACCTATGATATCCATTAAATGTTTTGAAAAATATTCCACCAGGTGGCAAGACAATTCCGATTTCAAAAAACATGTTCATATATAATCTGTCTACTACATTGATCGTTTTACAACAGAAGTCTACGTTACTTCTGAACGTCCCTCGTATTATACTAATTTACATGTATTTTGGTCGATTGCTTAGAAGGATTTTCCAACTTCATATTTCATCACATGAGGGTATTAGAGAATAGATGACACCTGGTCTTAAATACGGAGCGTCTAGCAAGGGACCATGTGTTTCGGCTTTGGTATAACGCGACCAGTGATAAAACCCGGGACACTGGAAGCAGACAATATGATTAGAGGGAAGCCTGTTTGAAGAAGAAACATGGTGTAACATTCTGACATTACGATACGGATGCCTACGCTATACACTGATTTAAAGTTATAAGTACACCAACACAGTAAATGTCGTCCGCCGCTGTCGTCCGCCGCCACAATAACTATTTTCTACAGTTAAATCAAATAGCTTTATTTTACACGAAGTGTGAATAGCCGAGTGATTATGTCTTTGATTGTGAAGCTAGAGGACCCGTGATCGTATTCTCTCGGCATCAAAATATTTCTTTTTGAAATGAAACATGATAAAAGTTGGCAGCGAGCATGCGCAAACGGATGTGATACTCGGATTTATTTACTTTACCGGTAATTAGTACATCCCGGTAATAGGTATATTGAGGATATAATCATAATAGAATTATTATGTATATCCTCGTAAATACAAAAGAAGCATGAATATATTGTTGCTCAGCTTTTAATTGTGTTAGGTATAACATACCACATGTTCGGATAGAAAGACTCGTGAGACCGTCTATACGATATAGACGGCCCCACTCGGTTTCTATCCTATATATAGACGATTTTAAACCGCATTCTCTGTTATATTGACCATGGAATACAAGGCGTTGATTGGCTTATAGCGACTAACCATGGACTAAGACCGTATTACTTAAAATAGGTTGCTGCTCGTCATTAGCAGACATGTCACAGGTCAAGGTCGTGATAACAGTAAGTAACATGTGACATGCATGTTTTACAAACATTTCTTGCTCTTTCTGTAATCGAAATTCTTCGAATTTTATGTTGTTAAAGGTTGGGAATTACCTACCTACCTAATCCTCTTCGGGCGGTTTTGCCCCTAAGGCCAACACCAAAGAGCGCCAATGTTTTCTATCCGCAGCTAATCGTTTCACTTGGCCCCATGTCCATCCGTTTGCTGTCATTTCACGGTTTATGGATCTTCGCCAAGTTTCCTTCGGTCTTCCCCTATTTCTCTTTCCAGTTGGTGTCCATTTCATAGCCACCCTAGGGATGGAATCTGGTTTCATGCTTTGTACGTGACCTATCCATCTCCATATACGTCTTTGGATTTCTGTAGAGATTGGAATTGTGTTTGTTCTTTGGTACAGGTCTTTGTTCGAGATGGTGTTTGGCCAGAAAATGCGTAGAATCCTTCTTAGGCATCTAGTTTGAAAGACATCTAAACTGTGGGTGATGTTGTTAGCAACCTTCCAGGATTCCGCACCATACAAACGGACAGATATAACTATGCTTCGGAATATTCTAAGTATTAGTATTGGTGTTTATCTTTGTGGACTTCCAGATGTTCTTCAGTGATGCAAAGCTTCCTCTAGCTTTGTTGATACGGGCCTTCACATCTTCTTCAGAATTTACATTTGACGTAATTTTGCTGCCTAGGTAAACAAACTCCTGGACTTCTTCAATTTCATCATCTTTAATTCTAACTTTTTCTGTAATTTTTGGGTTGATCCTCATCATCTTTGCTTTCTTGGAGTTAATGTTTAGTCCTATTTGGTTGGCATGGTTGTCTAATTTTGTAGTTTTCTCTTGGATATCCCAATGGCGATGTGACAGCAGAGCAATAACATCTGCGAAATCCAGGTCTTCCAAAAGGTCTGTCAGTGTCCATGTTATTCCTTGCCTTGAATCTCTGATAGGTTGGGAATTGATCGACAACTAATAGTCAACATTTCAAGACTTTGTATACAAAACATAGCATTGCACGTGTATATTCGTGGATTCATTTATCGTCAATTAACGTATTTTAATTGAATATAGTTTTATAAGCATGTGTTACAAAGATGTGCTCCTTTGGTTCTAGATGTTCAAATATAATATATGTCTTCCAAAAACAGAATCTCAAGACGATATATAACTAACTTACCGATGTGGTTAGGACATGATGTAACGTTTGTTGGGTGCATAAAGGGAGACAATTGGATAATTATGCACACAGTTTACCCTGTAGGTTGTCATTAGAGTAGAATGACATATATAAGGCCAAAAAATCACCCTTAGTAATGAGCTAGCTTTTCACTGACGAGATTTGTTTGTGTCTATCCGTCCGGCACGTTACAAATAGTGTTAGACGTGGGAAGAAGTCAACTGCCAGACCGGAGTTGCTTTACCCATGTGTTTCCCAGGCCAAATGTCTCGGAGGGGGGAGTAATGTAACGTTTGTTTGGTGCATAAAGGGAGGTCATTGGATAAATATGCACAAAGTAAACCTTGTAAGGGTCATTAGAGTAGAATGGCATATATAAGGCCAACAAATCACCCTTAGTGTGAGCTAACATTTCACTGACGGGGTGTGTTGGTGCTTGTCCGTCCGGCACGTTACAATTATAAAGTAAGTATAGCAAAAGCAAAAACTAGTCATATGTATAAGGGGAAAATAAACCAGGGCAAACTGCGTCACAAACAAGACAAAAGACTGCTGAACGAATGGGTTGATAGCGTGTTATAACAGGATAAAGGTCCAACACTTTGGAAACGTCGTAAAAGTACAGAGGAATCGTATAATATAAAATGTAATATTGTTTAAATTGATGTTGTACGTAAGGTAAGATATATGTTGGTTGATCAGACAACCCATTAAAGGATCATGTACGAACGAAATATGTTTTAGGAACATGTTCGTCACAGACAATCAACACATCATAAATAGCTACGATATTGGAACAATGAAATGGGTTACTATTTCTGAATGGATGCGTCTGAAAGAGAACACATTCTGCGAACAAATCATACATCATAGCAATAAATGTCTTCACTAAGATAATAAATGTGTATGGTTACGTTTAAGTTAGTACGTAGTGTACATATAATAAAGTGTGTGACAGTGTATACAAATCACACAGTCTGTGGTAATTGAATATCTATATTCTAGATACGTATGGTGTAATTACATCTCATGTTGGTTAATTGACCATTAATCCAACATTATTTGAACCAACTGCAGCTAACAGACAACGATATATGTCTGTTTCCCAATATTACATCTACACTAATTATCCTAATAATTTTGAATCGCCAGACGGCATTGTACGTGTTGCGAGTTTTTAGCCCATCCAAAATTTGGTCACCCCTGTCAGAGTGAAATTTGTGTGTACCGGAAGTGTTTTTTTCGGGGTACTCTGAAGACGTGAATGGAATTGGCAAACTCATTTAAAAAATATTTTTGTTGTTAATAAATTATCTTTTATTTTCTAATGATGTTTAAAAATGTTCATTGAGATAACCGAAGGCCCTAGCTTACAAAACATTAAACGCGATAGGGGAGGTAAGAATGCTAGCGCGCGAGATAAAGGCGGTCGGTTAGCATTTTAGACTGTCCCTCGCAAACGGAAGTTTCATTCGTCCGCCACTTCGCTTCGGTCAAGTAAGTAAAATAACTGCTTATACGATTAAAGTACTTGTTTTAAACAAGGAAAACTGTCTTTTATACACATAATTAGCGTAGGTAAACAAATAAATCAACTTTCGATGCTAATTTGCATCATAAAGTTTGATAAACGAAGCGTATCCAAATTTGTTCGTACCCAAATTGTCAACAACAAACAATCAACCAACAACCATTTATTGTGAATTAATTATCAACAATCATTTTGTGTTAGATGACCATGTTAATTGATCTTATAATGTAGGACAACTGTCTACTGCTGGTTTGTCAATACAGATCTCCGTGAAAAATATGAGAATTGACCAAAATGCAATGTAACTTTTCATGAGTGCTTTTATGATTATTTATCAGAAAGTTTTTTGGGAAAAAAGCTCAAAATATAAGTTGACAAAGAACATGAACTCCTCGGTGCTTTTTGTCTGTGGATAGTATGAACATAACAAGACCGAAGAAGTGACAGTTGTCCCAAGACCCTTCAAGTTCAAAGAACCCTCAGATCCAGTTAAGGCCTGTGTTGGTTGACCCGTGTTTAACAAAGTTTCTGTCGTGTTGATCAGTATTCTGCTGTGACTGTCCATTACAGTATGTAGCTGCCATGTGACCTCCGGTGTGATGCCATCATAAGAGCTGTCATTGACCTAAGCGGTATCAACAATATTTTTAACCAGTCGATTATCGATTCACATTTTAGAATATTCACCATATCGACATTACTGGTTAAAACCCGTTGTCTTGGATTACGGAATTAATTCAGCGACAATGTGCGAGATATTCCGAATGTACGTCAGGGGGGAAACTGATATAGCGTATAGGGCAACTATGTACAAAAATCGCAATTATTTTAGCCAAAAGATAAGAATTTGAATAAAGTCTTACTTGAACACATTGACAACATTATTTTACGACCTCGCTGACAATTTTTTGCCACAATAATATGTTTAACTTGAAAATGAGTATATTTTCTCACCATCGGTATCGAGCTTCGAAAGCGACAGTGTAGAATAAAATGCAATATTTCAGATATTGAACATTTGTTCAGATAATTCTTGCTAAAGTTTAAAAATGGAGATGTTTAATGATAATGTGCAACAACTGTTTTATATGTTTTTCATGTTTAAACGTTGAAAAAAGAAAGAAAATACACTCCCGCTATACCGCTTATTGCTTGCTAACCCCCTGACCGTGAAATTCCGGTTCCGGAAAATTGAGTTTTACTAAGTAATGTCGATATCGAGAACCGATACCTGAGTAAATGAATGGAACCACCGAAAATCCTCCTTTTCCTGCACAAAACAGTCCGTCTGTTAAAATGTAACTTCACAAATTGTAAAAATTGGTCAAGTCTAAACTCTAACGAAACGTGCTATCTCAAAGCTGAATATATACCCAACATGTACAGTGTAGAATGGCTAAAAAGGGATCATTGACTGAAAGGCCTGTTTCTTGTTCGTCTATATGTGTAACTGTATAACGATGTATCGCCGATGCTTGTCTTCCTCTATATTGGAATCATCGATATGCCTTGGGTCGTTCAATGACAGCTCTAGTCGTCATTCAAGAAAACGCTAAAACACACTGTTCTTAAAACCATATTCTGGCTGATTATCATTTTGATTCCTTAGGGGTCTCCTAAAAGATAGTTCAGTTATAACTGCAGATAGGGGTTGTCACTGACCATATTAACATTATAGGATAAAACCCGTTTTCCGGTATAACAGAATTAATTTAACAGCAATGTGCGAGAAATTCTGAATCTAATATTTTTTAACAGGGGGGTGGCTGCATTAAGCCAATAGAGCAACTAGGTACAATAATCGCGATTATTTTTGCCAAAAGGAAGATCATGTGAAAACTTTAGTTACATTGTGACTCACTGAACTTATGTAATGCTAATCAGTGATTTGTTTGGGGCCGAATACAGGCCCCTTCCCCTAGCAAAATAACCTCCATTTTGCCCAAAAAATCACCATTTTTTTCCCAAAAAGTAAGCATTATTTCCCCCCTTTTGTGCTCGCTGGATTCAAAGCAACTACGGTATAGCTGTTAAAGTCAAAACAATGTATTTTCTAACTTGCAAAAGTCCTTGTCACAAATATTATCAGTAGAAAATAGCAATTTATGAACAATTTTAATCGAAACAATATTTTTTAATAATTTAATAAGCAGGGACGATAAGGGGTGTTTTAGGCCCAAAGAATTTTTGAAAAAATAAAATCGCCGATGGGACGTTTTTCTTTGCATATATAAACGAAACAATGTCTAAACTGTCAGTTAATCACGTTAATATGTATTTATACTTTCATTCTGACTGCATACGGGGCCTATTTGGACCCCCAGAATGGCCAAAATCGGCAATTTTGACCGAAATATCGCCAAAAAAATACAAAGTGTGATACGAGCACAGTTGTGTACCAAGTTCATATTGCGAACAAATGATGTTATTTTAAAAACAAATTGTTGTACAAAGTATGAAAGTGGTACACAGCCGTGCTCGTATCTAGCTTTTTAAAAAGCTCAAATTCCGTAACCCACTGGTTTTTAGTACCGCCACCTCTAAAATCAGCCAAATACTCGTTAAATATCATGACAAGTCAATCGTTTTGCTAAGTTTATTTAAAATATGTTTAACCAAACTTATTTTTACAAAAAATGAGTTCGAAACCGGGTTGACTAATCGAAATAAATGAATTAGAACACGAACCAACGAGTGGGTACGAAGCAATTTGATGACGAATATAACTAAGTAAACAAACATCGCGCACCTTCTTAGCGACGACCTACTTTCAGTTTGACAGGTGGTCGGGTGATCAATAAACAAACATCTATCAGCCAGATTCCATTTTCATATCGTCAAAATACTTTACTGTGCGAGTAAGTAAGTAAACATTTTCATTTATTACTAGAGTAATTTCTATCGTGTTTCTGACTTTCATTGAATCAACACCGTTTTGCACACGTTTCGTCTGCAAAATGATGTCTGAAATTCCCATTGAAATTGACGAGATTTGAGCCTGTTAATATATGAAATACGAATAAAGGGATACCAGACTTATTATAACGTAAATTAAACCTACACAGTGTCGGTTTACGAACCAGTTTTTCAAACATTCACGGTGAGAGTGAGACCAGATTCGGACGGTGATCTGCGTCAGATTGCATGGTCTAAAATACTGTTTGCTTTGGTTCAGCATTTGTGTGATTTATCTTACACGTTTGTTCAAAGCATATCATGAAACGATCCTTAATCGTGTTGTCGTTGGTCAATTGCTCTGCAATATTAGGTATGTATTATCACTCCGTGTACCCCGATAAGGCGTGCTAGCCTGAATACTGCTGTGTTAGCCTATCGCAAAAAATTCAACATTCAAGAGATTAGGTAGTTTGTGCCTGTTTCATTTATTTCATGTCTACACCAGTAAAACGAAGAACATGTACATGTGCAGTGGTTCTTCCTCGACACGAAGATGTGTTTTTATTCGATCACAAACGTCACATTATATTTTAAACTTAATAAATGTGTCAAAAAGTCAGCAGTTTGGTCTTTAAAAAATAATTGAAAATACTTATAGACCGCGGAGAACGCTCAAATTTCATGAACATGTAGTGAAATAATAGTAGCATATTTCATCATATTGATGTATGCACTGGCATCGGTATCTTTCTAAAAAATGACAGGTTTTCCGCGCTTGGTGGCATAAAATGGATAGTGCACGAGTTATACCACAGATACTGCACATGTCCACTGTAAAACAATTATTATACTGCCTGTGTTGTCTGTTTTAATACTTGTTTCATGGATACATGCAGGCCTGGAATAGATAATTTAACATTTCCATGGGATGAAATCTACATAGTTTTTACTCGAGATAATAATATAATAATATTGTTCGGCATCATTGTTACCTGTAAAATCACAGGTGCCAGTATCGTACTGTAAGTCTGTCTACTTACGAGTAGAATCTACGAGTAGAATCTACAAGCAATTACATAAATCGAGTAAAGAGCGCATTGAGCTACCTGTTATCACCATGAGAGTTGAAGACATGAGAAGCCAGATTGTTAATTATATACAGAGCGTCTGTTTGATCGGCTCATGCGAACCCAATACATGTATATCACTTTTCGTTAATTACTTTCCACGTCACTTTACTTGCGAGTAGGTCCATATGTGTATTTTGAAACCACTAGAGTCCCCTAGACATAATAACCCCTACTAACAATGCTCTCCCAAAATGTAAAAGAGAAGCCCCGCTGTATGTTGTCTTGAAGTACTAACAAGCCCGCTCATAATTGAACGATGCCTATCGGCCTACCATCTACACATTTATTCGCATGGCTATTGATAATATTATAAAAACATATTGAATACATGTGTCCGGCCTATTCCGTCAACAAGAATGCGGAAACACTGCGGTATACAGTACACCGGCTATTGCTAGTAAAGGTGAGTAATGTTATCCATTTTCGCAACCTTCAAGTGCACAACAGGGTAAGTTCAGAGACGCTGTTTTGTCTTTCTGTGTGTGTTGAATGTAAATTATATACAAAAGTATCTACCGGCAAACGATCAGGGACTGCTTAAAAGGGCATTTAAAAGACCAAACTCGTATCGTTCCTCACGCAAAACATATGCTCGGTCTGTCAAATAAAGATGTTTTTGTTTATATTCCTCGTTAAGCTACACAATTTGAATCGAGCAAAAGAACATACCAGTGACCAAGCATAATATGTTGTTAATGTTTTACCAGGAATGGAGTCATAAATGACGGTGCATTTTGAGATTTTTAGTATTGCATTAGTATTGCTCACTGTTGTACAGAGTATTGCTGTTCAGAGTACGGAGTATTGCTCACGGAAATTTAGTAAATGCTAGGTATAGCCAGATATATTACTTATTTTGTCTAGATAATTATGTTGAAAATTGGAGAGTGTAAAAACTACATGTACATAACACATGCTGGAATGACGAATTCTGAGTTGGGTCCCTCGAGATTTTAAATGTAATACTGTATATGTACACACGTTTGAGATATACTTATTTTAACTATGATATGGACGCTTTTTTGTATTGTTTAAAATTACAATCAATACTTACACTCAGCACTCAAATATTCGAATTCACTCTTCTGAGGTTCATAAAAATAGTTATAATGTTAAATTGGTACTAAGTATAATTTTTGGCTGATTTCCTAGTTTAATAAGAGTGAGCTAATGTGCAATACTCTGTACAGTAAACATCAGTACGCTGTACACGCACTTATTTACATAAATTTGTATTTTGGTGTGTATCTTTGTTGAACATCGATCATTTTTTTCTGAAATTTGGACTTAAGACATTAAAGTTCAGTGTAACTAGAATGCCCAGTTTAAACGCATTTAAAGTGATGTGGGCAAAGTTTGCGAGTGAGCAGCGGACAATAACTGAGTAATTTGAACACTTCTATGAAAAATACCTGTTATAATATGGCGTACTATAAAGTTATGAAAATATCCGAATACATTAAAACCTAGTTGAGATGAAGAAAGTAGTCAGTAATTTGGAAATTATCGTCTCTGAACTAATCCCAGTAAACACTATAATGTCGCGAAAATCGATAACATTACTCCCATTCACTAGCAATATCCGGTTTACGGTATACCGCAGTGGAAATACATGATGTATAATTATTTATCACATGTTTGACGTCGCGGTAGCGTAATAAAGCCATTATTTATTTTTGATAATGCACTAGTGTAATAAAGCTACCACGCGACGTCATTTAAAGTATAGGCGACGTCGTCAAAGTTCCGCGTTTATTATAGTGAAAAATACGTAGCTATTTTATGTTTCGGCCGGAAAAGGCTAACGTATGATAAAAAGAACATTACATTTGTGACTTTCCACATTTATTTCTCGCATTTTATTATTTTATTCAACTCGTTTAATAAATTCAATATGGAAAGACACTCATGTAATATCCTCTATATAATAGCACTTACGTTACATTTGTCTCATAATCAGACATTTTTGCAAATGGCAGATTTCATACAAACGGAGATGACATGAGGCGTTCAACAAGAGGATAATTGATAGGATAAATCCCGTTTGTTGCGTGTTTTGTTGTTGTCTGTTATGTTACGTTTAGTTACCAGTTTTCGAGGGCCTCCTAATTCAGCAATCAAGCTACCCTTCGACATTTAACTTCCCATAGGCATTGTGCTACCTAAGGAAACCTGCGTTCGAGTCATAATATGGAGACTACTATTCTCCTGGTTTGTGTGAAGACAACATCGAGATGCGGCGACCAAGACTATCGAACATGAACAAACACCACCCTCACAGGTACCAATTCACAGCTTGGTCGAGTTGAACATTATTGGTTAATTTTGATCCGAGAAAATGAGCAGTTGCGCAGACGGAAATTGAACCCGGACCTATCTATCTCCAAGCGCGTGTCCTACCTGTAGGCACCCACAGTTAGTTTCGTGCCCAGCTGTTTCCGTTTAGTCCTGCATTCCCTGTCCGATCTGTCATTATCTTATCGAAAATCCGCTGAATATCTGCAGTACACTGAAAGTAGCCTTGTTTTCTGGATTCCAGTTTGATGTATAGTGGAAGACAAACATTTAATAATTTTGAGAATGGAAAAAACGTCACTAGCGAGTTGTTAAATTGAGTGTCAGTGACTTCACTGCGAAATATTAAGCGTTTACGACTTTCTCATAAACGCTTTAACAGATAAGCTGCGATCTAACCCACTTATTGGTACTTATTGGATACTAATTCGTGAAACGGGGCGTCTATGTGATTTTAAAATGTAAGGTTCAAACTGCAAACCACTTGTGATCAAGCGACGTACTAACTTATTAGACCGCTCAGGTATTGCAACAACCCCTAAAAAGATTGCGTAACCAGGATCAATGTGACTGCATTGCACCACACCGGTAATTGGTTGATATAGACAAGATCTTTATACTCTTATTGACAATGTTGCTATATGTATGTGTACGTCTATATTACCTAGGCCATATTTTTCTGATTTATAGGAATGGTTAAAGATATCTTTACATGCCGATTTGCTTTAAATAAATGGTAAATTGATAAAAATAACACTCGTTACATAAACGGAACACGCACAAATAGCGCTTCTGTGAAATAAAAAGCAAAGAACGAACGCATTAGATATATACGTTCATGCGAAGATACCTTGGTATATGGGTGGTGTAACTAAGAAAATGATACACGGGATTTAGACAGTATATTATATGGGGATTTGTTTTAAATTCAGCAGATCAATGCGATTAAAACTAAATACATGTTTAATATAGATAGACAAGAATTGTTGTATGAAAATTGTGTCGTGAAAATGTTGTTTTCAGTCCTAAAACATTAAAACTGTTAGCAACAAGGGCAGTATTCATCTACGACTCGGGCAGTATCTAGACAATTTCACCATATAACTCGTGCACTATCCATTTTATGCCACCAAGCGCGGAAAACCTGTCATTTTCAAGCAAGATAATGATACCAGTGCATACATCAATGCGAATAAATGTGCTACCATTATTTCACTACATATTCATGAAATTTGAGCTTTCTCCGCGGTCTATAAGTATTTTTAATTATTTTTTAAAGACCAAACTGCTGACTTTTTGACACATTTATTAAGTTTAAAATATAATGTGACGTTTAAGATCGAAAAAAACCACATCTTCGTGTCGAGGAAGAACCACTGCACATGTACACGGTCTTCGTTTTACTGGTGTAGACACGAAATAAATGAAACACGCACAAGAAACCTAATCTCTTGAATGTTGAAATTTTTGCGGTAGGCTAACACAGCAGTATTCAGGCTAGCACGTCTTATCGGGGTACACGGGGTGATTATAAAAAATAAGGAGTGCATGTCAATAGTGTGTCTATAGCCGAGTGGTAAGGCTACTCGCGCACCACATTGACGGTCCTGGTTCAAAGCTCGGTCGAGCCTTTTTTTTATTATTTTTATTTAATTATAGATTGAAATACGAAAAATGTAATAAGTTTACACTGTTCATAATTTAAAGTAGATCTTTATTTTGTATTTTTCAGACACTTATCAAGGCTACCAAAGGTCAACTGAAATGTGCATGTGACCAGTATAATGAGTAGATTATATTGTAAAAAGATTATAACAAATCTGACAGAGCTGTTCATCATCCATGTGACCAGTAGTGTAAAATGGTTACAACAAATCTGACAGAGATGGCATTACTCAACAGAACTGTACATGTGACCAGTATTGTAAAATGGTTATAACAAATCTGACAGGGAAGGCATCACTCAATAGAACTGAACTGTGCATGTGACCAGTATTGTAAAGATTATAACAAATCGGATAGAAAATACAACACTCACCAGAACTGTGCACTTGCACATAAACCCATTAAAACTTAAATTGTGTCATATATACATGTTCATGTCAGATTCCTTAATTCTTGTTTGGATAGCAAAGTTCAATTGACCATGCTGTCTTTGCTGCCATCAGAATGGGTGTAGTTTGTGGAACTTATCATTAGCAAGTCACTTTATATAATTTACAAATCAAAAATGACAAACTCAATTTTCAACTGTTTGTTGCTTGCAATATGACTTCTTTCAAATTGAATGTTCCTGACTTTTGTGCTTTATATAACTTGGAAATTGTACTTATCAAAGATCTAAAAAATACATGCGTTTTGATCTGTGTACTGATGCACTACAGTGTGTATATAAGACTGGAACTATTAGTGTTTAGTTCAATTTGCCATGTAAAAACTGTTTGTTGTCAGTTACAGCTCTTTTCTGTCTAAGTCATATAACTTTTTGTTAAGGTAATATTGATATTATCACCCTAATGGAGTATTTATAACAGTTATAGTACTAGTAAATGGTAGCAAACAATGTCCTTACATAACCTGGGCATTTTGATTTTGCCTTTTCAAAAGTGGACTTCTTCATCTAATTGATACTACATTGGATTATGTTTATTTCTTCACTTGTTACATTTTAATTGTTTAATGTTATTGCCTATAGATGTATATAACATTACTTTACATATAATGTATGTTAATTGTTGAGTTAACTTACAAGTGTTAATTTGTTTATGTATTAATTGTGATTCATAATCAAATACATGTATAACATAATTGTATATATTATGCATTTATAGTAATTAGTATACATGCACATATGCAGTAAAACTGCAATAATTATGTTGCCATATGAACAATTAAGTCTGTTTCATATTGAGTAGGATTGAAATTGAATAAGAGTAAATCATCAAAAAATACCATTTTGTCCTAAATGTTTTGCTGATTGTATCAAAGAGGATGATTGTAAGTGAGGTAAACTTGTTTTATTGTGCTACATTGTTTATTAATTGTTTGAATGGATGGTCTTCACTATCAAAGTTGACCAGTTATACTGCTTTATCACTAATCTTACAGTGGCTGAATTAATTGAATTTAAAAAAGACTGTATAAGTCTTAATTCAGAATCAACATTTACATGGGTTTATGCTGTACACATATGTTAAACCTCAACTAAAATGCCTGATTAAACAACTAGATCATTTGGTTTCATTGCTGTGACAATCATTGCAATGTGATATTGTCCCATTTGCTATTTTACAAGGGAACCAGTGATAAGATTAAACTGCATGTTCTCTAACATATATAATATATGCCTCTTTCTGGTTCTGTAATTCCATGTGATCATTTTATGTACAAATACATAAAAAAAATGTTTTGGGAGTATGTGACAATTACCATAAAATTAATGTGTTCATGTTTTACTTGACAGTGTTTGTCTTTTTATTGACATTTTTTCATAAAAAATAATATGAAATACAGTTTTACTTGTTTTTAGCTTGACTCTTCAAAGAATAAGGAGGGTTGTTGTAATCACACACACTTAAGTGATAATCACAAAGATTTGAAAAAAATATTTCAGACATAATTATGTAGTGGAGGTCAATTATTCTTCCATAGACAGTAGCTTGATCAGTCTGGTTTCAATACTGTGCAACTGTAATGGGAAGGGGTATTCAAATATGTACTGTATTTCATTTAGCAATGCAAAAGAATGAACATGTTAGACCAGTTGACTATCACAATAACTCACTAAAAGGTTGCACAAATACCAGTAACCAGTTTTAATGTGACTCAACACACCAGTAATATGCTGATATATTAATAGCAACACTTACTACAACAAGCACTTTTACATAGAGATAAACACTATACTTTCAACTTGTGTTTTGTTGGCATGCAGTACCACAATTTTCTACATATTCTATTTAATTTAAAGAAATGGTCGCTATGGCAACAGAAAACACCATAGCAGATGAATGAAAAAGGACACAAAGAAGAAATGTTTTTCATTGACATAATACATGTACATGTAGTTACATAAAAAGTCATAAATGTGAAATATGGTCATTTCCACATACTGGTTGTTTTCTAGAAATGGTTGCTATGGCAACAATAAAGAATTAGAATGAATAAACCATGTCTGTTTAATATGCAGGGATATAAAGTCCTTCATTTATGGTACATTCACAAAAAATAAGGGAAAACTGAAAATTGTGCATTTTTTGAGATTTTTGAAGTGGTTGCTATGGCAACAAAATCAATAAAATATAACATCAATAATTTGAACCATACGATTGAATGTTGTGTATATCATTGACATCACTTATAAAAAATCAGATGTTTTATAAACTTTGTTTAAACATATTTAAGTTAAAACAATAAATGGTTGCTATGGCAACCAAAAATATGAAAATGAAGAAATAAATATTTGAATCATACTCAATGAGGTATGGTCTTTCATCAACAACATTTTCACAAAAGTACCATGTAAAATACGCATTTCGGCATTTTTGTGTAATTTATAGAAATGGTTGCCATGGCAACAAAAATGAAAAAAAAATGTATAAAAATAGTAAAATCTTTCACTGGATGTGCATACCTTTGAATGATAAAAGTTTCACAAAAATTGGAAGTGGGGCCAAAATCACCCCTTATCGTCCCTGCTCCTTTGCGCTAAATTTCCCAATTTTAAAGGCACAGGCTGTTTAATTTTGTTCAAGAAAAATCACTACTGCTTAACTTTTACTCCGGCACTTGGAGTAATGTGCGTGTGGACTGGCCATACGGCTTGCAAAGACGCATCGCCATCAACAGCCATTTCTCTGTAACTTGCATGTAGAATTTCATGGAACTTAATCAAAATGAATATGAACAACTATACAGTACTCTGATGATGCCTGTCAGGTGTTTTTCCTTTGACAGTCATTTACCTTGATTTATTAAATATTTCTGTCTATCCTTCCGACTGCAGCCATTTTTCTACTAACTGCTACATTTTTAAGCAACTTAAATAAAAAAAGTCATGATGCCCGTCAAGTTTGTTTAAGTTGGTCAATTTTCCTTAAGAGTTATTACCCTTGATTTATAGTATAATGCACTATGACCGTCCATTCGCATTCCTTTCTTTGTAACTAGCTTGTAGAATTTCATGAAACATAAAATGAATATGAGCACCCAATTACTGTGATGATGACTGTCAAGTTTCATTATTAGAGTTATTGCCCTTGATTTGTTGAAAGATTTCATCTGCCAGTCCATTTGCATTCAGTTCTTTGTAATTAGCTGGTAGAATTTCATGTAACTTAAAATTAATATGAACACACATTCTGTGCGTCAATTTTTCTTGAGTTGTTGCCCTTGATTTATTGAAGAATTACCTCCGCCCGTCCTTTCTTAGTCATTTCTTTGGAACTAGCCGGTAAAATTACATGAAACTTAAAACGAATATGAATGCTCACACTATTGAATAACAAAACTTGACTGGCATGATGCCAGTCAAGTTTTGTTATTGGACAATTTTCTTAAGAGTTATTGCCCTTGATTTAATGAAGAATTCACTCTGCCCGTCCATTCACATTCATTTCTTTGTAAATAGCTGGTAGGATTTCATGAAACTTAAAATGACCAGGAACGCTCATACTGTGATGATGTCCGTCAAGTTTTTAGCTCACCCGAGCACTCGTGAACATGTTTTACCTAATCTATATGAAACTTGGTCACAATGTTTGTCGCTTTGCAATCTAGGTAAAGTGCGTAACTGGGTCATATGGGGTCAAAAACTAGGTCACATCAAATTAAAACCTTGTTTACGCTCTAGAGGTCACATTTTTTATGTTATATTAATGACACTTGGCCACAATGTGTAGCTTTATGAAATCTGGGTCTCCTGGCGTACAAAACTAGGTCACAAGGTCACATCAAAGAAAAAACCTTGTTAGCACTTTAGAGGTCACATTTTTTACCTAATCTATATGAAACTTGGACCCAATGTTTGTCGCTAGGAAATCTAAGTCAAGTGCGTAACTGGGTAATCTTGGGTAAAAAACTAGGTCACATCAATTTTAAACCTTGTTTACTCTCTAGAGGTCACATTTTTGATGTTATATTAATGACACTTGGCCACAATGTGTAGCCTTATGAAATCTAGGTCTAGTTCGTAACTGGGTCATCTGGGGTCAAAAACTAGGTCACCAGGTCACTGATTCTGCCTAATTTGCTGGTCATATGGTGAGCACTTTAGAGCCAATGGTCCTTGTTGTATTAGTCAATTTTCCTTGAGTTTTTGCCCTTGAGTTATTAAAATTCTATCTGAATTTCATGAAATGTAAAATAAATACAAAATGTATGAACAACCATACTGTGAAGATGCCCCTCACTAATAACTGTAATGAGTTATTTTGATCTATTATCTATGGATGGTGGAATCCCCTTTAGGCAATGCCTTAGTTCATATTATTGAAGCCCTGTTTGACCTGAACTACAATGACAAAAAAGCATTTTGAAAACTATGCACCTGTTGTTCAATGTGATAAAAGTGCAGAAAATAGACAGCTTATTATATATTTACCCACGTGGATTGCATTTAAAACATAGTTTAGTTTAATAGATTATTTTAGTCTTATCCATATATACATGACAATTATTATAAAACAATATATCACTTATCATAAAACAATATATCACAGATAAAAAAACATGTACATGGCCATTTTATATAGAATTACAAGAGACTCACAAAGTATGTGAAATCGCATAACTACATTAAACTCATAATTTCATGTACATATTATTTACACAAATATCAAAACGATATTAATTAAAACTGAAACAACTTTGTTAATCGATCGAATTAAGAGAAACGATAAGATGATTTGTAACTTAAAAAACTGAAAAAATAAAAGCGCATTGTTAAAACAATGAGTGAAACAAAAACAGATAACTAGAGACCCGATGATCAGATCATCGCGAGCTGGATTAACACAATTATTTCAGGCGATATAAAATAAGTCATACAGAAGAAATAAATTAATAAGCATTATTTACATTAGATCAGATCATTTACTTGTTAAACTCATATGTCTTTGTAGATTTGAAAGCAGCTTTTGGCACAGGTTCTTATCATTTCTGGATTGGAAAACAAAATGTAAATTTCAAAACCTCGGGGAATTTTACAAACATATTATTGCACAAATCGGCTTGCATATATAACTGCTTTCGTACATCACATTATGCCGGACATCTAAATAAAGCATGATATTCTGTTTCAACAGTATCGCAAAAAAAGACATAATCGTTCATTAATGTCCAAATGTCCATAACGACATGTTTCAATTCTAAGAGGTGCTACACCAAAACGAAACTTACTAAATGCTGACCAATGTCTAGGTGGCATAATAATTTTACAATATTGCTCAGACGCAAACTATTGATTTCACAAGTTTTTACAATCGCAGTTTATTACCGCCTTTTCTAGATGGACCAATATCACACTATTAATTCTACTGTTACATCTAACAACATAATCTTTAAAAAATATTACATATAAACATATGCGGTGCAATAAGTAACTCGACATAATGATCGTTTGTAACCTAAATTTGCAACAGTAATTGGTCAATATAATTACTGAGTGCTGAGACACGTTCGAATGCAGATTACAGTAATAACCAGAGAGTAGCATGCCATGCGGTGTTGTAACGGTAGAATTTCGGCACCGACGTCTCTGTTAATATGTAGTGGTACGTGTTGGCTTTGTACGTTGATTTGTTTACATGATTGTATCATTCATTGGGGTGTATAGATCGTTTTTCTATCCCTATGCTACACAACTGCAACCCAAACTATAAGCAAACTATAAGTTCTCCAAGAATTGGCAAACAATATGTCTGGTTTTCTGCCAGCAACTGTCAACGTCTCCATCTGTGGATAATATCGTGGTAACCATTGTGATGGAACAACATTTCCTGTTCAACTCGTCAATCAACCATAGTAATTGCACGTTTTTCATAACACCGTGAATAAAATGAACGGTGTTCCGACGATGTAATCGTCATCAACAGAGAGCGGCATGGGATATACGAAAGCTCCAGAGGGTGAGCAAGACCATTAAACCGGCAGGGAAAGGGCATCGACCCCCTCCCGAATGTATTTGACGTGTTTGACAGTGTTAATCTCGCTAAATGCAGCTGATACACAGAATGATAGGATTTATAACGCTCGGGACCAAAATTAAATATGTATTTAATATGGATATAATGCACTGCGATAGAAGAACATGGTGTACATGGTGCAGTACTAGCTCAATATAAGCCAGCTAGCTATGTAATAACTGTATAAAGAAACGTAAAACACTCATCAATCACACCCAGATATCATACATTGTTACAGCAAATTCGAGCGCTTAGTTAATTCCGTACAATATCGTGCTGTTGTATAATCAATCTTGCTCAACACATATTCTTGTGAAATGTATAGAGCCATAGTATGTGCGCAAAGTTGAAAAAATAACGTATTACAAGTAACGCTTCACTAAGAAGACTTCGAATCAAACAAATATCCGTAAGAAATACTATCATGCACAAAATAAAACATAGCTATGTTATGATCCAGCATTGTGTCCAACATTATAAAAGATGCAGACAAATGTGGGTGCCTCATTTATTTTCCAATTATGTCTGTGAGATCGGACACAACAAAAATAACTCTTGGTAATTGATGACAACGCACTATCATATACTAATTAGTGATGTTTTAAACACAGTCTAGATGATTAATATAGTTTTATGGAATTTTGTTATAATAGTAGGTAAGATACGTATTTGATAAATTTTTATACACGTATGTATGTTTATTAGTCATTTCAGTGTAAGAATATATATTAAGTAAGACCGATAGATGTGAACATACTAGATGTATTTGTGTCAGGTATAGAATAACGCTGGCTTAGAATTAAAAGGTCGTAAGTCCAAAATCAATATTTCGAGAAAACAAGAACACACTGTCTGAAAACTACTCTTTACAAATGGAAAAACAAGCTTTTTAAAATTTATGTTGGTCAACATTACCACATTCGATTTTCGTGAAAATAGGCTAATAAGAAGTGCATTGAGCTACATATTTCAAATATACGACCTTCTAATTCTAAGCAAGCGATATATACATGTATAATAAATAATCCTTTTTCTGGATTTGGTTTGTAATCATCATATATAACGAGATATATCACTTACTCCAATCACATTGTCATAATGATCTAATTACTTTTTCTGGATAATTGACAACCATAAGTTCTTCGTCTTTCAAATCCGCTAGCAACTCTGAACTTTTCCACACCACCAATCAACGAATAAGTAAAGTAAACTCACTATCGCTGTACGGACAGATCTAGCAGGAATTGTTTGGTATTGAATGAATTGAAGCGATTGACACTGAAACAAAACTGATTTACCTAATGCGGGGTACCACAGCTGTTAGTCTGTGACGTATAGTAATACTGCTGGTATTTATTTACAAACACGATAGCAAAGCCTTTAATTTAAACATAAGTGTTGATAGTTCTATCTATAACTGATATTTTCGAGAAATGGCAAACGGAGCATATATCCGAGATACGTAAGACAATGTTTCATCTAAACATGTTGGACAAAAATCACCAGTAACGGTTTGTAGCTTGCGTGATCCAATGCTTTATTCACATGGGACTTTTTTTGCAAACCCAACAATTTCCGTCACATTAACGTCACTTTTGTATGATTAACTGTAAGAATGTGTAATTTTCCGATGTAACACCATTTTTGTTTGACAGGAAATCCTTAAATAGGGCAAGAACGTTGAGCTGTTTGCATCAGCAATCCGTTATTAAGCATTAGTCTATAGATCTCAGTAGCTAGCCAATCAGCATGGAGAAAAAGTGTTGAATAAATCCCGTATACAACACTTTGCTGTGGTATATATAACAAAAGATTGCTATATACTATAGTAGGCCAAGCAAAATAATTGAGCATAGCTATAATAATGTATATATGCATTTAGCACAGAAAATGTGGATGCCAAACATTTTTGATACCAAGCTTTGTTTAGTCTATATTATAACAATACTTTATTTTAAACATGTAACAAATTGGACTTATTAGAATACATGTACATGTATATCAAACCTTTCTACATTTGTTCATAATTACTGTCATAATCTGAGACAACAATTTTGATAGATAATTAACCAATTAAGGTATTGCCAAAATTTCTGCTGAGTGCTGACAACATTATCAGTAGAGGGTAAATGCCGTGGTAGCTTCTATGACTACAATACGACCTCTCTAGGGGACATATGTAGTGCAACAACCTCTGTATAACACTACCTTCAAAGTTACTTGAAGTTAATATAATTTGGTAAATTCTGTAGGGCAACAACTTCTAAACACTGACCAATATTTGCAGCCCACAAAGGGTCTCACTCTACAGAGGTTGTTCTGTACTATTGTGTCTTCAATAATTACGTGCAGATTACCCCTCTCTTCTAAGACATCATTTCCACAGAGTAGAACTTTAAACCAACTAAACGATTAAAACAAATTGTAGGGGTTCCAATGGTGTCTGCAGGTGATTGAAGTAAATGACTTTCATACTAACACAACCCACAATTTACAAATTAAGACCTCACCTCCAAGACCACCTCAAAATAAAGACCACTACTTTCTGTCCACTGACTTGCACATTAGTCAACCTCAAATTCACAGTGAAATTGCACCTACACGAAGACCACCTCCTTAACAAGATTGGCTCAGAATTAACCATATTTCGTTCCGTTTTTCATCTGTTCTGATAGAATGATGCAATCATTCAACATTATTGAGATAAGTTTTTTACAGTCCCAAGAAGGAATTCCATTATTGAGGTTTTACTGTAAATAGCTTAATTTTGCCACTTAGATCTTTATATGCATCATGCAACACTTAACATATTAGACCAGCACTTAAATGGTTTATCTTACCCTATGTACCAGGTACTTATCGATTTATAGGCAAAGTGTACCTGATAAACAAAGATTATTTATCTATAGTCTAAGTCAGATAGAACGGCTCGTAGGTGTTGATATGGGATTATAATCCTCGTTTCACTCGGATTAAAATCCCATATACAACACCTACTCATGTTCTATCCTATACATATAGCATCATGATAAAAGTGTACACTGCGATAATGTAGTTGGGTAGCGGTAAAATTAGGAGACTTTAAATGTCTTATTTTTGTATATATAGCTAGCCTTTACCGCATTAAACTATTAGTTAGTTTGAAGGTCATATAACGTTCATATTACAACATAATTATTGCGAAAGATCGTTGAAACGAATGGAATCGAAGCAACACAGATAAAATGCAAATAACTAGTATTTAATCACATGATTACTCTGATACTGTAAACTTATTTTGTATTTTCTTAACACCTCAAGTCTAGGTTTTTAATGTAAATTGATAATGATGATAATCACAAATAAATGTTTCACTGCATGAGAATGCATCTCCTTGCAACAAACACTGCAAATTGCATTTAACTTGGAAATTTATTTATCTGCAAAGTTGCAAGTTAAGTTATAACAAGACTGTGTTCAATAAGTGTTTATGCCCGCAATGGAAGCCTTGACCATAAAAAGCTCTTTTAGGAAACCATTCAAAAGCTAAGTCAATCAGGGCCATAATTCTATTAATATGTTGGATAGTGTTAAATGGATTTGACAATGTAAGTGGTTGATGATGGTAAACAAGAAACCAAGTTTAAAAACAATGCTTTTAGCTTGTAGACTTCATGTTGGATGGAACAGTCTCTTTGGGTTAAACAACAACTTGGGTTTCAATAAATCTAAGTCCAGATTTCGGTAATGTGAAGGTTAAAATGAGGTCAGGTGATATTGGTATGTGGAGCGTGTACCAGTACAAGATCCATGCAAGTATAAACGTTTTGTAGCATGCCATATTGATGTAAGAAGAAACAATCAATTTGGGTTAACAATGGAAGGACGGACGGACGAGCCCATCATTATATGCCTCCTGATCTAAAGATACGGGGGCATACAATACATTGTCAACCTAATTAGTTGTGTTACTGTTAGGTACACATTTTAAATGAGTTATTATATTGTATTCAAACATGGATGTATTATTGGAGATAAATACATACACATTAATGTTTATGCATGTACATAAATACAATAGAAATAAAGAATACATATTAATAAAAGTAGAAAATGACATTGTGTTATTTATGTACCTTTAGGCTATATCAATAGTTAATGTAAGATATAAGTGACATGTGTATTAGCATTTTTAACCTCTGAAAAGATTATCAATATGTGTGTAAAGGGAATCATGTTTTACTATTTAGGGGTATTTTTTTATAAAGGCCATGTACAAATAATTGCGATTAATCGAATTTAATTGACCATTAAATGTCTCTTTTGATTGTGTAATTCATTAATTACAATTAAATTAATTGAATTTGGGCTTAATTAATCATTATTTCCAATTATTTAAAACGTGTAATTAATTATAATTTATTAAAATATCATTGTAATTGTACCAATCCCTGATCAGGGTACTGTTTTATCAGAGCACTTACGGATATCTTAAACTTACAATCAAAGTCTGTCAAAAATAACTGAGAGTTGCTAAATAATGCTTAGAAAAGTAAGTGTTCGTAAACATTGTACTACCTATGCATTATTGTGCAATAAGGCATCTCACTGATGTTATGGTGAATAACATTCTGGGTTATGACAATTATTTCCTCGTTGCCAGGCAACCAAAGAAGACATATATTGGTTGGGGTTATTAGTTATTAAAGGTAACATACAATCGACGTATAAACTGTTGAAAATCACCATCAATGTGTGTACATTCCTAATCAAGTTCGAACATCTGTGTTTAAATACATCGTGCCTTTTATGTTTTTATGTTTTCTGTGCTCGGCTGGTACATGTGGGCATTGTGCCTTGTGTGGATTTATGTTTTCTGTGCACGGCTAATTAAGCTGAGTGCTGCCTTCCCTGTCCGACTTAATATTATAATATTATCTATTATCTTTTTGCAATAAGTTAAAGCAGCATAAAAGCACAGAGTGGCCAAAAGCCCTATTCATTGCTAATAACAAAACAAAACGAAACGGATTAAATCAATTCTAAATTACTTTCCGTACGGTTTTGACACTAACATTTTAAAAAATTAAAAGGCATTTTCATAATGCTCTATAGTTTATTTCAGTTAATCTCTCATAATTCAACTTCAGGTTCTAATTCATCATTTAACCAAAAAAAAGATGAAATAAAACTAGAAAATCGTTGAATCCAATATTTCAACCACGATGCTTAACTTGTCGCTGCAGAACGCCATGAATCTCCATAGAAATATGCAAGTAATCCATTAGGTAGAAACTTCTAATCCAACAATACTTCATTCCGATTGTTTCAAAAACAATTCTCATGAGTAGCATCGGTTTACTATTTCTCTAATGTTATCATATCTTATGTCAGCGAATAATTGTTGCAAAGTAGCATGATAAAATACATTTAGATACTTCAGAAGAAACATTAGTAGCGTGTACGTATTGTGCTCTGTAAATGAGTGTTCGTATCAACGATACTTAGAAACGGTCATTGGTTAGACTCCCATTGTCCTAAACAATATTATTAATTATAATAAATGGGTGCTCCGTAATAATCTAAATTATCTGCTCATCAAAGCTTTAGTTTTGAAATCAACGCATGCTACGGAATTTGTGTGAGGAAATTGCCCAGCTAGTTTGTCAAAGGTAAATGATTTTACCAAGGTAATGCATTTACTCATTATCAGGACGTTCCTGTTTGTATACAAATTTACATTTTTGTTGATTGCTAAACAAGATTTTCCAACATAATATTCCGTATCGACACCTAAATATTGATGTTCACCATCACACGAGGGTTTTAGAGAAGAAAAGACAGCTCGTATTGTATACTTTGCGTCCAGTAATGGAAATGCTGGAACCATGCGTTTCGGCTTTGGTGATCGAAGCATCACACGAGGGTACTAGAGAAGAGATGCCAGCCTATATGTTATACTGAGCGTCTAGCAAGGGAAATTATTGTACCTTATTTTTCGGCTTTGGAATGGCGCGGCCAGTGATCGAACCCGGGTTATGGAGGAAATCTTCCTGAACGAATATTTTCAATGACTTCATTTTCACGCTGTTGTGTTTGAAGAATACACAAGCACAGGTAACTGTTTTATTAATAAAAAGTAAATAAACACTGTTTTATAAAATTTATAATATCTTATCTAAGATAACATAAATTTAATAAAAGTTTATTTTTAATCTTTATCAATGATACAGTTACCTGTGCACACAGTGTGCTCCATTCTGACTTTATATGGACGCCTACACTATACTCATGGTATAACCATTTTCCGCTCTTGGAGGTATTACTGAATATCATTATAACTTAGCTTGAAGAGTGACTGTCAGACCCTGGATGTTACTATTGTGATGCGACTTTACAACGTCTGGGTTTCAAGATTTATGGCATATTAGACAATTGTGTGTATATTGTAGATGACACATTGAGCTCGTGTGGAAACTTCATTGAGTTTTTCCCGATCGGGAAGTGAAATAATGAATTGGAGCTGTAAGTCCCATTAGGGAAGCTTTTATATATACCATTGAACTTCCTATGTATAGGAACATATCTACACAAGTGACTTTGGCACTAATTTCATTATACTGTCAATTTCTAACCAAGTCGCTTAAGGTTGCGAATTTCAAAACTGTCGACATGGCAAATATTTATGTCAATCATTGTCTTTTTCAGAAATGTATCATTCTCTTACAAAATGAATAATGTCAAATGTAACAAATAAAAGTAGACGACACTACGGGAATTTAGTTATGTTCTTATTATCAAAAAGAATATCAGTGACTGTATGTAAGTGATATGTTAGATAAATAAATAAAATGAATATACCAGATTTATATAGCGCCTTTTTCATGCGAACACACGTTCTAAGGCAATTTGCAGATATAGCATGAACTGACAAGAAAGACAGACTGCGTGGAAGCCCCTGAGGGAGAGCAATACAATAGATACAGCTGCAAGAGTGCGCTTAGCTCTTATTTCGAATAGAAAGCCTGGTTCATTAATGTGCCCGGTGTATAGCACCCATACACAGCTTCCTGGCACCTTTATCCAGATACTTTGCATTACACACGGTCAGCTAGAGCGGGAAATATTATAAATATTTCAGATATAGTCCATGCCGAGGATTGAACCTACGACCTCTAGATTGACAGTCCCAGTGTGGTACCACTAAGCTATCGTCGCATATGTACCTCGCCCTATGGATACTTAGGATAATATACATATCAATACTAAAATAAAGTAAATATCAACTAAATCAGGATATCTACCAAACACGCAACGTACAATATTTGATCACGCAATCTGCAGTTTTTGACTATGCCATGTAATAGACCATGAGCCAGAGGGGTTTTTGCTCCCCCCCAGGGGGAATTTTGTGGACCATATTTTTTTGAAACCCCAAGGTGTGGCAAACATTTTGGCATAAAGTTTGCAACTGGCGGGTGGGGCTTTTCTCCGTTACCACGCTTTAAAATACGTTACCCCCAAAATATAAAATAAAAATTGTAATTTTTAAAGATAAATTGTACCATTATGCTATTTAATAATTCCAATTTTGCACATGTTATTCAAGAGTGTAAACTAGTAGCTGCAAACTGATTGAATTTCAATGCCAAAATGCAATGATAAAGAAGATAAATATGGGAAAACATACGTTACCCTAAATAACTAAATGTTTTTGGCATAAAGTTTTTTATTGCAAATTTAGATGACCAGGTAATCAAACGATGAAGTTACCATTAAAAAGTTCAACATTCAACCTAAAGAATGATGTATAGATTGCCATTATAGGTTAAGAGATAGATGTTTGGTAGCGATTCTTAAAATGTCACCCATTCTCCAAAACATGTGCGTTTTTCATTCCTTCAATAATTTCAAGTATTCGAATTGTATCATACACTTTTCAATTACATATAATACCACTTTATATATTTATAATGGTTTATATTATATATATTAACAAGTCTCTTACTTGTAAGATATGTTAAGGCATTCTACATTGCACATTACGTTACCAAACATACAAATTAAAGTGCATGTCGTCAGTGTCTTAAAAACGTACTTAAAACAATTAAAAATAAAAAAATAACAATTTAACCCTACTGAAAACTTATTATAGGTTTGCAGTTCAAACTGTATACATTGTATTTAACTAAACAACATGTCAACTATAACGTACATGTATTTAAATATCAAACAAAATTACAATTTACTAGCCTTGTATTCTGTTACTTTAGATAAACTTTACCACTAAAAATAATTGATTTTCAAATCAAAATATCTTGTATCGCAGTTTGTATTTGAACTTTCAACACATGTATTTAAAAAACAATTTATGTTTCAATTTATGTTACCTTACTTACAAACTTTACAATACCATATGCACATTTATGCTGTAATTTTAACACAAAGTTGACTTATCCCTCTTGGTCTGTCTTGAGGAAAAGATTGATAGGTGCATAATTATCTTATATCTTATACTACCTGAATTGTTGTGCAATAAAGACCAGTGATAGGTCACGATCATTTAAGGTAAAATACTTAAAAATAGTGTAAACTGTGTTACTGTTCATTGTTTCCATATAAGCAAAGCTAGTATTGCATGTGTTACATATGACATGTAGTCAGGAATTGCTGCATCATATGACATTGTATGGCTTTAATAAGTGGGGTAGTTACACAATATGGCATATGATGGCTGAAATCTGTATTAGTGGGTTCCCAAATTGGCATAGGATGGCTGAAATCTGTATCGGTGGGTTCCCAATATGGCATAGGATGGCTGAAATCTGTATCGGTGGGTTCCCAATATGGCATAGGATGGCTGAAATCTGTATCGGTGGGTTCTCAATATTGCATAGGATGGCTGAAATCTGTGTTAGTGGGTTCCAAATATGGTCTAGGAGGGCTGAAATCTGTATTGGTTGGTTTCCAATATGACATAGGAGGAATGAAATCTGTATTGGTGGGTTCCCAATATGACCTAGGAGGAATGAAATATGTATTGGTGGGTTCAAAATATGACCTAGGAGGGCTGAAATATGTATTGGTGGGTTCCCAATATGACCTAGGAGGAATGAAATCTGTATTGGTGGGTTCCCAATATGACCTAGGTGGGCTGAAATCTGTATTGGTCGGTTCCCAATACGACCTAGGAGGGCTGAAATCTGTATTGGTGGGTTCCCAATATGACCTAGGAGGAATGAAATCTGTATTGGTGGGTTCCCAATATGACCTAGGTGGGCTGAAATCTGTATTGGTCGGTTCCCAATACGACCTAGGAGGGCTGAAATCTGTATTGGTGGGTTCCCAATATGACCTAGGAGGAATGAAATCTGTATTGGTGGGTTCCCAATATGACCTAGGAGGAATGAAATCTGTATTGGTGGGTTCCCAATATGGCCTAGGAGGGCTGAAATCTGTGTTGATGAATTCCAAATATGACCTAGGTGGGCTGAAATCTGTGTTAGTAGGTTCCCAATATGGCCTAGGTGGGCTGAAATATGTCTTTGTGGGTTCCCAATATGACATAGGAGGGCTGAAATCTGTGTAAGTTGGTTCCAAATATGGCATAGGTGGGCTGAAATATGTGTTAATGGGTTCCAAATATGGTCTAGGAGGGCTGAAAATGTGTTAGTGGGTTCAATATATGGCCTTGGTGGGCTGAAATACGTGTTAGAGGGTTCCAAATATGACCTAGGAGGGCTGAAATCTGTGTTGGTGGGTTCCAAATATGACATAGGAGGGCTGAAATCTGTGATGGTGGGTTCCCAAATTGGCATATGATGGCTGAAATCTGTGATGGTGGGTTTCCAATATGGCATAGGAGGGCTGAAATCTGTGTTGGTGGGTTCCCAATGAGGCCTTGGATGGCTTAATCTGTGACGCTGAGTACCCAAAATAGCTTTGGTGACTGTACTCAGATTTGGTGGGTTCCCAATGGGGCCTGATATGACTGTACTCTGAGGTTGTGGGTACCAAATGGAACCTGTGATGGCTGTTCTCTGTGGTGATGGGCATCCAATACAGCCCGGGATGTCTGTACTCAGAGGTGGTGGGTACCCAACAGGGCCTGGGATTACTGTACTCAGAGGTGGTTAGTACCAAATGGGGCCTGAGCTGGTTGTTCTCAGTGGTGTAGGATAGTCAATAGGACCTGTGATGGCTGTTCTCTGTATAGGTGGGTACCCAATCGGGCCTGAGATGGTTGAACTTGTGGAGGTGAGTACATAAGCTGACCTGGGACGGCTGTACTAGGCAGTGTTAAGTACCAAATAGGGCATTGAATGGCTTTCCTCAGTGACTATGAGTATCTCTCAGGCATAGTATGGCTGTACACAGTAGTTGTGAGTAGGGCATAGGCCCTAAGAAGGCTGGTAGTGGTAAGTATCACATAGGGTCTGGTATGGCTATATTTAGTGTTTGCAACTCCCCATAAGGATTAATATGACCATAACTGGTGGTGGGGAATACCCAATAGAGCCAATGCTGGCTATAGTGCGCCTGGTAGGGCAGTATTTAGTTGGTCCGAGTACCCCTTAGGACATAGTATGATTGTTACCGCTGGTGGTAAGTACCACACTCAATGGTTATGTGTACCACCATGGTGATTGGGCCTCGGATGTCTGTACTATGTTGTTCTGACTCCTTTGTACCCTATACAACTTGGTGAGACTGTAAGTCATAGGTTATGATCAACCATATGGGGTATGATATCTGTAATTATTTGGGATTAGTACCCTCTTTGGTCTTATATGACTGTATTTTTGTACTAGTGAGTAACACATAGGGCCTTGTACAGCTGTGCTCAGTTATCGTGAGTACCATATAAAGACTTGCATGTATATGGCTTTACTCAGGTGTTGTGGGTATACCTTAGGGCCTACTATGACTATAATTAAGGGTGGTGAATACCCAATATGGTCTTGGTTGGCTGTCCTCTTGGTTTTAAGTATCCCATAGGGCCTCAGATATAGCTGGTGTCATTACGAATTCAATAGGAATGATTGTATTGGGCAGTTGTAAGTACTCCATTGGTAACGGAATGTTTGTATAGACAGTGTTATTAGTCCCCCATAAGGCCTGGGTTGACTATTAAGTGGTTTAAGAACCCCTAAGGACATGATATGGGGGTACTCGGTGTTGGTTACACCCCATTCAGGCCTAATATATGATGGTGATGAGTACCCAATCATGCCTGATACCGGTGTAATTGGTTGTGGTAAGCATAACAAAGGGTTTGGTTGAGAGTACCCCTTATGGCTTAGTATGGCTATAATAAGTGGTAGTGACTACCCCATACGGCATTGGATGGATGTACTCTGTGATGATGAGCACCGAATGTGACATTGGGTGGTGTACTTGACAAGTGTTATGTACCCCATATGGTCTTGGGATGCCTGAACTTTGCAGTGTTGCATATCCCATAAGCCATATTTTCGTAACTTAACCTTGAAATGACCTTGACTTCAAAGTGGTTGGTCAGTCTTGTATGTCCATATGATGTACGTTATCAAATGAATAATATCTAAGCAAATAGTTGTGACTATATACATAAATAAATAAAAATGCATGAGAACATAGAATTTTAAGGATATTTGTAAATTATGGCGGCCATCTTGGACGCCATCTTGAATTTCCGGGTCAACACCACGTGTTGACAATTTATGCCGGCAGTTCTTTATAGTACATACATAGGCGAACATTTTGGTATATAACATTGCTTGTTCTACTTTAGCTGTCACCTAGCTACGCCCAAAAAATCACCAATTGTCACCAAACTATATGCGTTATACCGAAATTTTAACTGAAATATTGTTGAAAAAAAACCCATATTTTTGAAAGGTAACGTAATTTACATGACATTTCATATCAATTAACTATTTGTGTAGTTGTACTATAGCTATATACATTATTGAGCTGCATACTAATCAGTATCATCATTTCTTGACTTAAAAACGTCATATACGTTGACTGTTTTTTTAATATTCTAGTAATTTCATGCAAAGTAACGTAAATTACGTATGTTATATCACATTTTTTGCCTAAAATAATTTGTACAACTGATAGTTTCAATTTTAAATACATTTAACATACATAAATGTCTTCTTCACATGATTTATTGAACAATTAGCATGTTTATAATATCATATAAGCAAAATTAGTGATTCCTGTGGAAAATCGCATAGTCACGTATTTCAAATCTCCGTAACTCGTTAAAGCCCCAACAGAAACTTGCAAACTTTTGTCTGTGAATGCCACCTACCATAAGGTTTAAGAAAATCATAGTGTTGAAAATTCCCCCTGGGGGGGGAGCAGGGTCAATTGTCAGCTCAAGGTCTATAAAGTTTGCATTATCATTGCATCACCATTATATCATCCATGCACGTGTTAGTGACACATATGTTAGCAATTTTGGTTGGTTGTGTTGATCTATTCGTTTAGGAGGTCTCAACACTAATAAATTGAATGTTAAGGACCTTTATGGTCTTTTTTACAATTATATTGATATACTTATATAGAGCAAATACTTATAAATTATTTTCATTTTTCAATTACAGCCTTATTTAGACATAGTCCAAGTGAACAAATATAGAAAAGCATTATTTTGAGTGTCATCACACATACTACAGATAGAAGTTGGTCGTTGGACTAAACCTAATCCAACATCTGTCCCTCAAAGAAAATGTAAATTTTGTAACTGTTTAGAGGATGAATTCCAATTCTTGTTTGAATGCAACTTATATGACAATCTTAGAAAAATATATATTCAAACATTCAAACATTCTTAAGTTTAGAGACTTGTTACAATCTAGTGATGAAAATATTTTAAAAAATTAGCTGTCTACCTTCCCAAATGTTTTGAGCTAAGAGAACAGTCTTTATAGATGTTATTTGTATATATTTATCTTTTTGTACATATTGTCATGACATAACTATTGCGATCTGTACTTTCTGTATGTGTGTTTTCCATATACTACATAACCTCAGGCTATATTTATATTAAGTTTGACTGTTAAAGTAAATGGTATTGTAAAAATCAATCTCACCACTAATATTTTGTGGGTATTTAATATGAGTATACATGAGGGTGTGTATGCGTCTGTGCGTGTGAGTGTGCGGGTGTGTGTGTGGATGTGTGCGGGCGTGTGAGCGGGTGTGTGTTTGTGCATTGTGTGCGTGTGTGCAAATGTGTGTGTGCGCGTGTGCGTGTGCGTGTGCGTATGTATACAAGTGCATAGGTGTGTCTGTGTGGATTAGATTGTTTTGTTTGCGTAGTTATATACATGTATGCATTTATACTTTGTTGTAAACATGATCCATGGGCATTATGCTTTAATTTCGAAAAATAAACTGTATACTGGTATATAAACAGGATAAATAGGAACGAACACCAAAACATAAATTCTAAATTGAAGACCGACCACCTTTTGCAAACTTTAAATCATACGACAAATTTGTTACGTTATAAATATGATATTTGTCCGATGTTTGTTCGAGGCATGGTCGCTCGGTACGCTATTTCGTTATTCTGTCACAAGTTTAGTCACATTGACAAACAACAAATATGTGTACATCCTTAGATGATCACTCTTTTACGAAGGATATCGGCTTCCAAGACAAATACAATAATTCGCCCAACGAAGCATAGTATAAGATGTCATATACTACATTTTGTATCTTGTCGAGATTGACAGATGAGTGTCATTTTGAATATATACCATTATTTACACTATACTGTACATTCAAGTTTGTGTTAACTTGGAGCAAAACATATTGGTAAATGAACAGTTTGGTATGAGTATAGCGACACTATGTTATTTGGACTAACGCAAGTATAATACAATCTATGAAAATTAGATACCCAATGGTTTTGTTATATCATGCAAAGTATTACTTTTATTTGTCCTCTTTTATCCATATCGAATGGTTATTGATTTGGTTTCCTTGTGGCTTTGTTTCAAGAGTTTTTCCCGATGGAAGATTGAACATTCGACATATATCCTTGTATTACTAAAATGGTAATCAAAAGACTCTTCTGCTATTGGCTCTGCCTCAAACTTTTATATTGAAGAGAAATTGTTTATATAAAAACGTGAAGATGTTATGTATTTTAAAACACATATAAGGCACAATACCTACCTTAACAAGTAAAGATCCGCCAAAGTACAAGCTGGTGAAGAGTAGAATTTAATAGTTTAACAATCAAAAATCCATTTGCCATCATGCTTTTTTTCAAAACGGTATATCGGGTGTTGCTTTGCGGGTTGTACTTGAGGTAGGGAGGGTCACTGTGATTCGTTCTTGTCTGCATGGATACAGTGTTGCCTTCAATGTTTAAACTGCTTATGAAACATCCCTGCTTTATACCAGGAGAAATTTCCGCATTATATACCAAAACAAATACGTTCGAAAAAATCCGCCATGAAACCCAATTTTCTATATTTGTCATAAATGAAATTATTCAATCAGTATGAGCGTTGTTTGTAAAGCTTTGTTCATAAAGGCAATATCTTGATTGTGAACAAGACAAGTGTTAAAGTGACGGACGGTGATAATGGATACTGGGAATTAAGCTCCTACGTTAATTCCAAAGCCTTTATACCATCATCTAGATTTGTTACACAAAACATTGCTTAAATGTGATATAAAACTCTGGCAAACTCTAAATGTAAGGTAACTAATGCAATGATATTCTAATTTCTTCAATCTAAACATGAATATTAGATTTTCAGGATTCTCAGCGTCAATGTCAGTTTGTCGTGGGTGTGAATCTCCTGCGTACTACAGGTCATGGGAAATAACATGAAATGAATGTCTGAAACAAGTCATTGTGTAAGATCATAGTTTCGTTACTTCAGCTTCATCAGATTATGCTGTGGCGACGAATCAACTTGCACTTTGCCCCATTATCAAGAACACTTCATTATCACTATTTCAAAGGAAATATGTTATTAAAATAATGTATGCAGTTGCAGGGGTGTATAATTTGTTGCTCATTTGTATGTTTAGCCTTGTGATTTATACTTTAGGTTTAACATGTGTATTCTCTTTGGTGCAGTTCATGCTCTGTTGTATTTGTTTGCTGCCTTCCCTGTTAAATATGTTATTATCGTTTTGAAGTCAATATTTATATACATGCATATCAAAGCGGGTTCTAATATTTCTTGCAGTCGGTTGAAACGTACACATTTTTAATTTTGCTTCGGCATAGGTTACTTATATCGATATATTTGATACCTTTTAAATGTATACCGTTCACATTCCTGTATTATTCATTTCATTGCAAACAACTACGTAATCAGAATCGTTTTATTTGACAACACCTAAACACTCTTAAAAACTATTTTAAGAGTACATGTATGTAGTTGTATCTATATGCACCCTTATGTTCAAATATAATTTTGCCAATCTTATATCAATATATCTACTTTAATACCGTTGAGGTTAGTACAATATAAAGGTACTATACATGTAGCATATTAACTTCTATGGAAAAGGAGGAAGTTCCCGGGAAATATGTACAGTGCCACAAACAAGGTCCACAACTTTTAAACTGTCGGGAAAGGTACTGTGGATTCGTATAATATTAAAGGTCACATGTATTGAGGTGATGTTGTACCTAAGGTAAGAACCATGTTGGTTGATATGGCAACCCATTTATGGTAGTGTTCGAACGAAACATCTTTTAGGAACAATGTCATGATCGTCACAGACAATCAACACATCATAAATTGCTACGATATTGGACCGATGGAATGGATAGCTATCTGGAAATGGATGCGTCTGAAGGAGAACACATCCTGCGAACAAACCATACATCATAACAATAAATGTCTTCTCTTAGATAATTAATGTCTCTGGATGCGTTTAATTTAGTACGTAGTGTACATATAATAAAGTGTGTGACAGTGTATACAAGTTACACAGCCTGTGGTAATTGAATATTAATATTCTAGATACGTATGGTGTAATTGTTGGTTAGTTGAAAATTATTCCAACGTTATTTGAACCAACTGCAGCTAACAGACAACGATATACTCGTATGTTTGTTTCCCATATTACATCTACACTGATTATCCTAATGTTGAAGCTCAGGTTGACCTGAACTACAATGCAAGAAAGCTCTTTGAGAACCATTCACCTGTTGTTCACTCTATTATAAGTGCAGCAAATAGACAGCATATCGTGTGACAAAACGGTATTTACCGTCTAGGGTGGTTTCAAAACTAGTAACTCGACAATACGAACTGTTGAAGCTCTGATCGGCAACATTCGCATTGCAGTAAACATTCGACTCGACTCGACCATCGAGCAAGGTAACAGCAGGAGTATCAGTGCACCATGTGTTGTGTTTGTCGATCGAAAAGAAAATGTGTTCGGACGGTAGTTTTAAACGATTTTCGACCCAAACCATTGATGGACTGAGGCGATCGCACCAGATCCTCGAAAGTAAATGACACGTGCATGCTAGCACACCACTATTTCTGCGAAAAGTCGGCTCATACTTCAAATGAAACGATGGAGACTCTCGGGACCAAAGTAAAACATTTGTGAAATAGGGGTATAATGCTCTGCGAAAGTCGGCCACAATGTACATATTGCAGCACTATCTGCACACCAAGCAAGCTAGCTATGAAATAACTGTATACAAGTACGCAAAAAAAACATTAATCACACCAGCCACCATACTTTGTTACTGTGTATACAAGCGCCAAGTTAATTCCGTACAATGTCGTGTTGTTGTATAATCAATCTTTGTTCAACAGCTAGTGGTAATTTATCTAGTTCTCTTATAGATACAACTTGATTTGAATGAATACATCGACACAAATTGTATAGAGCCATCCCAAGTGCACAAAGCAGGAAAAAAATTATTACAAGTAACGCTACACTAAAAGGACTACACATCAAACACAGAGCCGGACGAAATACTATCATGCACAGCATCAGTAATGGCTATGCTATTGTCCAGATCGTGTCAAACATTATCAAATCTGCAGACAAATGTAGATGCCTCGTTTTATTTTCCCGTTAGGTCTGTGTGATCAAGACACAACAAAAATAGTACTTGGTAAATTGATGATATACTTCAATCACATAGGCAAAATTATCTAATTTTTTTTTCTGGATTTTTGACAACCAGAAGTTGTTCGTCCTTCAAATGACTACTTTTCCACACCATCTCACAGAAAATAAGTAAAGTCAGATCTGACTGGTCTAGCAGTTTGTTTTGGCCATTAAATAACTTGAAGCGACGGACACTGAAACAAAACTGATTGACCTAATACAGGGTACCACAGCTGTTAGTCGGTAACTTATAGTAATAATGCTGATATTAATTTACAAACACGATAGCAAGTGTTTTAGTTTAAGCATAAGTGTTGATAGTTCTATCTATAACCGGTGTCCGATAAGTTAAACGAATGCGAAATTACATTTTTGAGCTACATGAATTAGTTGCAATTGAGAATTTATATTTCTAAGAAATGGGAAATATAACATATATCCGAGATACGTAATCCAATTATATATAAAAATGTGTTGCTAAAACAATGTGTTCACAATCATTTGAACAACACAGGGCAAAAACCATCAGAGTCGGTTTGTAGTTTGCGTGATGCAATGGTATATTACTATGGGACTTTTCTTGCAAACCAAACAATTTCCATCACATAATTGTATGATTAACTGTAAGAATGGGTAATTGTCCATTGTTCGACAGGTAATCTTTGAATAGGGCACGAACGTTGGACTGTTTGCTTGAACATTCCGGTATTCGGCAATATAGCGTCATGATAAAAGTGTACACTGCGATACTGTAACTGGGTAGGAGTATCATTAGAAAATTGTAATGTTTTATAGTTGATGTGTAGCTACCCTATTACTGCATTTTAAAAACTATTTGTTGTATGGTCATTTAAAGTTTATATTACAACATTATTGTTGCGAAAGGTCGTTAAAACGAATGGAATTGAGTGACCACACTGACCCATTACAAGGTTTTTTTGTTACGGACACATTTGTGGTTATACGGGGTGGAGATGACGTTATTTTTGTTCCCCGTATCATTCATCAATCAGTAATACATTTGCGCTTCCAGTCATTGGCGTTTTATATTACGGAAGAAATTATTAATCTGTTTAAAATCCAAGATCTAGCACTGGGGTGATATTTACAAAGCTTCTGAGTAAGACATTTAGGACTTTCTAAAATCATACACATTACTGAAACAAAAGTATGAAGATCATTGATTGTACATTTTAAAGCATGATATTCACAGCTACACCATTAACTTACGAAAATGGGTTTATCTTCAATCTGTGGACAATAATAGCAGCATTAAGTTTTAACTTCAGCCAAGATATAGGTTTTCCCAAAGTTGCTATGTGAATACCAGTCCTACATGTAGTAGAAAGACTATGTGGTCAAACTTTCATAGTATTCCATAATCACATTTAACAAGTTGTATCTGTATGTGTATGCTAAGAGCGTGGTTCCATGTAAGCAACGAATATCTCCAGCCCACATTACGGTATCCAAATACACTGACCCAAAATGAAAACTTTACACTTGGTTTATTTACAGATCTCTTTTGTTAGCAAACATGTCGTTGTAAGTTATCACGTAACACGATTATCATGTTTTTAATGCGGATTACAATTATGCATTTTTTTACAAATCCCGCGTCTATTCATGCGTCCAAACCTGAAAAACGTATTCCATGCTTTGCACGTGCGCAGGAACTGGTGTTTCACCTACAGGTTTTACACCGTCAAGTTATCATTTGCTGCACAGCACAGATAATAAAAAGTTGCAAAACGGTTGCATTTAGCGATGCCACGTCTTTCTGAAGATGAAAGGAACCAAGCTATTGGTATGCTCAGGGCGGGGTCGATGGTAAATAACGTGGCACACCAGTTTGACTGCTCTAGACAGACTATTCATAATCTTTTGAACCGGTTCAACATTACTGGGTTTGTCAGAGACCGTGCAAGGCCCGGTCGCGTACATGCGACAACGTTACGTACGTACTGATTGCGTTATCACGTTGACCCACCTACGTAATCGTTGTTGCCAGCAACCGTTACTGCTCGGCGTTACGGTGTTCATGCACAGACGATCATAAATTCCTATTCGTGCTCGTCGTCCTTATAATGGACAGATTATGACACCTCGTCACCGAGCCTCTAGACTGTTGTGGGCAGGACGTCATTTGCATTTCAGGCGAAACCAATGATAATCGGTACTTTTTAGCGATGAGTCGAGGTTAACAGTCAGCCACGCAGATGGCAGGGTACGCATCTATCGCCGTAGAAATGAGCGACTTGCATAATGTTGTATTCAGGAGAGAAATAGATTTTGTGGTGGCAGAGTTATGGTCTGGGGTGGGATAAAGGGTAATCAGAAAACTGATTTGGTCATTATTCAAGGAAATATCAATGCTCAACGTTACATCAATGTTTAAACAACACGATGATTCCATTCATGCAAAACAACGGACCTGGCATTTTCCAACATGACAACACAAGGCCTCACACGGCGCGTATAACGACACAATTCGTAGCTCAAAATAACGTTAACGTCTTGCCTTGGCCCGCATTATCCCAGGACATGAACCCCATAGAACACATATGGGATTAACTCGGTAGGAGGGCCAGGTCCTATCATCAAATTGTTACAATAAATGACCTCCAAAATGCACTCCAGTTAGAATGGCAACGTATTCCTAATGCGCTCATACAACGTTGCGTAAATTCAATGAGGCGACGTATTCTGCATTGTATTCGCAAAAACGGAGGTCACACTGGTTATTGATGTTTTTTATAACATCACTAAACAGTCAGTAATTGCTTGTTTCTAATTGCAGTGTGCTTATTTTATTTTTTTTCAGAACTTTTTATTTCGACCCCTCTCAACTAAATTGTTCAGTGACACACAAACTTAGAAATATCTGATTTTTATCCAAAACATTGCACAGAGACACCAATATTACATTGGAGCTTCGATGACAAAAACAATTAACCCCGAATATATACTTATCAACAAAATATGCACTTTTGAATGCTATGTAAAGTTTTCATTTTGGGTCAGTGTATATATATCATAACCTTCCTTCTTACGGAGTCCTATCAAAATGTTGGTAATGTTTTTATCTACAACTTAATGGATACAATGACTTCGTTTTTCAACACTTACTCAGTATGGTCACCACATGACGATTCCCGACGGCTTTTAGATACAGATTTGTCTATCACGAGTTTAACAAGAGCAACCACCATCGATCACGTACATTGTAGTAATATCAAAATCAGTACTTGTATACTTAAATTATTTGGACTACTTATCGTATAGCATTATAAATCAGACAAGTAAAAACTTACCTATTGTTTCTTATCATAATAACACTGAAGCACTGTTACTCGGGATGCGGAAATTCTTGGTACTATAGTGTTTCACCTTTTATGGAAGTGGATTTCAAAACAAATGTTAATATTGTGACAATGTTTCTGAGGCGCGATAGCAGCTGACTCATTCAAATCACACCACAACTGACATATCAGAATACTATAACTCATTAAGGCAATACACCTGATGCAGTTCTTAGTAATATGGCACGCTGTGTGTTCGATACTGGCGTGTTTCACCATGTTTTTCGTTTTTAACTCACACAACTTCATAAAATGTTCGTTGAATGAATTATCAAACATCGAATTTACCTGCGGACATCAAGACGTACCAGTCCTGGTATGCATTTTTGCAAGTCAGACTCGCGTAATAAATAGAACAAAAACATTTGAAAAAATGTTTCCGCTCCAAATATTTTGATGGTAGTAAACGAATATGAGAAATGTGATAGGGGTTTGAATGGGCGCAAGAAAATAACAGATAGTGTCTAAAAATTCCACAATTCTTCAGCTGCATATTTATGTAAATGATAAACGATCCCGATAGGGTACCATTCGCGAGAACGAATAAGAAAGTGGTCGAAACACAATAGGCGAAATGATCTGGATTTTCGACGGGAAATTGTATACACAGCGGTGTTGGAAAAGGGTAAGCCTAACGACAGACGCAAACTATTTTGCTGATGATCTGTGGTAATTTAATGGATCAAACGTCGTCCAATACTATTAACACGGGCGCAAGACAATGAAAAAAACGAGTAACTAAAAACCACGCACACAGAGTCCTAATTCCATAATTCTACCTGCATAAGAACTGGATAGGGTACCATATAGTCTCGACTTGCGCTGGGGAAAGGGTTGTTCTAGATAACGGTAGACCCAAAATATTTAGCTGCAGATATCGGTAAGTTAAAGGATGAAACGTGGATTAACACTATCAACAAATTATTGTAAATAGTGAAAATTAAGCACACGTTAGCTGACTAGTTTCTTGCTATACTGTAATATGAATGTTAAAACCACGAATTGTGTTAAGTTCGTCTGCTAAACGGTTACTTTTAACAGTGACATTTTAATCGCACCTCAAAACCATAACTCGTTTTTCAGCGCGTAGGAATTTATTCGCACAACTCATTTGCTCTTTGAAATAATCTTTCAAAACGTTCACACAATACCACCAAACAGAAAAATATTAAATTGTTGTAAACAAATGTTCTTATAAATGGTTGAAAATTACGACATTGGTTAAGATTTGCAGGCACTTCTTTCTTGCTCGGATGAATTGGTTGTGGATAAATTACATCGTTCGTTAAAATCGTAGTGGTTTCAGGATTGGTATGTAATTCGAATACCGGGGTTTCCCAAGTAAAAACGCAAAATATTTGATGAGAAGTGCGTCAGGGCTTTAAACACCTGTCACCGCCATATCTTAGCGGTCGCGACAATATCGCAATAGATATACTGCTATTGCAGTGGAGTTGCCGCTATCGCAGGCAGTGTGTCGCTATTTCAGCGTGTGTGTCGGTATCACAGTCGGGGCCGCAATCATTGACAGTGCATGGTGTTTTGATTGATATGTCGCGTTCACAATTGGAATGCTAGATGTAGGTTGTATGGGTTTGAGTTCATAGTTACGCTCGTCTGTGAAAGGTACTGTTTTCTCAACATTGTAATCACTATTTGAAAGTACAACAGACATATAAACTGTTGAAAACCATCTTAATGTGTGTACAATTGATATCAGAGTGACCAACAACTATAGTAATTGCTAACAAACAAAGCAATAAGTACCAGAATAAATCAAGTCTGAATTAACTTCGGTTATGTTATAAAACTTTATCGAAATAAATGAAAACATGCAGTTTTTGACCAATTTTTATGGAAACTTCGTCCCATAATGCTCAATAACTTATTACATTTTAATTCCTCATTATTCAACTTCAGTTTCTAAATCATCATTTTACCAAAAACACGAAATAAAAAAGGAAAATAGTTAAATCCAATATTTCAGCCGCGATGCTTAACTTGTCGCTACAGAACGCCATAAATCTCCATAGAAATCTGCAAGTAATCCTTTAGTTAGAGACTTCTAATCCATTAATACATCATTCTGATTGGATTATTTTCAAAACAATCCTCATGAGAAGCATTGGTTTACTATTTCTCTAATGTTATCATATTTTACGTCGGCGAATAATTGTTGCGAAGTAGCATGATAAAATACATTTAGATACTTCGATATAATTATTGATAGCGTGTGTGCAGTATGCACAGTAAACAATTATCTGTATGCAATATTCACTTTACTACGAGTATCCAAGAAAGTGTTATTAAATTTACAAACAGGCATTTCGTAAGTATAGAGGAAAATATGTAGAGGTTATTATCTAGCTAGTCTGCAAAAGGTCAATCATCTTACCCAGGTACATGAATAATAACTTTACACCGGTTGGTCAGAACTTTTGAAAGGGAACAATTTCTGAAAGCTACAACCTTCCGCCACCGAAAACAGATCATGCTTTTAATATCAGAGAATTTAAATTCATCTATATGCCATTGTACATGTAGGTATATAACCCAATGGATTGTCGCCAACATGAGTCATATTGGCCCTTGAAAGGGAAAACATTATTGTTGCATGTGTAATAATTTCTATAATTTTATCAGGACTATTTGTTTTGAAGTTTCACATATCTTGTATTATATAACTGTGCATCTAACGACAAATGGAAATTAGCGTTCTGACAGTATAACGACCTTAGATGTTTCATGGAAACGACCACGTCCCAAATGCTCTTGAAATTAGCCATTTTATCGAACTCGCAATTTACGGGTCATTGTATTGTACATGTACTGCTGGACTTGCTCCATGAGAATATAAAAAGTGTGGCCGTTTTGTGTATACATATGCTATTTTCATTCCCACTAAATACGAATGTTTAAATATTCATAAGTTCAACTATACAGCAGCTTAAATAATATCAACACGTGACCCAAAACACGTGTTTTAGATTTATGTCGTCAATTCCTCGAAATAGCATTTCGAAAAACAAACAAAAATATATTCTCATCATTTGAGTAAGTACAATTAATTATTTAATTTTAACGAGTGGTTTACCGCGGAATATCAGTGAATTATAATCCGATAATTTCACTGGCGATAATTTCACTCAAACGGACTACATTTTGTACTTTTGAAATCCCCGTTGAGCGCCCCAATTTTTGTTTCAGCCTATTGACGTCTAAACTCAACATGATGCTGTCTGTCCTGAAATCTCAGTGGATAGCTCACTAAATCACCAATTTGGAAGCAATGCAGCCAAATAAGAATGATGTATTGTATCGGTATTAATTTAAATAATGCAGTTAGTATTTTGAATAAAACTTAAGGAGGTCCGAGCTACCTTGTGCGCATGCGCGAAATTTCGAAATCGTATTAGATAAGAACAAACATGAATTTTACTTTCAATGATCGCATATGAATGTTGATTAATGACAATAAACATAATTCTATTGCAAAAAATAGATATTTTTTAGCTTTTTTTTTGCATGTATGAAAAGTTGGTGGGGAACGGCAAAATTGTGAATAATATGGGTTCACAATGAGTCCCTACAATTGTTCAAATGCATATGCTTATATATAATATGTATTGCAGGGTTTAGTTATATGAAGTAGCCACACTTTATAATATTTTTAATAAAATTTTATTTCATTACAATATGCAAATTAAGTTAATGTTATGCAAATTCTTCATAATTAATACTTTTTGATGAATAGCTCCCAAAAAATACTGGTGACCCCTATTTTTTATTTGACTAAACTGGCGTTCTATTTAATTCTCAACTTATGGCCGCCAATTCTAAATTATTTTCGGTCGTTAGATATTGTTTGACGTTCATTTGAAAATCACACGTTTTTGCAAATGGGTGGGGTAACTATTTATCATGTTCAATTACAGGCAGTCGGAATTATGACTAATATCAATAAGAATGACCATTGAACACATACAATATCATGCATTGCTTAAAAGTGGTTTCATATAGTAAAAATCTTAAAAAGAACACAATGGTGCCATAAATGCAGGAAATAGATAAAATGAACAAAATACAATGGTAGGTCATTAGAAAGCCATGTATGTCGAAAACGAGCCTGGTGACAAATCATTTTTATGATTTCAATGTTGTTCTAGAAGATTGTTCTGTCATTTTAAGATGTTTCACGCAAATTCGATCGTAATCAAACATGAGCTCGGAATAGTTTATTACTCAAATGATTAACAGTTAGCTCGCTTACAGTGGCTGCTGTATTAGAATATCTAGATAGCGTATGTATACAAAATGAAAAATTCGTTTTCTTCCATCAGAACTGACACTTTATAATCAAAGTCATATGTTACTTAAACTACAAATAAGTGAACCATATAAGTGGAAATTACGTCGGAAATCGACTGTTTTATGATGATCTATTTTATCGTACGTCAGCCCGCGCTTTAAAAATGACGTCACGTCAGCATTAAGAGGCACCATACGGGGCAATAAAATTAAGTTAGTAGCTAATTGGCTCAGAAATATTGAAATAACGCATTAAATAAATAGAATATTTGGGTTGGATAGTATAATTATCTAATGTTATATCTGATATTCTAACACGATCTGCGGATTAATCCATTAAACAAAGAGAAGACCTGACCATGTTTTATTACCCCCATAAAACATGGTAACAAATTGGCTGTTACAATTTACGCCCCGTATCACATGACCTATTTATGAATGAATGAACGTAAACTTTATAGTAAATATTAACGGACTGCGAGTTTCACGAGAATCCAGTGTTACAGCTATGACGCATCTATTTTTAGAAACTCCAATAAACTCTCGAAATTAAGATTCATAAAAATTTCTGATAATCAATTCATTTATATTTTTCATTTCATGACATAGATACACTATGCTCGTGTTATTAAAATTGTTTCAATGTTTAAAATGTGTTTTTTTCCTTCAGAAAATTACGAAGGTCGTTTGCATTAACGAGGGAGGTAATTGTACCAGCTAATAAGCCACTCAATTTCAGCGTGGAATTAGGTTCAATGTCAAATGGGTGAAAATGGAATGCGCGCAGTTAAGTAGTGCGGAATATTATCGTATTTAGAATCGAAATAAAAACTCTGTTCTTGTATTTTGTCGGTGAATAAAACACGGGCACTCGTTCGGGTGCGGAAAATTAAATCACTCGTGCTACGCACTCGTGATTTAATTTTTCCGCATCCGAACTCCTGCCCATGTTTTATTCACCGACAAAATACGCGAACAGATTTTTATTTCTTAAGTATGCGGATGATGAATACGCTTTATATTCTTGTTATAGATATATTTCGCACTAGGGAGTCTTCCTCCACTATATGACACCCAAAGCTCGAAGATAACGATGCGTCTAGTCAGTATATTTTGGTGTAAAGTCTATGATGTACTATTCACAAGATATACATCAAATCTAACACGACTTATAAAGCACACGTTATTTCCCCTTTCCTACATTTTAAGAGAATGCGAGGTAGTCGATACTGCTCGAACGTAGATATGTTCTTGTTATCAAGTAGCTTACCGGTGAGTGACTGTATGTACCTGATATATATATATATAACAGGACCTTGCCAGTTGAGTTGGATTTCTATGCACTTAGTCATAGATCAAGCTTCCCATTGTAGCTACTACGGACACTAGACATAAACCAAAATGTTTCAGAGAAGTAAACATCACATTTTGGCTGATACATACTTAGTATTTTGCCATTCTTTTTTATCTCTGACTAATCGGCCAATGACCCATGGCTTCGAGGGACATCAGTTGACTCAGAATATCTACCAACCACGCAACGTAAATGATGGAATCGCGCGATCGGTAAGTTTTGACTATACAATGTGGAGGTTATATATTAATATTGCTACAACACTATATCATCCATGCGCGTGTTGGTGAGACATGTGTCGGTTTATATGTTATATCTGCTGATAGTTTTGATTTATTGTACGTTTCTGAGGACTTCAAACGCAAAGAAAATGTTCGTGAGTTTTGCATTTCAACAATGCTTCTTAGCATCCACATTTGTTTGGTACTTTTATAGAAAACAGTTTTGTAAAGCCTGGGGAGCGGCGGCATAGATGTAGCATGCGCGCTTCGGAATCGAGAGGTCCCTGGTTTAACCCCCGTCTGGACCACTGCTTAATTTATCTGACCAAGAATAACTCACATGCTCCAACCGACCAAGGTGTGTATTGGTATGTGGGAGGGCTGTGTCTAAACATGTTCGATAGTCCTTGGCGACGCAAATCGATGCTGGCTGCACACACAAAAGGAGTGAAATAGTCTCTACAGGGAGACTCGAACGCAGGTTTCTAAAGGTAGCCCAATGACCAAGGGGAAGATAAAATGTCAAAGGGTGGCTGAACGGCTGAAATGCTGAAAGCAGCTCTCGAAAATTGGTAACTTAACGATTTTTATACAATCATATCTACCTCCTGAAGACCGACAACCTTTTGCAATTCGTAAACCATACGACAAACATGTTATGTAATTATATGTTTGTCTGATGTTTGTCAAGATCACCATGGATGTCGCTGAGCTATTCACGGTCTAGCAAGACCCTGCTCAATACTAATAGTAAGAATAATACCACATTCGTCTATATACAAATTTGAATTCTGAATTGAAAACCGACTGCCTTTCACAGACTGAAAACAATACAACGATTTTGTTCTATGTACAATATATTTATATTGTGTTTGTTTGAGGCATGGTGATTCGGTCTCATTGTTCGTTGTTCTGCCACATTCATATTGAAACAAACCTAAGTGTGCATCTCGAGATGATCTCTCTTCGAAGAAAGATATCGGTTTTCAAGACAAATGCAATATCTCGCTCAACGAAGCATAGTATAGGATGTCATATCTTATCTGGTTTAGATTGACAGTTGAGTGTCATTTCAAATATATACCACTATACACACTACACGCATACGTATTATTTTAGTTTGCGTTATGTTGGACAGAAATGCGAGCATTGAGTGTTGGTACAGCGTAAATATGTTTGTTTTTCTAATGATATTGTCCATCCGGGATATTGGGACTACATGATATACAGCTTACATACCCAATAATTGTATCTTATCATGCAATGTTCGAAACATATTTTAAGCGCATTTTTGTCACACACACTCGACATATCATACATAATATGATCTTGGAACGTTTAAATGGGGGATAAAGGGATATATTCCGGAGAATTTTACAAGAATATCGACCTTCTATTAGCATAATTTAATAGCTACTTATAATCCCGGTTGTATATTTTAATAAGCGGGAGGTATCACGAAGACGCTCGATGTGTAATACAAACACAAATCTAAAGGAACGATATTGCACGATTTGCTCGCGAAAATTTATATATTCAACGCAAGAACATTGTAATATATTCATGCATAAAGGTCAGGATCAGATAAAATGTTGTGCTATATTATGTCACTATGGAAGCAGCTGAAGGAGAACACATCCTGTGAACAAATCATACATCATAACAATAAATGTCTTCTCGTAGATAATAAATGTCTCTGGATGCGTTTAATTTAGTATACTATGTACGTATAATAAAGTATATGTCAGGGAGTACAAATCACACAGTCAGTATTATTGAATAGTTTATATTCCAGATACGCATTGTAGAATTACACTCATGGTGGTTAATTGAACATTATTCCGAAGTTATTGGTATCCGCCGCTGCTAGCAGACAGTGTTATATTTATGTTTCTCGTATTACATTTACATTAATTGTCATAGTGTTCAAGCCTAGCCTGGTCTGTACTATAATAATTGTACATTGGCAAAAAGTTAATAGAAAAAGCAGACAAGAAATGTAGCACATACCTTAACCAGCCGAGCACAGACAACATAAAACAATCCCATACCACAATGACACGGCACAATGCCCAACATATAACTAAACGAAAAAAGGAAATCCCCAAGCACAAGCTGCCAAAAAGCCAAACGACCCAACTTCAGCAATCAAAACGCTGAGTAGAGTGCCCTTACAGAACGATCCGGCCCTTACAGCAAAATGGATTAAATACCCAGCCCTAGCTGCCTGAAGTCCTAAAAAGTTAAAGAATAACAGTAATAAAAATAGCTGAATGACGTAGTTTCAAATAAATAAGCTAGTCTCAGCAATAAAAAAAAGTTGAATGCCCTATCTGAATGACCTAGTTTCAACTAGCTGAATGTCCTAGCTGAATGACCTAGTTTCAACAAGCTAAATGCCCTAGCTGAATGACCTAGTTTCAACAAGCTTAATGCCGTATCTGAATAACCTAGTTTCATCACGCTGAACGCACTATCTTAATGGCACCAAAATTAAGTATACAGTAAATAAGTGTTGCAAAATTGAATTTGGTTAAATTATTCAATATCTGTTCAAGAGACGGTCACAAATATACAAGTTTCTGAAACTATATTTTCTAAATGAGTCAAAAAAGAGTTAGAAATAAAGATGAAGCTGTTCTGAATTAAAATAACCATGTGATCAAAAAGGCTGCAATTTCCATGTTTTGCTGACAAAGTTACCATTCAAGAAGGACAAAGAAACTTTATATTTTGCAGCTAGGGTACCAATCAATGCATGGTCTATACATTTAATAAACAAAAATATTCATTTTCCTTAAATAATATTGTTGTTTCACTGTTTTGCAAATATTGTTATTAAAGACAAGTACATGGGGAAATAACATCTGTATACTTATTTTTGGTGGGCACTTGTATATATACTGTGTTAAAGAGATCAATCGAAACAAACTGGAAAAAATAAACAGAAACTTTGTAGATTTAATGCAAATCTAAATTAATTATTTTCAACCAGAAGTCATAAATTGGATTCGAACTTACGCAGAATTAAATCATGCATTTGCTGCGATCCGAATGCGCTTTAGTTGCATATCTATTTTCTCATCGATAATTGAAATGTAGTTAAAACTTGAGGTGCACAATGTAAATAAGAATGTTAAACTTTATGCTCTGGAACTATTGATGCCCCATTATCGTTGCCCGATCATAGTTTGCTATTTACTATATTGATGTTTGTTACATTATTGTATCTTCCATTACGGGATATATACATTAGATCTAAATAATCACTGGCTAAGAACTAGTTTCGTGCATATTTCAAATCTGCATCTCAAGGCGCTTTTTATTGGCCATTTTTCATGAAAATCGGAAGTTGTCATGTTGACCAAACTGAGGTTTTTCTATAAGTAAAGAGTAGTTTTCAGACAGTTTTTTCTTCGTTACTCAAAGTATTGATGTTGTACTTACGACGTTCTAACTATAAGCCAGCGATATGTCTTTAAGTGTACATACCAGTAGCAAGCTATATGCTGGTACCGGCACTGTAGTACTAATTATACATGTGCAATGTTAGCACTAACATAGCATTATGTAGAACAAATAATCAACTCAGCTTTTTATTTGTTGCTGATAAATGACAATGAAAACTAATTTGTGACAATTCATTAGCCTCTAAACGAGAGGTAAATGGCCAAGTTATGTATCGCCGGAAGTGTTACACGTAATTTCATAAACAAACTAAAGAAGTTTTGGCGAGTGACAATCTAGAACCAAACATAATCTACGGAAATGTAACAATGGAAAGGCAATTTTTTATGATGGCTTTAAATAGCGGAAATAATCAGTATGCAATTAGGAAGCTTCGTATCGGTAGGTGCGATCTTGTGGTCTGTTTGTCCCAGTCATAATGATAATATAATTTATTTCTATAGTTAAAAGTGTACGAATCGAAACTGAATTGTACTTGTATATATCGTGTATGGTAACACACATGTGCACGCACACAGGCACACACGCACGCACTTACGAACACACGCACGCACGTGCACGCACACACGCACACACGCACGCACGCACGCACGCACGCACGCACGCACGCACGCACGCACGCACGCACGCACGCACGCACGCACGCACGCACGCACGCACGCACGCACGCACGCACACACACACACACACACACACCACACCCTCCTTTCCACACACACCCACACACAAGCTTGTACATTTGTTGTAAATTTAAAAGTATGCCATCAAAGTATAAAACATCAGGTTTGACGATTAACAATTATTCAGCCACAGGCAAACATGGTGACATATTTACTCCATCCGTGTTATAATACATACTACATCAGTCTATTTACCAAGCCTTTGCATCGAAAAAACAACCAAAAGTCATTTGATGAAACACAAAATATGTACAGTACATTAGGAACGTACATAGACCCGACATATATGCACACATTACTGCAATCTGAAACCTACAAAATAAACAAATCACTTTACGTTACAGACAGCCGACTCCCAGTGGGGGAAGTTGAAAATAAATCTATCTTATAAATGAAGATATCTGTCAATATATCTTGGAATTGTCGACTCTGTCTGTAAACTATAATCTGAGGTTTTCATAAAATAGCTTTTTGTAAGATTTAGAACACATAAACACAAGGTAAGAAGAATGAAATGTGATAACCTAGCAATACAGTTGCCCTATTCGAATAGCTGGTTTTCACGGGATTTTCCCAGGAATCTGTGTTGGAAACCACTGACTTATGGATGTTTTTTTTTCATTTGAGGCCCCTTTCGGATAACCCCGTTTATTTTCAATTTATGATACATTTCAAAAACAAGATAGATAATATATTTAAATATATGCCAACATTATATCATTTTGCTAATAACTGCATCATCAACAATGTTTTACTTAAATACTTTTGTCCTACTTATTTTAGCATACTATTTATGATTTTTTTAAAGATAAAGGAAGTTTTCAAAAAGGTAACGAATATTGCTGTCCTGTATTATCTAAATCCTGTCGCTAGTTCATATTGCCTAGTTACACGATGACAGGCTCCCTATACATACACAGTAGCTTTATGAACGCACAGCTGAGATGTTACCCACACTGTCTTAGTAAGCTTAAACTTCGTACACCATTGACGCCTCTGAAAAATAGATACATGCTCTGTAATCAATCAAAGATAATTTTCAAACCCTAAATACGCTTAACGGTGATCATAATTGTTGACGATATGTTGCACACAAACGTATTATGCAATAGTCCTGACACTCCAATCATTAACAAGGTTAGCTTTTAAAAAGCTAGAAGTGGCTCGGTTCGTACTTTTTAACAGGAGAACTTTGGACATGAACAAAACAATGTGCATAAGTGGTTACTCAATTGTATTTGTGTTTTGGGTTTAACGCCGTTTCTTAACAATTTATCAGTTATATGTAGTTATGATTAATTTTGGTCTAAAACATTCCACAACAAATTTCGAACATTGTATATTTCTATTGTTACATTAAAAATTATTTCGTCGATATAGAATACACTTTATGACTTTTTTGTCTATCTACACCATGGAATTATCGGTTATATCATCTTTGTCTACACGTACATATTACCTGGGTAGCCGCAGCATTTATTAGTGCACTAGATATGCAATCCGGCCATTCGGGTTCGACATCCAACTGCAACAGGTCGTACCCTTCCAGGAAGTAGTGTCCATTTCCTTATGTAGATAAGTTGCTGGTCCTTGTGGAAGGGTAAATTGGTAATGTTGGCGATACAGTCCAGGAAAACTAGTAAGGTTAATCGAAACCATATATTATAACTGATAAATTGTTCATAAACGGCGTTAAATCTACTATTTGTGTGATTATTATTTTGGGTAATCTACTATAATAACAATGTTATACATGTGTTTTGGCTTAACTAATCTAAGCACGGATTTCTGGAGGAGACACGAAAATAAGAGACAGAGGTATTCAAACCAAGCTACTTCAGCTTTTTTAAAAGCTAACCTTGTTACAACAATAAAAAATATGGCCGCACCCGTTGTACCCGTGAGAAATCCGGGAAATCCTAACCGTTTTTGAATGGCCATTTTTCATTGGCTATTTTTGTTTTAACCAATCGCGCTGTCTGTTACATTGTCGGGCATTCTGACTGTTACGAGCCAGCAAAATCAAAATCACATGCCAAAGTATGCGTGGTCATTCATGCGATAAACTTTGCATTTTAGCCATCATATAATATGACCACAGTTAAAGGTATTTCGGGTTTGAAAAGTGACCAATTAAAAGAGTGGTTGAGTGTATTATGCTACAAAAAGGAAATGCATAGTTTCAGTGTATATTTATACATGTCCAATATCTACATTCTGGTATCGCAAAGATCACTTGTACATGTATAAACAATACATGTATATGTAAAGACTTTTATGGTACCAGATTTAGGATTATAACGCGGAAAATATTCAGATAAGTGTAAAATGTTTAATATTACCTTCGTATGTCCGAAACGACATTTTGTACTTTACGACGTTTCCAAGATGTCTGTCGTTCTGATGTTCACTTGAACCGGTTTGATAGATATTATGCAAATAAAATAAAAAAATTCTAATCGAATTAACGGTTTAAATTTCGACCAAAATAGGTGGGTGTTATTCACCCTGTCTAAGCGTATTTTCGAGCGTGGAGATCGAATACGACGGAGCAATGCGAGAAAAGTGGATCGAGAGGAGAGTCAAGGTAATGTTTTGCTTCACCATTCTTTCAATTTTAAAACTATGAGATCGGGAATTGGTTTTCCCGAATGTTAGAAAAAACTACAAGGGCTATGGATATTTCAAGGCATCACGATGAAGGCACGTTTATTGTAGGTCATCCTCGGCCAATTCCCGATCTCATAGTTTTAAAATTGAAAGAATGGTGAAGCAAAACATTACCTTGACTCTCCTCTCGATCCACTTTTCTCGCATTGCTCCGTCGTATTCGATCTCCACGCTCGAAAATACGCTTAGACAGGGTGTTATTGTTATTATGCTAAAATTGTTGTTTTATTTTGTTGATAAGGTTTGGTTTTTAATTGTGTTCTTTATTTGTTTTCAGCATTTATGCTTATGTATCAAAAATTTAATTAGTTAGATCACAGACATTATACTATTATGAAAATATCATTTTTGAACATCACCACCAATTTACTAAATTAAATTTCAATGAAACTATAAAAGAAATTCATACACACTTCAAACAGGGCTGACTATTCGGAAAACGAGTACGGTGACCTTGTGTTTTTCATCATAGTTTGTGTCAGAATAGATCACTTTACTTCCTGGAAAAATATATACTCAATCTGAATTTGGGGTCCTTCAAACCACTGCAACATCCTTAATTGACACGTGACACTGTAATTACACGTTCCGTTAGAACTCACGTACCGTGGTACTCGGATGACGTCACCGGTACACTTACTAGATTCGGTATAAGTACATGAGTGTTTAGTTTAAATATTGTTTCCGTAACCACTCGAGATTGTCTAACTATAGATTGATTGAATATCGGTCAGTCATACCAAATGTCTTCTCATCTTGATCTAGCTTTCTTATACGTATAGTACTCTCAACATTCTTATACATGATCAATCAATGTAGTATAGACAACGAAAGCTTGGATTAATTATAAACAATGCAGTACATGATAGGTTTTGTGATTTTCATAATATTGCTAATCTTGATTAATGGTAAGTATACATTTAGTAATACTACTTGTACTACGTCATTGTATTATTTACCTAGCTCGTAATTTGTACATTTCAGACTGTTTAGATATTTAGTATATAGAGGATATTACATGAGTGTCTTTCCATATTGAATTTATTAAACGAGTTGAATAAAATGATAAAATGCGAGGCTCTGCCGAGCATTTTATCGATTTTTTTCAACGAGTTTAATAAATTCAATGTGGAAAGTCACAAATGTAATGTTCTTTTTATCACATGTTAGCCGTTTCCGACCGAAACATTAAATAGCTACTTATTTTTCACTATAATAAACGCGCGATTTCGACGACGTCGCCTATCCTTTGAATGACGTCGCGTGATAGCTTTATTACACTAGTGTATTATCAAAAGTAAATAATGGCTTTATTACGCTGCCGCGACGACAAACATGTGATAAATCTGTTTATTTATAAGTAATGTTCTAAAAAAATTCAAGCAACTATAAACTATAAGAAATCTTAGGAATGGTTTTTTCTCTGCATTCTGCATATGATTATTTTATTTCGGAGTTTCATGTCCGATTCGGTATGGATATGATTGATTTGGTCTAGGGGTTTAGCTACATAGGAAAAGCTTCCAAAGTGTCTTCACCAGATATATAACATTATTAGTAGGGATAGTTGGTACATGCATGTATAGGGATACATTTTACGTAACATAGCTATTAAGGGGTATATTTATTTGAATAGATTGAGAATCTTAGTGGTGCTATAGTCCGCCCAGCATAATGTGATGTTTATAAACATGAATCGGTTTGGTCAACTGTGGCAAAATTGGTTTAACAAATCACTTAAATAAACAGATAAGGTCAGTAATGTCCTCAAAACAGCATTGATAAATGGTGCACATAATTTTAATCCACCTTTGTTGAGTATACCAAGTTTCCCCGCCTTTCACATTATCCTGGGCGCACTAAAGTTCCATTACATTGTTTTCAATGTTGATATGTTAGACGGAATGTTTCACCTGAGTCGACGAATCCATTATTTTATTTATAGTTAGTCCTAAAATAGTCATGTTTTGTTATAAGAGTGTTGTCTTAAAGCATTCAGCAAACATTTAACTCTAAAACAAACTTCGATGACATATAAACGTGTTCTTTTTTTGCAGCAAATCCGCCCGGGTATGTGGGGTGTTACGAATCTGACGTTGATTTCAGATATACAAGGAGGTTTATGAACCCGAATGGGGCTAAATATTGTACAATTTTCTGTGTACGCAAAGGCCACAGATACGCCGGTCTTACGGTAAAACTTTCTTTATTATCAGTACGTAGGTTGATCGGGAAGTTCGTATACTTATGGTGTTGTGAGTCGTGTTTTATTGCTCATAAGGGATAATACATAATACCATCACAATCTTCTATACATTATCATACTCTCCTATAAAAATGAAAAAAATAAACGTCTGATATTTACACAGTTACGTCGATTCCTATACAGGCACTATGTATACCACGCCGCACACCAGAAAACTAAACGATGTCACACAACGCAAAACGCAATTTAGGTCTGAATATATAGAGCACTTTCCCCACGTAGTCACTACACTCGACTACGTGTTTCTGATTTCGACATACCTAGCTATTTCGTACAGATACCATGAATAGTTAAAGGAGAAGTATCGAACTCGCTAACAATCTGTTTAAAGGCTTTACGTCTGTATTCTGATTTTGCGGCGACCATATATGCAAGGAAAAATGCATAATTGTCCCTCGACAGACTCTGAGATTCAGCTAATTTTGCCATAACGTTTTGAATAGTACAATGGGTATATATATTATATGTATGTGTATCATGTGTACCACACCAAATATACATTTGTATACATGTATCTTTACCAAAATAATTAAATGAATGCAGTAGAAATCCAAGGATATACATATGTAGATGCATAGACAATGGTTTAATGTGTACTCATAAGATGTGTGCACGAGAATCACGGAAACAACAATTATCATACACTGAGCGTGTGCGGATTCAGATGCGGTAGGCATGGACCCTGGAATTGTGGTGAATTTTGGTCATCTAATACAATTGAGAGGAGTACATCTTGGGTGGGAGTCTACTGGGTACCAACTTGGATAAAATGTAGCTGGTCGGACCCCCTCACTAGCAAAATAACCCGAATCCGTTTTCATACATGTATTGCCGGTTGCCTGGCAGAGTTGGGCCTACAGTTACCATTCGTGAACTAGCTGGCGTCAGTTTACTGTTGTAACTAGGTCATTCAGCGTAGGCATTCCGCCTTTTGGTCGCTATATCTTTTCTACTGGGTCATTCCGCTAGTTATAATTTATTACACTTTTCGACAGCTTGGACTTGGGCGGATCTGCGCTTGTTTAGTTGGGCATTGTGCTATGTGTGTTTTTAATGTTTTCTGTGCTCGGCTGGTTAAGTTGAGTGCTGCCTTCCCTGTCTGACTTAATATAATCTTTTTACCAAACGACTGCATCAGTTATAACCTAACTTCCTCCGGTGTTCGAACTTTCGATCTCCCGCTTCCTATACGGACGCCAAAATCACCCAGCCACGGTCGTGATAATATGACATGGATCAAAGTCTGGTGCTACTTGGAAAAAGGTTGCTGGTCGGATATTACGATGAGGATAATACGAGAATACGATAATGATAATACAGTAATAATATAATTAAAATGCGATAATACGATAATGATATTACAATAATAAGATAATTATAATACGAGGATACGATGATGATAATACAATAATAAGATAATTATAATACGAGGATACGATAATGATAATACAATAATAAGACACTTATAATACGAGGATACGATGATGATAATACTATAATAAGATAATTATAATACGAGGATACGATGATGATAATACAATAATAAGATAATTATAATACGAGGATACGATGATGATAATACAATAATGAGACAATTATAATACTATAAAACGATAATGATAATACAATAATAAGATAATTATAATACGATGATAATAATACAATAATGAGATAATTATAATACGAGCATACGATAGTGATTATACAATAATACGATGATGATAATACGAGAATACGATGAGGATAATGCGATAGGACGATGATGATAATTACGAGAATGAAACAATGATAATACGATAGCTCGGTGATTTTACCAGAATACGATTATGATGATACGAGAATACGATAATGATAATATGAGAATACAATAATGATGATATAAAAATACGATATTGTTTTCATGAATTAATCAATGTTGTGTATTTGCTGTTGGCAGAGTCTTTCTGTCGGAACTTGGATACCTGATACAGTTGCAGTATCAACATAATAGCAGTGAATGTTATAGCGTATACAACAATATCGATACCTCTACGAGTCACGAAAATTCGTACGATGCTCGTACGAGTTTCGATATCCGGACGCCGTGCGAGTTCGCCAAAATTAACTCATACGGAGCTCGTACGGAGCTCGTAGGGCAAATGTGTTCATAGCATTATCATGATTGAAGACCCTGGTAGCACTGTGTAAATTTTTATGTAATTAAAATAAATCAATTTCGGAGGTACATGTATGATAAATTTCGAAAAAAATTACTTTATCTAGTAAACTACGTGGCGGGAGTGTAATAAGCGCATTACATAAAAATGATAATACACTAGTGTAAGAAATATGCAAATGAGAAACATATGCAAGGGCACGTTACGTTATGTATGTATTCGTACGCACTGTCAAGAAAGTAAAATAATATAATAGACTAAATATTTAGAATAGAACATATTTCCAATAACGGGCCCTCTCCTATTGTTTATGCATCCAAAGTACTTGCATCGTGTTATCAGTTATTTAACTTAGATCGGCTATTCAGACGAATAAAGTCAGTAACTTACCCTGTCCCTTGGTTGTTACTCAATCTCCGAACGAAACATGGAACGGAACGGAATACGCTATCGCTCCGAACATAGACTTATTTATTTTTAAACCGTAATTTTAGAATTTTCTATATCCTAAAATTTTATTTTCAAAAGCACAAAATTTAACATATTGAGAGTAAATAGTTTCGCACTATTTCCTTAACTCATTCAAGGAAACGCTTTACCCCTATGGGGTTTGATTGCTAAAGGGACAATATGTGGATTCATGACACACTTTTACTGTGTATTTAGTTTATGTGATAAAACTCTTTCATTCGTGTCATTCCATAATGAATTTATTAAACTCATTGAATAAAAATGATTGACAGAGCCTCAAATTTTATCATCATATTCAACTCGTTTATTAAAATCAATATGGAAAGACATTCATGCACATGGAACATCTGTATTCAACTTCATTTTAGCCTGATGACTGTTTCTGTGGAAATATGATGCCAAAAAGACGACTTATAGAGTTGTGCAACGTGCCATGCACAGGCAATGAGGTAGAAACATGTGGTAGTTATGGCGGAAGTATGTCAATCTACGACACATGTCGTAAGTAATTCATATTGAAACTATTAAGTCTTATAATACTCGACACCCCATGTGAAATACCTGTCATGTTGTACATGTTATACGTTTGAACTAATATTGATACATGTACTAGTAAATCAACATGGAAAGCAAAATTTACAATAGTCTATGCTATATTAAATATAAAAGAGGGGTCGTTGTGCAGTCGTTAGGTAATTTATTTATTACAGACATTAACTAGTAATACTCCTAGAGTGTAAGTAAGAGTCTTAATCTGGTAAACACACATTGACACAACAATAGCTTCATTTAACGTACATTTGTACTTGAAATCGACTTCCATTTCATAATGACTCATTCAGTTTGATAGCTGTACGTTAATTTGCAATTTCCTGTTTTTAGTGTTCGTGAGATTCAATTGCTTACACCGAATGGACAATACAATAAGTATAGTTTATGAACTTAGCCAGATTCAGTCTGCATTTTATATTCAGGATATGGTTATGCGTGGTATGCTAGGTCAGTGTGGAGTACCAGACTGTCATACATGGCGATTCAGATTCCACTAGCCGGTCTTACTGAAAATTGTCTACCCGACACTAGCTATGGTCACAAACTCAATTGCTTGTGACAGAGAATATTAGTACTGGTGAAGAATGATCCCAGGAAAGTTTGTTTGCTCACCTGACGTATATGACTGACAAACAGCTTAAACGACATAATCATCAAGGAAAACTATACCAACAAACAGTTATCATGTCATGTTTCTGACGAAATTTAATCAATGGTATTTCATTGCAGATTTACGCGTACCAACAACACGAAATCCAACATCCACAACAGGACCACATCCAACGTCAGGTAAATATCATTGTCATTTTGATACCTAGTTTTAGTGAGTCGATCGTAAAAAATATGACAATATTAATGAGGATAATGATTGCGATGATAATAGTAGTGGTAATGCTGAATGAGACGATAGTGGTAATACAGATGGTGACATGTAAAGATGGAGGTGACGTTGGCAGTGGTGATATAAACATGATGTACGTAAAGTCATGATGACGCTAATGATGAATAAGTTGATCACCACTATGTATATATCCCATGTTGATGAGGACCATATTGAAAGTTGGTCTAGAACCAAATATGTCATCCACTATAAATACAGTCGATATTATTATTATTACTATGTCATGTTATATATACACGCATGATACACGCATGATACGCCCATATGCACCCATATACACCAATATACACGCATGATACACGCATGATACACCCATATACACCCATATACACCCATATACACGCATATACACCCATATACACCCATATACACCCATATACACCCATATACACGCATATACACCAATATACACCCATATACACCCATATACACCATATACACGCATGATACACCCATATACACCCATATACACCAATACACACCCATATACACGCATATACACCCATATACACCAATATACACCCATATACACGCATATACACCCATATACACCCATATACACGCATATACACCACTATATACACCCATATACACCCATATACACCCATATACACGCATATACACCCATATACACCCATATACACCAATATACACCAATACCTACCCATATACACGCATATACACCCATATACACCAATATACACCCATATACACGCATATACACCCATATACACCCATATACACGCATATACACCACTATATACACCCATATACACCCATATACATCAATATACACGCATGATACACCCATATACACCCATGTACACCCATATACACCCATATACACCAATATACACCCATATACACCAATATACACCCATATACACCCATATACACGCACATACACCCATATACACCCATATACACACATATACACGCATATACACGCATATACACCCATATACACCCATATACACCCATATACACCCATATACACCACTATACACCCATATACACCCATATACACGCACATACACCCATATACACGCATATACACCCATATACACGCATATACACCAATGTACACCCATATACATATGATTGTTAATTTGCAATTTCCTGTTTTTAGTGTTCGTGAGATTCACTTGCTTACACCGAATGGACAATACAATAAGTATAGTTTATGAACTTAGCCAGATTCAGTCTGCATTTTATATTCAGGATATGGTTATGCGTGGTATGCTAGTGTCAGTGTGGAGTACCAGACTGTCATACATGGCGATTCAGATTCCACTAGCCGGTCTTACTGAAAATTGTCTACCCGACACTAGCTATGGTCACAAACTCAATTGCTTGTGACAGAGAATATTAGTACTGGTGAAGAATGATCCCAGGAAAGTTTGTTTGCTCACCTGACGTATATGACTGACAAACAGCTTAAACGACATAATCATCAAGGAAAACTATACCAACAAACAGTTATCATGTCATGTTTCTGACGAAATTTAATCAATGGTATTTCATTGCAGATTTATGCGTACCAACAACACGAAATGCAACATCCACAACAGGACCACAGCCAACGTCAGGTTTATATCATTGTTATTTTGATACCTAGTTTTAGTGAGTCGATCGTAAACATTATGACAATATTAATGAGGTTTATGATTGCGATGATAATAGTAGTGGTAATGCTGAATGAGACGATAGTGGTAATACAGATGGTGACATGTAAAGATGGAGGTGGCGGTGGCAGTGATGATATTAATCATGATGTACGTAAAGTCATGATGACGCTAATGATGAATAAGTTGATGATGAATGTATCACCACTATGTATATATCGCAATTTGACGTGCACGAGTAAATATACCAGTGGATATTATATCCTAAACAACGTAAACACAAAAGTCATGATACTGAGACCCTCCTCAAGGATCAGGCAAGATAATATTATTGGATTAAAAGTCAATGAAAACGTTCTAAGCATATGGTTACATTATATAAGTATTACCTATACTATTATATATGGATAACATATTGGACCGACATTGCATGTATTAAAATGGGATACTCAAATTGCGCATTTTACTGTATGAAATCATTTTTATGCAATGAATTAAGATCCGTATAATACTTAGTATTCGTTTTATTGTTAGATGATGATGCGACTGAGACGGTCTCGGTTACAACTATGACTAGTACTACCATTGTTGACAACAAAGAAACAGGTAAACATATGTCCATTCCTGTCAGCCTAGATCAAAAAATGTATATTAGTAGATTATTTTTAGTATTTTGCTCGTAGCAGGTTATGTACTCGATTAGGAGTTGGTTGCTCTTATAGTGTTTAGCGCCGTGTTATTCTACAGTAAAGTACAACAGTCCTTGTTTTAACCCGATTTTCTGGAATCAACATTTTACAACAATATTACTAATTCTTTCTCAAGCAACTGACTCCTTCTCCACATGAGATTTAACTGGTAACACTTGTATCATTTTCCGACACAGTCTACAATAATTTCATAGCAGGAACGTGGTACCAATCTGCATGTGATTTGATAGCAGGAACGTGGTACCAATATGCATGTGATTGGATAGCAGGAACGTAGTACCAATCTGCATGTGATTGGATACCAGGAACGTGGTACCAGTCTGCATGTGATTGGATAGCAGGAACGTGGTACCAATCTGCATGTGATTGGATAGCAGGAACGTAGTACCAATCTGCATGTGATTGGATAGCAGGAACGTGGTACCATAGCAGGAACGTGGTACCAATCTGCATGTGATTGGATAGCAGGAACGTGGTACCATAGCAGGAACGTGGTACCAATCTGCATGTGATTGGATAGCAGGAACGTGGTACCAATCTGCATGTGATTGGATAGCAGGAACGTGGTACCAATCTGCATGTGATTGGATAACAGGAACGTGGTACCAATCTGCATGTGATTGACAAAACCGTCTTAGTATTTAAACACATATCGCTCGGGTAATAGGCATGCTGTGATAGGTCAATTTCGTAGTTACTTAACAGTAGAATACATGTACTGTCCAGTTTGGTTTATGTAAGGGTGACGTCTTATTGTAAGTGAAACACATAACATTAAAACCTTTGCTGAACAGGTTAAACGATTGTAATATTTTAGTTTAAAGCATTTAAATTATAGATTTGTGGATAAGCATATGAATTATATTTGTTTTTACACCGTACTAGTGGGCACTATAACTGTGTCACTATATGTGTATCCTAACTAGACTGTATCCATTGTGTAAATGCTATTATGTTTGAAGCATTAGCTGTGTACTGAAGTAAACACAGTTATGTGAGAAATAATGAATCATGTACTTCATACCGATTGGCTACCGCTTCAAATATTACGACGTTTGCTTCACAGGTAGAGATCAACAACACGCTGTAACTATTTACGTACCGATAGCTTGTGGGGTGATAGTCATCGCTATCATAGTAATTGTGTTGGTGTTAACTTACAGGTGAGGTTTGTACATTACATCGGTCGACTATTTTGTATATGAGTTTGGACATTTTAGAGTTACCCAACTAATATAATTATGTATTTGTAGAGTTAAGCTTCTTCATTTTGTTAATGCTTACAAGATATAAATTAAATATCTCTATTGACCGGTGGTTTGTAATGTATCAGGTAAAATAGACACTCACTATTTGATTTTGTTTATTGAACTATTTAAACTGATGTCCGTTTTATGTCTTTCAATTGTTTTGTCAGTAGGCTTGTCTTTTTGTCAAACTATCTGTATGTCTGCCAGTCCGTGGATAAAATGCTCTCGGAACACCAAGCTAGTGGTATTTACTTTTTTTCATTTAACAGGCGCATCAAGAACAAAGCTTGTGAAGACAAAACAGAGACATTAGAGAGTGTAGAATACATCAACCAACCGGTAAATGATGGAGGTCATATGTACAGTAATGAAAATGTTGAGACGACACATGGTGGACAGTATATGAATACTGAAATACAAGCGAATGAACCCACCATATATGAAAATGATGGCAGGGATATCGCACCAAGTTTAGGCATTTACACAGGCCTCGACTTTGATACATCGACTGCTCAGACATATGAGCAACTTAGTCATACATGAATACGCATTGAATTTCAGGGATAGTGTCATTGTCAATAAGCATGTATAATCTTTCTATTAAACCATATTCTACCTTAAACAGACGATATGCTCAGGGTAGTTACGTAACTATAACATACTGTATGCTGTTTGAATTCTCATTTAAAACACCGAATCCGTTAAACAGCACATTTACCAAGCACCAGCCTGTCAGATGAATACGTAGGATGTATGTAAAACGGTACGACAATATTGGTCACATTGCCTACACAGATAGTTACATTGCTCGAGAGTCGAAGATGAATATCATATAAAACAATAGTAGTTTAGTGACAAACTGAAATAGTATTTACACTGTGGCGTCATATAAGAGACATAATGACAACACTCTGTGTTCTCTACTTGATCAGTAAGCATGTATTTGCATGTTCATGTAACCCTTGTAACATAAATGGAACACATAAGATATAATATAAGATGACTCTTCAAGTCAATAGGATTTAAGTAGAAGTGTGTCGCAATCTGTCATAATAGATATGTAATGGCCACGATGCGACATTGGTACAAAACTTCTGAAATGCTGTACAACACTATGTATTGCTATATATTGGCATTTGAATAA